>CM067347.1:44232583-44280083 GCA_034190875.2 Urechis unicinctus | reverse complement strand
AGACGCCTATAGCCAGAAGAGGGTGTGTGCAAATAGGAGAGAACGCCCCCTCCTATGAACAATCAGATCACAATGGCGCATTCTACGGTAATGTACCAGCGTATTTTTCTACGTGTCATTTCACTGCGCCATGCAAAGCCACCCCCGTCCCCCTTCTCCACTTCACTGGAATCCGCATCCGGGATATATGCATGAATATATACAAAGCATGTGGGAAAGCGTCAACCAGCTCCAATATACCTGGGCAATTATTTTCCACATTCTTTTCAACAGCTGTTATTAATGCTTATTGGTTTGTATCTCTATTAGCTCCCAATGCGTCACACATTATTTAAGTCTAACTACTTTTCAACCTCGACTTCCCGTCATCACGTCTGCATTATTTAGATATTGAGAGTAGAGTTATTCCTGAAGGTACATTCGTGTTCCCTTGAGATAATGTGATGTGCCGGCGTCTCCTTTTATGCAGTCGAATGCATATCTCGCCGGTTTGATCTGAATGAGGGAAAAACAGAGCACGCGTCGAAGACTATTGCGGTGAAGTGAGTGGTAGAGATTGACGTCGTTTCTTAAAGAGTACGTAGTGACTAATCTAAAGAAATCGAGTCTACATTGCAATTAGCAACAGAAAAGTGAATATTTTGATATATATATTTTATGCAGGATTCCTGCCTTTATTCAACTAACGAATGCTGTCGAACTGGCAGAGAATGTCAGCTGTTAGCCAACTCGTTCTTCTCGTAATAACGTCGCTGGAACCTACCACCGCAGAGGTAAAACTTAAGCCTTTTGAGTACACAGTTAATACAAGACCCCGTCCAGTCATAGAGCAGCCCACCTTGTCGAAGACTGTTGTAAGAAGCACGGGGCAGTGTTTGATGAAATGTTGGAGAACAAGATGCTGTCTCTCTGCCACTGTCGCATCTGTCAGATGTAGCGGAAGTCCTATGACGTCGTACAGGTGCTTCCTGTATGACATCATCTATCCGTCACGTTTTTGTGAGAAAAAAGCGGGCGTTAACTACTTCTACCGGGCCCTAGATAAAGGTACGTTGCGACTTGATTGATACAGGTGGCAAAATAACCGCCTGAGATCACAATGAGAATTCTACAGCCTTAGAAATATGACAGGAAATGATAGTCATTATCACCCTACGGGACAAGACTGCAATTTTGACGGGTCCATAGTACAACTATAAGTAGCTTTACATGCCATATGCTTTTATTTATGCAGATACATTTGAAGATTTGCACTGGATGGATGGACGCAAAGTATTTAACCTAGTATGTCAGCATAAATATGTTGCAAAGCACGTGTATGACATGTCTGGGACGCGTCCTGATATGTTAGCTGGATGACTGTTAATGGAAGTACATCCTTTTGGGAGTCTGATGATGTCATATTGTCATATAATGTTAGTCTGTGTGGCAGGTTATTCATTTGAGGGAATCGAAGAGATCACTAGTTTTAAATTGGTGAGTAAAGTTGGTATGACCAATAACCATGCATAATGTTTCTGAGCTCTGAAATGAATGAGCTTTAACTTGTTAATAACGACTCATTTGTAATGGGATATGCAGTCAGACCAGGTGATTTGTGGGAACTGAAAATGTGATGTGTTTAATATTATGATATCATAGACATGACTGAACAAGTTTGCCGAATGAGGCAGACTGAACTCGATCAGGCAAAAACCACGACACAACGACGCAGTCTGAACTTGAAGACTCATGCACTCCCTCGACTTAAACCCACGAAGTATACGTCTCCACATCAAATTCCCACCGGACTGCGAATTTACATACGACATCGACAACGAAACGACTGTGCAAAAGCAAAGATTCTACACCATGACCGACGGAAAGACCGAGCAGAACAGGAAGAACAAAGCAAAAGCCGTTAAAGCACAGACAGCTCTGTCTGCTCCAAGTGACAGTAGGTCGTTGACACCAACACACACAATAGACGATTGTCATGACGAATCACTTCAAGACTTGGACATTTATGAGTTCTACCCAAATTTAAATCCCCGTCATCACGACCAATCCATCTACCACCTTGCTGACCACGACCCCGACATGGCTACGGACGACGACATTTCCATCGACGCTAAGGCAACACAAGACTACATCCCGAGAGTTCTTAAGGTTGGCTGGTGACGCCCACAGACTGTTAAAGCGACGTGAGTTACATGACCCCCTGACCATCCTCAACGGACCCCGTCGTATCGTGTGATGCCGTTTACCCTCATGTAAATGTTGTTTACCTGCTTTAATGTAATTCCTTTGTGGATGCAATCTTTTTCCCATGTGGCTGACGAAATCCAATTAAGTTCGACTGAATTCACCCGTGTTACATTTCTCTAATGTAAATTGTCTCCAATTGACTGATTTAATTGCAATTGCACGAAGTACTTCAGTAAGTATGAAATGAATTATCGGGGTTTCACTTTCATCTTTAATGTATTGAGGCTATTCGTGTATCACTGATTGCCGCCATTTCGCCACGGCCTGTAAAATATATGCATGATAATTTGTTTGTTGATTGTCCATTGGTGCATGTGAATTGTTGTGATTCATTTGCTACTATTATAATTGTAATTTTAGTGAAATATATAATGCAGTGATATACTCACCTTTTATAGAAAGGGATAATGTCGTATGACAAGGTAATGGATTCAGGTATAATTCAGATATTCAAATACAAAGGTCTGATTCAAACAAAGAGATCAACGTTGTATGTATGAGCAATATGTGTTTTAACATTTTAATAAGAAGGAAAATCCCAGTCCATAATTGAGAACTTTTACGTCGGAACAAATGTCTTAATGTACATGAGAGTTATTATATACTAGTATAAATCATGTTAAGTTCACTTTAATGTTGGTATAGTTTATTGAAAAGGATAATGTTGTATGGTTTAATCCGTTTATTTTCATACTCCGTATCATGCTCTAAAGGTATATTCCACTGTAACATAATATGTATGAGCCTCGTTGTAATCGGTCAGTATAGTTGACAAGGGCACCTCCAACAAGCAGCAATTGATCATTTCATCATGCATTGATTCAGCCTGGTCAACCGTAAGACGTTGCGCACCGAGATACTGACGACCTTGCCAACCCGATATGACCGCAGCAAGCCTCTCTCTTCTGAGTCTTATTGACTGAGGTTGGCCTAGGAGCCGCACTGGGTTTGTCAGCCACGACAGCAGGCAGGGCTGGCTCAGCTGGATTTGGTAGGAGAGTTTGAGGCTATTGGAGGGGGGAGAGATTAGGTGACTAGCTTCATTAACAGTGATGATGAAATGTTGGATACCTCGAGTACGACCCTTCCACCACGGGCTTTTACTGAAATGTCGGCTGGGTTAACGGAAGATCAGTTGAAGAGGAAACAAATGTCTTTGTTACAAGGTTGGAGAAGGCAGTGTCCAAGCGTGGGCTGCAGGCCTCTCGGGTGTTCAGATCGTCTAAAGAAGGTGTACATTGGGTTAAGTGGGGCCGGGAGTGGAAGCTTCATGGAAGGACAATCACAGCGAATTCCTCTCGCCTGGTAGTAAAAAGAAGTTTGGTGGTGTACTTGGGCTGATCCTTGAACTACTATCTAACTACCATGAGCAGCCCCGAAGCTGTGACAGAGAAGGTGGAAAAGAAGAAACAAGAGGCCCATGAATACGTGGGAGAACTTGGCGAAGTTTTAAAAGTTGCGAATAAAACCTCCGGGTTCTGCACTTCTTTGACACCTAATTATATATAGAGAGAGCAAGAGACATTAACGGGCATTTCGACAAGAGTTATACCGTACAGTAAGCTTCATTGTAGTGGTTTCCCCGGTATTATTTCAGGTAAGAGTTAGAAGAAGATCAACAATTTATGTGTAGTTTTCCTAGTGAAATTGGGGTTGTAAATGAATAGCTGTGTATTGGTCCTCAACAGCCCTCTTTCACTTTTGCTATTCAAGTTATGGTCACCAGCCTCGTTCCACAGCCATTTACCTAATCTTCTGTCTACTCGATTGTTTGGTGATCATTGCCAGTGTGGACACCTATGTTGAGCTGATCTAATCATATAATCCGACAAGTGAATAAAACCTGATAAATTACACATCAATGCACACAAATAGTAAATTGGAAAACATACCTAATTTAGGACCCTTCAATTTATAAATTATAGGCCGACAAGCCTCTGAGGGCTTTATCGTCATGAATTTATGTAAATGAATAATTCAGATTGTTATTGTGAAAAATAAACAGACATAGGATAATAATATATAAATGAGCTTTAAGGTATATATCTTAATATAATCACACAATCAAAAATATTTATTCATTCCAAAACGTAAATCAGAATAAATAAAATATTTTACATATCTCCAGACACATATATGTGCACGTTAATTAAAAAAAGGACATACAATCAAATTTAATGAAACTTTAACGCTATATTATAGTTAAATTTCGTGCCCCGTGATATCTGGCGTCTTAGAGCGCCCTCAAACGTTTACTAAGGACGCAGCTAGACCGGTATATCCGTGCCCGACGTCTTGTTGATGGTGATCGAAACCAACGCGTGGTGATTGATTCACGAGTTCCAATTATGCGCGATAATTACCCAAATGTACATATGAAGAATATGTTTTCACATCAATGAACGTTTATGAATCAGTTGAGCTGGTTAACGTGTGAGATTTCGTCAAAGGCGATTTAATCCGGCCAGGCAAATTGTGATAAGTCCCAGTTTATTTTGATCGGTTGCTGCGCGCACGCAGTCAAGGTTCTTCTTACCATAGCTGTCGACAAGGTGGGTTGCCCTATGATCGGAAGGGGTCGTGTATTGACTGCGTACCAAAATGGCTTCAGTTTTACCACTGCGGTTGTAGATACGACCGATGTAATTATGAGAAGAACGAGACATACTCTGCCAATAAGACAGTATTTGTTGGATGAATATAAGCAGGAATACAGCTAAACAAGTTGTTATGCACAAATATAAAATCCTCTCTTTCATTCGATTATTCACTATGTCCACTTCCAGAACCGATATGAATCTCTACCTGTCACTTCTCCGCAATATTCGCCGGTGTTTCCTCTGCTTTTGCCCTCATTCAGATCGAACCCACGAATTTGCGCGCATTCATTTACAGTATATAGGAAAGGCGGGAATGGTCCATGTGGGATCAACTGTGTACTAAAATGCAGAAATACGTGATAATTCAGATGCCGAAATATCAGATTATCTCATGGGAATATATCAATGGAAGGACTAATTACAATATCAAAACCATGCATTAAATAATGCATATTAAATAAAGTATATATACTATTATAATTTCATTATTATTCATGTTACTATTATTATGATACTTATATTTGTACAGTGGAGTTGTGGGTAGATGTGTAGGCTGGCCTATTTTCTAGGAGGTTGTAATCCAACCATATTTTGATTTTTTGGTGGGACATGGTCAATATCTATGGCCAGGGCTTCTAAATTATTCGTAGATACCCCAGATGTACCGGGAGCTGTACTCGGTAACTGGCACTGTAAATGACGAAGCATCGATAGCGCCAGCAGGAGTATCTTGCGACACCTTGTGAGAGCTGAGAGTTGGCCATCATTTTGTTAATACATAATCACGTTTTACGCAGACATAAATAATGGCATCTTTTAATTTGTGCCGCAAAGTTGATAAATTTTCAACATTATTATTTGACTGGAAATATCCATGAAGTACTGTCTAAATCTGTTTTATTAAGTTGTGTCGTTCCATCGATAACGGTGCCTCCCTAAAACCATGAACCACACGAATGTTAGGTGTAAATCATTACGCGCCCTATAACAACCTCGCTATCGATGTATATACTTCCGCTTTGGTTACAAAACGTCGATTTAATCAAATCTTCACTTATTTAAGTTGTGGACATCATTGCGCACAAATTAGACCGACAAGCAGGAAGGGTTATTTCCGGCAACATATATGGCGACAGCCGAAGTAAGGATATATTTTCTTAGACCGCAACGCCGCGTAGCGACTGAAAGTCCGAAAACTTAAAATTTTTGGTTTCCAAGGTACGGTTTCCAAGCAGCTTGCTAGACAACCGGCAGAGCTCTGATTGCCGGAGTTGGGAAGTTCTGCAAGTCTTACACAACAAACCATCTAAGCATATTCTAATCAAATAAACAAACAAGTATAGAAACAAAAGTATTTATCTCATCATCACTAAACCATAGGCAGCTGAGGCCGAATGGGGGATTAAGGGACTACCTCTAATATTTACGGGTCCCAGGCAGATACCTTACATAACATAGGTTCACGCTAATTATGATTATTAGGAGACAGCGCCGTGCTTGATTATCGCGTGTAGGTGCCATCGCGATAAGTATGTTATCGCATGGTCACGTGGGTGATATGGTGAAAGACACTCGGACGCTCAGCGTCCTCGTGTTCTTTCCCCACATCACCCACATGACCTTGCGATAACTAACACATATCACCCACGTAACCATGCGATAACCAACACTGATCACTACAGATATACCGGGCTGAAGTGGCAGTTCGCATGTGAAGCACATCAGACTTACATGTTTGTCACCTGCCTCCCGTTTGGCGCACGCTTATCAGTGGAAGCATTTCACAGACTGTCATCAATTTACAACTTGAGCGTGACACACATAGCAACGGCGGGTGTCTAGGACCGCACGAGGCGCCACTGAGATGCACTGGGTTGGAAAAGTATTGAAAAATACCGCTTGGTAGAACCGGACCGCTTTTCCTGAACGTCAGAGAATTTACCATGGCAACGCTGCGAATTCTTACGTCAGGCAAATTGGGCTGGAAGGGTGCGCGGGGAGAATGGCGGCGTAAAAAGTGATGCAGGCTCCTTGAGTGGAGGAAGTGGGATAATCAATGGCGAGGTTGAAGGAGAGTTGGCACTCGCCTGAGGAGTATGGCGTTCGGTAGGTGGCACCACTGACGTAAAATTAGCTTCCTTGAGCGGATCAACTATAGACACCAACTTAGACACTCAAAATCTACCAAGGAAACCTTAAGCTTGGTGTTATATGTAATATATCCCATTCCTAAATGAATTGTGATCAGTAGTATAGGAGGTTATTCTCATTCTATATTGTTTTTTATATTGCTCTACAAAAGTGTTAGGAGAAAGCTGGACGATAATCCAGTATCGATAGCCATGTAATCGAGCTGATTTTACTACAGAGACAAATGGAACCAATAATCTGATAAGTCAAGTATTGTCGAACTGCTAGAAGAATACACCCGAAAACATATGACGTCACGGTTGTCAATAGATGAGATTGATTCCCTTGATTCCCTTCCAGATCTGTGGGATCTGACACTCTTGACATTGGCTGGACGGTTGTTTCTACGTTAGGCGGGATAACGTGAAGTTATTGCTATACAGCCCTTTCAGGAATCATTCCAGTCGTCAGTCGATTGTCGTGCGGTTGTGCATGTGAATCAACTACGAATAGTTATGCCCCACACTGACTATATTCACATCCGCCATAAACGCGATCGTTTCAAGAAGCGTTTTGGTGTGGTGGAACAGTGGGGATGTAATTGAGGAACCCAGTGGTGACAAGGCCCCTGGGTCAAAGCTTCTCTAAAAAGAAGACGATCCCTACCTCGACCTACAATGACCCAAGATGAAATTATTAATAGTTTCAGCGCTGGGACTTTCGTTGGAATGGTGGAAGTAGATCGTCATGTCTCAGATGATATACCAGTTCCATGACATGTCACCCATCTTCAAGAACGTCGACATCTACCTGGCAGAACGTCGACATCTACCTGGCAGAACTTCGACATCTACCTGGCAGAACAACATATAATCTTGACGGTAAACCCTCCTGTGTTGACGGCCACACCGCTATCAGCAAGGATCCCTTTTCTCTGGTTTTGGCTGATAACATGATATAGGTGTGATAATGTGTGGCAGTTTCTTAAACTATTCCACCAGTTTCACCATATCATTCCGATAAAAAGCAAGCAATGGTTCAGTATAAACTGGCTTAAATGATTGATTTATAGACAGGCAGGCATAGGAGAGAACTAGTTGTATTGACACCAAAGAATTTATAGCTACGCTTAAAGGGCTCACTTCGAGTGGCTCTGCGGTGATCGCTTCCCTAATCATAATACATTGCAATCGTAAGGTGGCGCTACCGTGACACAAACAAAAGCACATCATTTTCGCCCGAATTGTGGCGCGCTCTTGCCAACCCTTGCCGCTGCCAAAACATGTCGCACAATAGGCTTATGAATAACGAAACAAAGCAAGTATATCATTTGATAAATGTCAACTTGATAAATTAACTGGTCTGGGGTACACCTATCGATAATAGTGCGCCTCTAACAGCGTCCGTCAGTTTACGATCCTCGATCGTGCATGTCCTCACTGTGGATGGTAGCTTTAGATTGTCAATAACTGTCTGAAGAGAGGGAACTGGCCTTGGATTGACATAAGCAAATTTTTTTGCATGTCAGGGGGAGGTGAAGGTTTTGAGAGAAGAGTTTATAGCTACGCTGAGCTACCTGACGATTATGAAATTACACAAAAGACACCCCCGACATCAGGTGACAATACCATGAAATCAACATAAGCACATGGGCCTGTTGATCCGAACCTCTCGGGGCTCGGCAGCTGTTAATGATATCGAGTCATCTGATTTGTCGAGGCGACTACAGCTCCAAATTAAACAGAGAATTCCACGTGGTTTTAAGAGACGTTATGACAAGACGCTATGACAATAACGCTTCGGCTAACAGGTGGCATATTTCCTCGGGCGGAAGTGAGCGATCTTAGCGAACTCTTCGATATCATTGTCAAAATATGACCCAGTTGAACTTGGCTTCTGTGTCAATTAGATTGTGAGCGATGTATACCGCAAATACCAAAGATCAATAACAGCAAACACGGCGCAAGTTCACTTCTATTGGAGCTTTATTCGGTATCAGGTCATCGGTTTTTATTCACCTGTAGAATTATTAGCTCAACATAGCAATCAATCGGATGGACAGAATTTTACGTGTTTGGTTGTGGAACGGGCTCTTAACCTTAACAAGAATAAGAAAAGCGAAAGTGGGTCATTGTTGACCAATTCACAGCCATCCGCTTACTTACTCAACTTCACCAGAAAGTCATAAATAGTTGAGCTACCTCTAATCCTAGTCCGGCATATCTACGGGAAAATGAGTTCACAAAAAGGGGACGAAACAAGCGTTGTGTGGTCACCAAACTATATATTCAAGAACGTGCGGCTGTTGGGTGTACTACAAAGAGGCTGCCTCTACGACGACAGTAAAACCCTTGTCGACAGGCCCGTTAATACGGATCCAGGTGGGAAAACGTACTGTTGTACAAGAAGAACAGCTATATATATATATATATATATATATATATATATATATATATATATATATATATATATATATATATATATATATATATATATATATATATATATATATATATATATATATATATATATATATATATATATCCATATATATATATACATACATACATACATACATACATACATACATACATACATACATACATACATACATACATACATACATACATACATACATACATACATACGTACGTACGTACGTACGTACGTACGTACGTACGTACGTATGTACCCTAATTATTGGTCTTTCATTTGACTTCTTATCAGATGTAGTCGTGGAGGCCTTCAACGAAATGTTAATGAAACAGCCTGAACCGCATAAAGATGTATTACGATCATTTGTGGACCAGTATTTTCTCGAGAAGGGGACGGAACTAGAAGCTTGGATTCCATCCGATTGGTGTAAGAGGTGTGTGGCTATTAAGTCGGTGTGTATTTCGTGTTATTGATTTGTGACTGACGTAATTCCTTTGATTTCATCAGCAATTCTTTCAAATTTTAAATCACATATCAAATTATCAATGATTGGGAAAGGAATGCCATCGTTTGCGTTATGTCTGTAGAAGGACATCGATCTAGGAGTGAAGGAGTGTTTGATGCTTACCGTATTTCTTAATATTCATTTTTATCGCGCCTTTTAAAAAGCGTGACAACCTGTTAACCCGTTTTAACTTCGCTGATGTCTATGGAATATTCATTATCACTCTGCGTGTCATTTGGGGTGGGGCGGGTTTTTTTTCCCCACCACTCAAATTATATCTGACTTTATTTATAGAAACCCTGCCCACTTTGGCAGATAAATTATCAACGTCCTCTCAGTTATGTACCGAATAACTTTATGATCGCCCATGTATCGCGCGTCTGTTTTCATAAATCCGTGCAGCCCTGTCAAACTACAGGACATCAAAAACCACGAATTCAGGTTATGGTTACTGCATCTAAACATGCTGTGGACGAAACTTGGGAAAAAGGTAAAGCTGAAAGAAAGTGTTATTCTGTCAGAAACTATGCTTAAGTTTCACGTACGCTGCTCAATGGCAAAGGAGTGGATGATGTGATGTTTTAATTGAAGTATTTGGTACAAAACAGTTTACCCTATTGCTGTTATGTCTGATTATATATCAATCAATGCATATTATTTGTGACCGACATACTAAAGATATGTACCTGTCAGATTAAGTCGGACATCCTGGCCGAGAGAACGAGCCTTATTCCATTACAACATCCCTTTGTTGTCCCAGGAGACCGATTTAGAGAAGTATACTATTGGTTCGTGTTACTTTTGTTAAACCTTGATTACTGCCAACCAGCTGCATTGTACTGATTTATACCGACAATCGATTATAGATCATCGTGGCAATATAGTTCTGGTTGGATTGTATACAGGGATTCTTATTGGACGGTTGGTGGCTTGTTGGCATGCGACATGCAAGACACTGTGAAGGGCATGCTTATGAATTTCTTGAGCCTCATTGAAAGGTAAATAGTGGGCCAATTGAAAGCAACGCAGACACAATAGGCTGTCTGTATTGCATATGATTGTGGTGGGTTCGCAGGTATACTATGCGGCATATTTCTGAAAGGCGTATTTTTTGCAATCGATTGGATTCGTGGTCTTCTGTTGAACTAATGAACGAATAAACATAAACTCGAATGTGGTTCAGGTATGGCTTCATTCCCAATGGAGGCCGGGTATACTATTTGAATCGCAGCCAACCTCCGCTTTTAACACCAATGATGGATCTTTACTACGAGAACTCGCGAGACCTGGAGTTCATTCGGAGCCATATCGGGCTGCTTGAGAAGGAGCACCGCTTCTGGGTCTCCTGTAGGTCATTGGAAGTGGAGGACCTTTCTGGGAACAAGCATGTATTGTCGAGGTACTGTGTCAATCTAAAGCAGCCGAGGCCGGAGGGGTACATGGAAGATATTACCATCACCGAAGGTATGACAGGTAACTACAAAAGCCTACGACACATATTTCCCGCCACACCGGTTTTATTTTATTTTTTGTTTCTCTCCGTGTGAATTATTCCGCTCCAATCATCAAGCGGTATAAATAGGATATCGATAACACCAACTGGAAGTATAGGTATTTGTGTAGAAAGTACCTCAATTACAGCCGCACAAAAATCAGCTATGTATCTGTATGTGCAGCCGATGACGCCGATCGTGTCTATAGTGAGCTGGCTTCTGCTGCTGAGAGTGGATGGGACTTCTCTAGTCGCTGGATGGAGAAGGGTTCCATCTCGCTCAAATCAATCCAGACCAGCGCCGTCATTCCGGTCGACCTCAACACTTATCTCACCTGGGTCGAGCTCACTTTGGCTAAATTCCACGACTTATTGGGTGGGTAGTGCTTCTTTGATTAACAATTACAATACATATGTACTAAATTTTGTACATTCCTGACATTAGTTATTCCTCTATTCCTCTGACGTCAGATTCATGCCATGCTTTGTGGTATCATTCATGTAATCCTATTTCAGAAATAGGTTTTTCCAGATGTTGTCCAAACCGCATTCAAATGATTTTACCAGCAAGGCGTTAATCACATGTTCTGGTAATTTATTCCACTGTCTTGTTTATTTGGGTGAAATAATTTTCCTTATATTAAAACAAGGATGTAAGCTCTCGATGATTAGACCGTGACTTCTAGTGATGCTCACGACTTCCTGAAATTCTATATAGTCAGATTAAGTTGTTTCATATTGATTAGCTTAGATCTCCTAGGCGCCTGTATGCAAGGGTTGGTCATTTTAATCTTTGCAGGAGTTCGCTGTAAGACAAATCCTAGATAGATGGTACAAGTTTTGTGGCACGCCTTTGGACATTATCAATTGTTGTTATTTGTTTCTTTAAGTGGGGAATAGAGTGCCTTATTATTCCAAGAATGACGTTGTCCTTATTTATATTCCCATTGATATGTATATCAAAGGTTAATCTATCATCAACAAAAACACCTAGAACACCTTCTTTTTCTGTTTTTGGACGTTTTATAACTTGTGAATCACTTCCCATTGTATACTTTGGCTTTCTGTTGACTCCAGGGAACAGGGACCAACAGATGGTATACAAGCAGAAAGCCTCAGCCAGATTCCGTGCTATGCGTGCGATCTTGTGGGATGTTGAGCTAGGCTCCTGGCTGGATTACAACATGCTCAGCAAACAGCATAATGACACTTTTTACCCCTCCAACGTATTCCCTCTATTTCTCGCCAAGTTCGGTCTGGATATAGACCCTGAGACCCAGGGAAAGGTTTTCTCTTACATCAAGGTATGATATTTTCAATGGGATATTGTGTAATTCTCTGTGTATCTAACACAAATTTGTATCGTTGTTTTAGCTCATAGCTTATATATATTCATGATGACAATATTACGAATGAATATTTCGGGGCCATTCGAAAATTACGTAACGCTTTTTCGACCGATTATGTACAACCCGCCTCTGCTCCCCCGTAACACTCCATAACACAGGCCATTAAGCTTCCCATAACGCACTCTGACGCTAGCCCATATACCCCCACCCCTCCACCACCACCCACCCCACTAGCGTTACGTCACTTTTGAACGGCACTTTTTCATGATCATAATATTTACCGTGCCCTTCATCTGTTGAATTTATAAAAATATCTCTCGCCCTTTGCCTGACGAGTAGAGGCAGAATCTTGACCAGTACGCCGGCGGTGTACCAACATCAACCATAAATACTGGACAACAATGGGACCTCCCTAATGTCTGGCCTCCTCTCATGCACCTCTTCATTGCGGCGGTAGGTTCGCTGCCCTATGAAGAGGCACATACCATGGCCCTGAATCTGACGCACAAGTGGCTTCGTACAAACTGGATGGCATACAAGAAAAGTGATCACATGTATGAAAAGGTGCACTCGAATAATGTGCGGTCGTAGATTCGTAATCTTGTATTGTATCAGTCAAAATAAAAAACAAGTAACTATACAAGACCAAAATAAATAATCATGCCGTGTGCAATATATGCCTAAATTTGTCCGTTCAAAAACTATCGGTCTGCTTCGTTACTTACCATGGAGCCAATCTGCTAACAGTATCATGTGAATGGTGAGGCTGGAGAGGGAGGAGAATATGACGTTCAGACCGGCTTTGGTTGGACCAATGGCGTGGTTCTTATGCTGGCTATGGAGTATATGGACCGACTGGAAGCCACCAACATCACTGGCGCCGTGATGTAGACGTTGGTGGACTTCACGCGGTGTGGGTGTAGGGTGTACACAAAGACTGCAGTTTTCGATATTCCATGACATTTCATCTTGAATTTGTATGGCTCTACTGAATGGCATTGATTTTGATGTATAGAGATGTCTTATGTTGAAAATAAAGATCGTTTGTTGAATAACGAGGTTTGTACAATAGACTGTATAGTATATATATATATATATATATATATATATATATATATATATATATATATATATATATATATATATATATATATATATATATATATATATATATATATATATATATATATATATATATATATATATATATATATATATATATATATATATATATATATATATATCTATCTATATATATATATGTATATATCTATATCTAAATATATATATACGTATCCTATTTGGAAGGGTAGAGATGTGGGTTCCGTTAGGTATCTTCGATGAAATGGGAGAGAGATGGGCCCCGTAGGTATCTTCACTGAAATAGGTATCGTGTAGTTGCAGCATTGTACAAATATATTTGGTAAACGCAAGATGTTTCAATATGTTTTGACCAAATAAAATGCGACATGAGCGGGCCCGGTTGCGTCTTGTAGTGTAGGACCCGGATTCCGTAACGGCGTCCTCTTTTCTGCACCCACACCACCTCTCCGTTTTTATCAGTTTTCTTGTTGAGCATAACGTGACTTTATCATAACGTTATAATGTGACGTCTTCGAGCGCAAAAAGAATCACCGGAAACTGTATGCTGACTATAACAAGTTCGGTTGTTGTCTAGATTTCGGTGTCAAAAGTTACCGTTTTCTTCCAATTACTTGGTAAAACTCAATTATCATTCTGTGATTAAATTATATTCCCTTAATGTGATATGTATCCATCAATTTTTCTTCTTGACAGAAAATACATAATCACCGCATTACCTTGGTACAAATACCTGTCAGAAAAGGGGCCCCAAATCAGCAAATGAAAGTAATGCTGGTCCATTATACTGTTATAAGATTTTGAGTAATAAAATAGACCAAAGTAATTTCTCAATGTCGTATCAAATCTTGACTACTTTATTGACGTGTCGATTCATAAAAGAACAAAGCGATTTTATTGTTCTATATCGGCAGGTTTCAAAGTTATGGAGGTTTTAAGTTGAACATGTGGATCTGTCTTTGTGACTAAACTGTAACCTGCTAACCAGCCAGTTAGAAGTGGATGCAATTGGCTGCCATCTGATGCATGTTCTCAGTGCTGCCAATGGTCATTATACTTTTATCTCGAACGTGTTCTCTTCAAGGGCTGTGATGGCACAGGGCGGTTATTTATTCTGTTATTTACGTTGTGCAATGACCACAACTAGGGGTGTCAGCCGAACCTCGCCGCAGGCGGCCGCGCTTGTGCCTCAATGTTATTTCCAATTTTTTTCAACTTGCTCTAACTGGCATTTATATTTAAGAAACATAGACGAATGATACATCAAACGAGAGCTAACGTATTGAATTTCAATAATATTGCCTTACTTTTCGCATTTTACTCCGTTTGAGCCATAAAAAATGTGTGTTTGTGGAGCAATACGTTAAAATTCTTGGCGAGCATTTTTGACTTTTCGAGATTCACTCCGTTTCGAATTCTCTAAATCGGTTCGTATTCGTTACTCGTATCGTTTTTATAGTTTGGTAAATGACAAGATGACATTCTAATGTTCATGATCATATAAAATCTAAAAAAATTGGCCAAAGGGAAAATAATATTATTTACGTACGAAATTACGGGTAAAACAAATGTATTTGTTCCCCAATTTCATCAGATGGCCGCGACATATGTACACACTTTTGACAAATTTAAGTATGATGTTTCGGGTTTCTCTAAATGGTTCGTATTCAAAAAAATCGTATTTTTTTACAATCATCTCATGCTCGCCGCGTGAGCCCGTATTTTTCAACAATTGCCTTCCGGTTAAATGACAAGATGACATTCTAATGTTCATGATCATATAAAATCTAAAAAAATTGGCCAAAGGGAAAATAATATTATTTACGTACAAATGTTACGGTGTAAACAAATGTATTTGTTCCCCAATTTCATCAGATGGCCGCGACATATGTACACACTTTTGACAAATTTAAGTATGATGTTACAAATGGGTTAATTTTTTTTTCTTATTAAATGGACCGGAATTGTCGTATTTTGCACTTCAAAACGTTGTCCAATCATCTCATGCTCGCCGCGTGAGCCCGTATCAGGGTCAACCTTGCCTTCACTCAACACGGCTTCGCACTCTCGAAACCACCTCTGATCGTGCTCCGTTAAACAAAGTCGATTTTCGTTCATTTATCAATCTGAGCCCTAGTATCCATCTATATACAGGGGTAATTCAAGTATAGTGGATTACTTCGGTCAAGTTTATTTTCTTATTAAATGGACCGGAATTGTCGTATTTTAGACTTTAAAATGTTCGATTTTGTCATGCCCGCGCCGGGAGAGCGTATAGCATGCCTTCACACGGCCGACTCAAGATCGCTTACGCGACTGATCGCTTGGGGTCATACAAAGTCGATTTTTGTTCAGTTATCAATCTGAGCCCTAATATCCATCTATATACAGGCGTAATTTAAGTATAGTGGAATACTTTGGTCAAGTTTATTTTCTTATTAAATGGACCGGAATTGTCGTATTTTAGACTTTAAAATGTTCGATTTTGTCATGCCCGTGCCGGGAGAGCGTATAGCATGCCTTCACACGGCCGACTCAAGATCGCTTACGCGACTGATCGCTTGGGGTCATACAAAGTCGATTTTCGTTCATTTATCAATCTGAGCCCTAATATCCATCTATATACAGGGGTAATTCAAGTATAGTGGAATACTTTGGTCAAGTTTATTTTCTTATTAAATGGACCGGAATTGTCGTATTTTAGACTTTAAAATGTTCGATTTTGTCATGCCCGTGCCGGGAGAGCGTATAGCATGCCTTCACACGGCTGACTCAAGATCGCTTACGCGACTGATCGCTTGGGGTCATACAAAGTCGATTTTCGTTCATTTATCAATCTGAGCCCTAATATCCATCTATATACAGGGGTAATTCAAGTATAGTGGAATACTTTGGTCAAGTTTATTTTCTTATTAAATTGACCGGAATTGTCGTATTTTAGACTTTAAAATGTTCGATTTTGTCATGCCCGCGCCGGGAGAGCGTATAGCTTGCCTTATCAGCATTATGTGATTTAAGAAAACATTCGATTCTTGAACTTAATATGGTACTTAATTTATTTATTTGGGGTTGTGGATTATGCCGCTTGCGCTAGCGCGTGGAATTCGGCAGTTAGGGTTCACGGAGTAGATGTTGAGCTGCCAGCAGTTACAGCGAGCGTTGCGCGAGCTGCTCGTCGCCAAGGGCACCACCCAGATTTAACACATCAAAGAGATTCTGTTAACCACGTTTTGTGTCAGATTTGTTCACGGAGTACATCCCGAGTATATCATGAGTTCACTCCAGCCTTATATAAGTTGCGTATTGCCACGTCAATATTCATAACCATTGCGGTTAAACAATTCGCATTAGAATCTCTCTCTGACAACTTTTTTTGCGTGAAGACGCGAGTGACCACTGACTTTAAACCATCACTGGTTTAATCGAACCATTTATCTCTCATCGTTACTTGACGCGGTGTATATATATTTCACCAATCTTATAAAGGGTGTGACAAATAAGTTGTACTGCCCTAGTCTGGCCCTGAGGATTTTTATTGGTCTTGGTACCGCTAGGATATTTTATTTGCCTGTTTTTCGTCAAGACTTGCTATTGCTGATAACTATTGGACAATAGTTGATAAGCGTATTTTCGTTTGGGAATCGGTATGTATATCAAGGCAATAATAGATAAGTGTAAAGAGGAGGGGAGGGAGGCAACTTTCAGTTACCTCAAATCCCACCAGCCAGCGTTGAGCCCTATAGCTGTAGCATTTTACGAAAGAGTCTGGGTCAAGTAATAGTCAATTAGAAAAGACATGAAAAGTGTCTGTTATCCCTTACCGTAGAATTCTGGCACAAAACCGAGCAATACCATGGAAATTGAAACCTCAGTAACTTTTTTTCTAATTGACTTAAAAAAATGAAACATACCTTTTAAGCATCCTCATGAGTATACCTATCGTCATTTATAATTTCAACAAGATCCAATGAATTTGAAAAAAATCACTGACAGCCCTACCACAACCAACGAGCAGTGATTGATGCATGAATTCCAATCATACACGATACTCCCACAAATGTACATATGAAGGCTTAATTTTCACATCTATGATTGTTTTCAAACAAGTTGAGTAAGTTTACATGTGAGATTTTTGTCAAAGGTGATTAAACCCGACCAGAATTTTTTTTTGAATTCACTAGACGGTGGATAACCAAAATAGTGTCGTTTTAGAGATATTCATCTTGATTCTTGACATTAGGGAGAATGAACCGACACTCGAAATGACAGTGGTGACTTGCGCAGGACTGTATATATTTATATTACTGTTCGACCAGGGCTAGTTTTGTGTACAGTAAGGCACAGGTCTTGAAAACTAGTAAATAGTTTAGCACAAGAAAGATTACAAAAGAGAAAAAGCACTAACTTCGCATCAATTGAATCATTAGCTTCTGCCCAATGTTCTTTAGCCACAGCAAGCCAGCTTAATGTAAGCACCAACTGTCTAGTGGCGCAGCAATCGCTTACATAACGGGAGTGTCATAGGCTTAACTGGGAGTCCCCCATTTTGTTATTCTATAATCTTTGGTTGGCTGCGTCATTGAACTCGATGGTAGTTGGGTATCGATCACAAATCATTAGCAAATCCCACAAATGCCATAGTGTCCTATTCAAGAAGTGTTTCTTGTGTGTATCTGATTGTTTTAGGTAAGTTAGCATATGTGACAAGATGCCTGGAGTTATGATAGAAAGACCGAAGATGACCAGGACCATGTACCATGCTCTCAAAAGACACATCATGCGGGAGAGAGATCGACTCAAACAAGGTGTGTACAGTTTCCTTGTCAGTGCGTAACAATCAGAATGTACTGATCCTTCCTGGTGAATGTGTCTTATAAATAAATTTTTCGTGTGTAGCGCATTTTCGCATCATCCGTGTCAGCTTTTAAATAGCACAGGGTCAGCTTGTTTATTTTTAGCATCCTCTTTATTGATGATGCTTTGAGTGTTAATTATTTTATTGCTTAGAGAAAATATATAATCATATGGAGCTGTTTTTGTGTAGAGCAAGAGCAAGATGAAGCGGCAGAAAAACAGAAGAAGGAACAGGAGTTGAAGAAGAAAAAGGAGGAACAAGACAGCCTTACACTAGAGGAGACAAAAGAACAGGTGTGCCAATCAACTAGATAACCAGGGAAGGCTTTAGATATTTATAGAATACTAATGGGTTCTGGCATTGGGAATACATTTGTAGAATAGTTTCTGGCTCTACCATTTGCAAGTATTTGTACAGTAGTTACTGGCACTGGATTTAGGAACACATAAAGCATATGTAGAATAGTTACTGATACTGGCATAGTTATGTTGACAGCAAGACAAAGTGTTAAGCCTGCCATCCAGTAAGATTTGGTCATGTGCTATAAGGCGGAATGGCGTACTGTGTTGGCAGATTGCCCAGGTGCAAACCAAGCTTGAGGGTCTACGTAAGGAGAAGAGTGAGTTGTTCTCGCAGCTCAAGAAGGTGCTTCATCAAGAGGATGAGAGCAAGAAACGTGCCCAAATCAAGGAACACGAGTAAGTTGTATTCTCCTGTCTGTCTAGGGGTATGCAATTGTGTTCGATGAGGTTGTGGTTGAATCAGAGACATAGTTGGCCATTTTTGATGGCTTACTACCCTGTATTCTCAGTAAACAAAAATATATGTGGTGTCATCTTGTACTATATTGATAATCCTGTTACATTATGTATGTTAATTGAGTGTACAATCTGTTTGTACAATGATTATGGATGTTATACCTATTCTCCATAAAGTCTAGTTATCCTAAAGTGTTACATTAGCAGTGTAGCATGAAATCTCGTCTTTACAAACCTAAATATGTGTATGCAATTCCTTAGGACTGTAGATTTCTGATCCCAAAATATAATTTGAATGCTGAACAAAAGCTGCTACTGTGTGTTGTCATGGTAGTGAGATGGTGGCCCTGCAGCAGCAGCAGTACCGTGCTGGCATCCCTGTTGCCAACCACCCCGCCATGTACCACATGCAGCCCAAACCTCCTATCAAATACATGACCATACCTGCAGCCACTGCAGGCCTACACCACCACCACACACCCCAGGCCACAGCTACCCACCACCCCACTCCACCCCAACAACCCCCTCAACCCCCGCCCCCACAGCCTGGAGCCACCGTGACCCCTACCCCAACTGTGGTAAGTATATCACTGCCCAGGTATTATCAGGATTGTGTTTTCTCAATCGATTTGTGATGGTGTTATAAACTGTCTGTACAGGTGTGTAAAGTTGATACCAAAACTTGTTATTATTTGTCAGCACTGTCTATTTGACACCCCATTGTAGCCAACATTGAATCACTGTACGATGCGTATGTTGCAGGGAGTCAAGAGGTCAAGAAGCCCCACCCCTCCCCCCTCCTCCCATTTCCAGCATTACTCCACTAACAAATTCCCCCCCAGCTCTTACGCGGGTTCAATCAAATCTGAACCCCCTTTCTCCACCCAAAGTGAGTACGGCACCAAAGTCGTTGTCAAGTCAGGTAAATGTTGTCAGCTTTCATCTTGTTGCTTTTAATTTAATTAGTTTGGTGGCTATTTGTAAACTCTTGATGGATGTTGTTTGTTAGTTTTGTTTGGGTTGTGTGGCTCCAATGATGATGGATGTTGTTCGTTTGTTTTGTTTGGGTCTGTGTGGCTCCACTGATGATGGATGTTGTTCGTTTGTTTTGTTTGGGTCTGTGTGGCTCCACTGATGATGGATGTTGTTCGTTTGTTTTGTTTGGGTCTGTGTGGCTCCACTGATGATGGATGTTGTTCGTTTGTTTTGTTTGGGTCTGTGTGGCTCCACTGATGATGGATGTTGTTCGTTTGTTTTGTTTGGGTCTGTGTGGCTCTACTGATGCTGTTCATATGTGGTGCTGTTCATTGTAGTGAAGTAGAAGTTGTTATGCTGTAGGTATGTCAGAATTACGACATTGATGTTATGTTTGAGTCCTAGTGTTATAGTGTTGTTGTGGTGATGGTGCTGCCATTTCAGTTTGACATCGTACACCGTTTCACTTCACCATTTAAGTTCTCTTAGTCCTATACCCAATGAAGTTGATGGCAATCCAAGTATGGCACCATTTGTACACTGCATTGTCTCTGGTCTCATTTTCTTTGGAACTCGATCTCAACTCCCAGTGGAATTCTATCATGCCCCATACTTGTGTCAGCACAATGGCAGTGATAGAACCTGTGTGCTTTTGGTTAGACCTGGCATAATCTCTACCCCGACTCTCTGAGGTTCCCTTTCACATGCAATAAGTTCTTTGCTGGAGCCACAGTTGTTGGTGTTAGGGTAGCTGTTGCTGTAGTGTTGGTTCAATGTGTATGTATGTATATTTATTTGTTTTTAACATATTTCACATTTTTTTATGAAAGGTCATGATATATTATATCTGACAAATCCTCCTATAGAATATATAATATTCTTTACAGACTGAAATTTTTTTGTCATTATATGGACTGAACGTGGGTTATAAACTAAAGATAATTTAGATGATTGTTATAGTTGTAATGGTCATAGACACAGGGGTGTGTGTGTGCTTGTGCATTTGTGTGTGTGTGTCTGTGAATGTGTTCATGTTGTGCCTCAGTATCTGTGTTCCTATTGCACACAAATACTACATGAACTCATGAACACAGTATGTGTGTCTGTGTGGATCAGTGTGTATGCCTGTGTCTGTGTGGATCAGTGTGTGTGTCTGTGTGGATCAGTGTGTGTGTCTGTGTGGATCAGTGTGTGTGTCTGTGTGGATCAGTGTGTGTGTCTGTGTGGATCAGTGTGTGTGTCTGTGTGGATCAGTGTGTGTGTCTGTGTGGATCAGTGTGTATGTCTGTGTGGATCAGTGTGGATCAGTGTGTGGATCAGTGTGTGTCTGTGTGGATCAGTGTGTGTGTCGGTGTGGATCAGTGTGTATGTCTGTGTGGATCAGTGTGTGTGTCTGTGTGGATCAGTGTGTATGTCTGTGTGGATCAGTGTGGATCAGTGTGTATGCCTGTGTCTGTGTGGATCAGTGTGTGTCTGTGTGGATCAGTGTGTATGCCTGTGTGGATCAGTGTGTATGCCTGTGTGGTTCAGTGTGTATGCCTGTGTATTTGTATGGGTTTGATAAAGTGTATATCTGTATGTTGGCATGTATGCCTGTGTGAGTCAGAGTGTGTATGCCAGTGTCTGTATGACTTTGTGTATGCCAGCGACAGTATGTGTATGTCAGTGTCAGTGTTTCTGCGTCTGTGCCTGTATACTTGCCTGAGCTGCTGTGTTGGTGTGTATGTCTGTGCCTGTGTACTTGCCTGAGCTGCTGTGTTGGTGTGTAGGTCTGTGCCTGTATACTTGCCTGAGCTGCTGTGTTGGTGTGTATGTCTGTGTCTGTGTACTTGCCTGAGCTGCTGTGTTGGTGTGTATGTCTGTGCCTGTATACTTGCCTGAGCTGCTATGTTGGTGTGTAGGTCTGTGCCTGTATACTTGCCTGAGCTGCTGTGTTGGTGTGTATGTCTGTGCCTGTATACTTGCCTGAGCTGCTATGTTGGTGTGTATGTCTGTGTCTGTATACTTGCCTGAGCTACTGTGTTGGTGTGTATGTCTGTGCCTGTATACTTGCCTGAGCTGCTGTGTTGGTGTGTATGTCTGTGCCTGTATACTAGCCTGAGCTGCTGTGTTGGTGTGTTTGTCTGTGCCTGTGTACTTACCTGAGTCGCTGTGTTGGTGTGTATGTCTGTGCCTGTGTACTAGCCTGAGCTGCTGTGTTGGTGTGTAGGTCTGTGCCTGTGTACTTGCCTGAGCTGCTGTGTTGGTGTGTATGTGAGTGTATGTCTGTGAGTGTGTCTATGAGTGTGTCTGAGTGTGTGTGTGTGTGTGTGTGTGTGTGTGACTATGTGTACCTCATTTTGTACCCTATCATCCCTGAGCTGCTGTGTCGGTTACAGAGCCAGGAACCTACCCTAGTGCCACCACCCATGTGACCTATGCCACGCAAGCTGGACACAGTTGGTGTCCATGTCTGGTGCACGGTCAGTCAAACGTGAGCCTGCTGTGTGGCCGGCCCTGTGCTTCGGCAGGAGGCCAGTCTGCCTTCCAGTCCTACCCTAACCACTACTCTCATCAGCAGCATCAGAAGCCGCTCACCGAATCTGCTCATTATCCCGTCACATCCTACCAGAGACTGACTCAACCAGGTCACAAGTCAATGTGTTTACAACTTGCACTGTGTATCAAACACATCCTAAAATGTACACTTTGTAACTAATAACTTTGGGAACTATATATGTATTTGAGTTTTTATATTATTTTGATGTGATGCTCTTGTTGCTAGGTTACATGGGGTCCAGTCACAGTAGCCCAAATCTGTCTCTGCAGCAGCAACTGGAACATGCAAACCAGAAGTCCGGCTTTGCTGCCGAGGATAAGTTCAAAATGCAACAAGTGAGAGCAGTATGTTATTTGTTGACTATACGTACCGACTGTATATCCCAGCTGGAAGCCACGAGTAGAATGAAGATGCTAAGACTCTTTATTTCAACCGAATCTGATGTAGCATTAACTGCCAGTAATATGTATGTAATGAAAAGCACCATGAGTGATGCAGAGTTTGGGGGTCGTTTTCAAACCAAGAATTCATAACTTGTGTAAGCTGATGAGATTAAACGGGTAAGGTCAAACTGTACATGATAGAGTCAAGTACAAGGTGTGAAAGGACCTTCACACACAGGGCTAGCATTAGTGCTCTATAGTGGCTGATTAATCTTTCAAACACCCTCATTCTGTCTAACACCCTCATTCTATCAAACACCCTCATTCTGTCAAACACCCTCATTCTGTCTAACACCCTCATTCTGTCAAACACCCTCATTCTCATTCTGTCACACACCCTCATTCTGTCAAACACCCTCATTCTGTCTAACACCCTCATTCTGTCTAACACCCTCATTCTGACTAACACCCTCATTCTGTCTAACACCCTCATTCTGTCTAACACCCTCATTCTAACACCCTCATTCTGACAAACACCCTCATTCTGTCTAACACCCTCATTCTTACTAACACACTCATTCTGTCAAACACCCTCATTCTGTCTAACACCCTCATTTGCACATTGTACCCCACTTTGGATATAGATAAGTGGATGGTTTCCATCTCAGTGTTTGCATTCTGGCACAAGATTGCGTACCTTCATGTTAAGGTCACATACCTGATTTTCATTGCATTTTGGGACGTGTACGTGAGAAAACATGGTAATCCATTCACGTGTCCTTTGCAAAGCAGCATCACTACCAATCTCTGTCCCACATCTCTCCATTTCATGATGTTTATGTCAGCTCCGTGGTATGGCACCAATTCCTGCTCAGCAACACCCGGCTAGTCACATGTCTACTGCCTCCCCCAGTCAGCCTGGACCCGCGCCGGCTAAGGGGGGCGCTGTCAGTGGGTTTGCGGTTCGCACCACAATGGCTACATATCCCCAGTCGTCAGTTGCACAGGTATTGGAATAATATCTCATTTACCTCAGTTGTCAGTCACAAGTTTAATTCAAGACGCTATATATCATAAATGTACAAAATTCGTGATTTCATTTATATCGGGAGTGGGATGGCTGCATTCCAAGAGGGGTACATAATTCCTCTGATCTCTCACGTTCATGTATTAATTACGGTTGTTATATGAATACAAATAAACAATGTGTGTTATGTTGATGTGTGTCATCAGAGCTCCCATTCCTCCCCCCACACCGCCCCTCCATCACGCCCCCCTCACGCATATGCCAACCAACCACAGAATCGATACTACTGAAGTTGCCATCTCCACCCACGGAGCCCCAGCTTCACACGGCCCGGACTATTACTTTATACGGGATCATCCAGATGTCAAATTGTGACAATATTGTACTGGCATTGGAAGCTTGTTTTGCTAATTGCTGAGTGGTAACTGTTATTCTGTGTTCTTAGACAATTCTTCTCACTGAAATATCAAAGTATTTGTTTCTTATGATATCAGATCATGTGTTTCTAAATATACATATATTTTGCTAACTGCTGTTTCCATTTTTACTCTACCATGTGTTGAGGTTGAGTGGATATTGTGTGTGTGGGTGTGATGTTTGGATACCTAACAGTTTTCTTTAATCGTGTATGGAGTTATGACTGTGTACTGTGTGTGTGACTATGATTGTTTCGATAGGAGTGCTTAACTTGTGATTCTCTGTGCATGTGTTGAGGTAGATTATTATCAGCTGATGTTGTATCTAGTCAGATGTCTTGATATCATAGTGCTCATCGCCACTCGTGCGTCATAACGTTCTACTTACCATGCCACTTACCTCCGCTTATCGCCAGAGGGAGTCTTTACTAAAATCATCATGTTTTGAATGTATGTGAATCCAAATTTAGATGGATCATTTATGCTGTTAATGTGACAGACTGAGATTGAAGTGTGTCTCTCATTCTCTCGTGCTCTTATCACTCCTTTATTCTTTCGCTTAATATGACACTCTCAAGTCTGCTTCGTTGTTCAACTAATAAAAAGATACTTGTATTTTTCTGAATTGTTTGTTGCCCCTCAGATCGCCAGATTTAGTTGATGTGTGGAAGGTATGATCAAAATGATGTCATTTGTGTTCTATCATCGCCGCACTGGTAGCATATCATTATGTGAGCGTTTATTCACTCATCAAATGATGTAAAATCACACTGCCATGGCAAATATTGAACTTGGCAACATCTGCGGGAACTTGCAGAAATTAACCATTGAAATGTGCATAGGGCCGATGAGAAATGCACCTTTCCCTACACACTTGAGGACCAAATGAGGACCTCCATGATCAGCTGGCTTCATAACAAAATCATTCGGTCCGATTGGAACTCTAATTATATGACAAAAATGGTTACAAACATCTTTCCTTTCGCCGTATGAGCCTATAGCTTGCACATACCCAAACGGCACACGCAGGGTTTTGTCAATCGATGCATTCCGTTCCAACGCATGACTGATTAGTGAGTGGGCCTGGTAATGCGTTTCTTTGGTGCAGGGATTGCTACAGCCGGTACCTGTCCAGCGGCCTTCGGCTGGGCCTTTTCCTTCAGCGGCGTGCGCTGTTTGGTGATAGATTATATCTTATCAAGGAGCGCCTTGCTACAGAAGTCCCTGGCAGGTGCGCGGAGAAGACCCGCCAAACAAGGTAGGTGTATTTTGGTAGAGTGTATGTTATTGGGTGTATGTTATTATAGCTTTCATCCATAGATCATTTAATCAGGGTGTGTGAAATTGATACGTTAGGCTATATAGGAGTATGTCATTTTTCATAACGTGAGGATTGAAGTTCTACCATTCGCCATTGAGTAAGCTGGAAATAATAATAGTTTTGTTAGTCAAGGCAACAATTGCATACAGCAGCTCCATAAATCATGGATATGAAAGCAAAATGAACACCATTCTCTATCGACGAATCGTAATAAGTGCCTTGAATTTGAGCGGAGTGTAATATGCCTACCAGCGCGCACAGCATTGGGGTAGATGTTGATGATGCTGATTCACATCCGGTAGTCCTCATTACTGCGCCGGGATATTCCACCAAGTCACTTGTCAACGTAAGATCACCCACATACCCACGATTGGGCTGAGTGTTGGCATAACACAGAGGTATATTTACGCATTTTATGGCACGCACACGAGTGTACATATCACATGTATATACCACTTGTTTGGCGCTACCATCCGGGTTTGATCAAAATAAACAACGCACTGAAATATGGGTGAATCAAAGTAATTTTATTCACGTTTATTTCTCATCTTTCCCGGAAAGTTGGGGTTGGGGGGGGGGGGGGGGGCGGAGTGGGGGGGTTCTCGTTCCGGTCGTTTGATTGTCTCGTTTATAATTGAACACATGATGTCAATCCCAATACCCATAAGCTTCAGGTGAAAACGTTAAGGGTGTACCAGTTCAACCCCAGAGGACTCGGTAAATGTTGATTCACCCCAGCTACACCCCCACAACTCCCCGCCTCTTCATCAACATTCCCCCCCCCCACTAAAAAAATCAAAAACAGCACACACATATGCTTTATTATTTTTTGTTATCAATAGGATTAATGTGTAGCAAACATTGAATCTCCTCGTTGTAGCTGGTGTTCTCAAAACACCTGCATTGTATTCAAAGCACGTAATGATGCATTACCAGAGCGTGTATTCTTGTCATTGTAGGGTGTTATTCAACATGCCATTCGACATCTGTGGGTCCTGTTGACAGCTGATAAATGACAGTAACAAACTCAATGATCTAATCAAGTGCAGTTCTTTCGTGCATAACCCCGGTTCATATACACTGATAGACCGAGTGACAACACAAGAGAGGGTTGATAGAGATTAGAGAGTTTTTGATTGCTTTGCACAGGTATTATTTCCCGGATTAAAAAGCCAAGTCGACATTTCTGCTCTATTATGGGATGGCTGAGCAATAAGCAGACGAACGTTTACAATAAAATCAAGTGGGTCGTAACGAATCGCAGTTACTGTGAAAGTCAATTGTGCTTCCAATTGTTTTTCGTAAGTATACCTACAGCGATCACTCGTTAGCTCAGTAAGGACGACCGCATGCAACACGCTCACGTAGGGAAGTTCACCCCCCCCCCCCCCAGTGCAAAGCTACAGTTCATCACTTATGATGATGCCATGATGACAGAGATGTGATGCAGCATCAACCCAAATTTCGGCCGTGCTGTATCACGATTCTCCGAACAACGTTGTAGGTGATTAGCATTAATGAGTCGTGGGATCAGTGACCGATACAGATTGTGTCTTTTGCCATTATTACATGCATTGATCACAGACACCATATGAACCGAGAAACATGAATGTCTCTCCAACACACCTCTACAATGAGCTTTTCTACCGGTGACGAGTAAGCGATCGGCCCCGTGTAGCGTTAGTCCGCAGACGAGATAACAACATATACGCCGTATTTCGTCTCTGTGGATTCTCAGCTTGTAAGCCCATATTTTGACCTTTTTAATCAAATCGGTCGGTAACCAAAACGACCATCAACAATCGCACGAGAAACATACACAACATGAACATGCGCTGAATTTATTGAAGATGAAACGCTGATGCAACATATTTATCTGCGAATGCAGCCCAAATATCGAAGAGTGTAATGCGAAGTCTTAAGCAAAGGGCCAACATATGCATATGAATAAGTGTCACTAGGGGAAACGTTTCTATCAACCAGTTCATATCAGCGTGTGAGTTTGGCTACTGTGGAAAAGGGATCGTATTTCCAATTATCAGCGATACAGCTTTATAAATGTGACATAAATTATGCTTCATTAGTTAAGGGGACCAAGTCGGGGTTGACGGAGATCGGGTGAATATTTGACATAAACCTTCCACTTCCACAACCACCTTTCACTCCCTCTTCAACCTACCGTCTCCACAACAACATTTCACTCATACCACCACCTCCACGAAAACGTTTCACTCCCACTACAACCTACCACCTCTACACCAACATTTCACTCCCGCTACAACCTACAACCTCCACAACAACATTTCACTCCCACTACAACCTACCGCCTCCACAACAACATTTCACTCCCACTACAACCTACTCACCACAACATTTCACCTACAACCGCCTCCACAACAACATTTCATTCCCACTACAACCTACCGCCTCCACAAACAACATTTCACTCCCACTACAACCTACCGCCTCCACAACAACATTTCACTCCCACTACACTACCGCCTCCACAACAACATTTCACTCCCACTACAACCTACCACCTCTACAACAACATTTCACTCCCACTACAACCTACCGCCTTCACAACAACATTTCACTCCCACTACAACCTACCGCCTCCACAACAACATTTCACTCCCAATACAACCTACCACCTCCACAACAACATTTCACTCCCACTGCAACCTACCACCTCCACAACAACATTTCACTCCCACTACAACCTACAGTCTCCACAACAACATTTCACTCCCACTACAAACTACCGCCTCCACAACAACATTTCACTCCCACTACAACCTACCGCCTCCACACCAACATTTCACTCCCACTTCAACCTACCGCCTCCACAACAACATTTCACTCCCACTACAACCTACCGCCTCCACACCAACATTTCACTCCCACTACAACCTACCACCTCCACAACAACGTTTCATTACCACTACAACCTACCGCCTCCACACCAACATTTCACTCCCACTACAACCTACCACCTCCACAACAACATTTCATTCCCACTACAACCTACCACCTCCACAACAACGTTTCATTCCCACTACAACCTACCACCTCTACAACCACCTCCACAACAACGTTTCATTACCACTACAACCTACCGCCTCTACACCAACATTTCACTCCCACTACAACCTACCACCTCTACTCCAACATTTCATTCCCACTACAACCTATCGCCTCCACCACAACCTTGCACTCATACCACAAACTACCATATCCACCACAACTTTTCACTAATACCACAACCTACCATATCCACCACATTTTCACTAATACCATAACCTACCACATCCACAACCAACTTTGACAAATACCACAACCTACCTCCTCATCTTAGACCTACTACCCCCCCACTACCGTCCAACTCAATTACAAGATTTCACTCACAATAAATCTTCCACCCCACTACAATCTTTTACCTCAGCTGCAACAGTTTTACATCCAATAAAACCTTTCTTCCGCTACAACCACCTTTACTGCAAACTTCCACCCGACAACAACCTTCCACCTTCACCATTCTCCTTATTGCAATCTTTCATTTGCAATAAACGTAACACCTCCTCTTCCAGCCTCCACCTCCGCTATAATATATCACGTTCACGTCCACTTATTGTCTCCATTGCATACTATCACAACCTGTAACAACCTGCCACAGCCTACCTCAACGTACCACAACCTACCACCGCCACCATGACCTACCACAACCTACAACAACCTGCCACAATCTACCTTTACGTACCACAACCTACCACCGCCACCATGACCTACTACAACCTGCCACAACCTACCTCAACGTACCACAACCTACCACCGCCACCATGACCTACCACAACCTGCCACAATTTAACTCAACCACCACAACCTACCAAAACCTACCACCACAACAACTTACCATACCCACCACAACCTACCACGACCACCACAGCCTACAATATCTGCATCTTGCAACCTCCATTCACCATTACCTGCTTATTGCTATCCTTACTTTTATATTGGTTTCTTAAATGCCTCAAATCAGTTGGTCATACGTCCAAGAGAACGGATAACGGGCAGCTACTAGAGTACCAATGGGAACGTCCCTGTCTCAGCAGCATGGCAACTCCAGCTATGATAACAGTACCCTGGATATCAAAGGGGGTTTCTGTAACGCAGACCCTATCACCAAGGAAGGCAAGACGATCCAGAAGGTGCAGATGATCCTAGTAGCCCTCGCTCCCTTCGCTATCCTCATCCTGGACGCCTTCATCAACATGGGGTACGCAGTGGAGAACCAGCTCAATTACCAAGACTGCAAAGAAATCGTCCGAGTGGCTCTCATGTACGCGGACACGTCGAACGCAATCATCAAAGAACGCACCAAAGTTAGCCTCTATCTGATTCAAAACGGCACTTATCCAATCAGCGAGGTTGAGGAGACTTTCCAAGTCACTGATAAACAGCTAGGAGCGTTGACCACGTGGCCAGCGTTTGTCGACGAGAATGTGGCGTTGCTGGGAAACAAGACCTACTTTACAGAGACAGGATTCGCGGAGATACTTTGGTCACATCGCACCGCCCTGACTAGTGGGCATGCTATGACAAATGACCGCATACCCCAATTCTACACGGACGCTGTAGATTTCTTCATTACGGAAATAGATCGCACCATCCGCGGTGTCAAACGTGGTAATTCATGGCGCAGTTTGCTTGGCTACATCATGGTCATCAAAGCAAGTCGGGAGATAAGTATCATTCTCCCTCTCGGCTTCGTATACTACAGCGAGGGCGCGCTCAACAAACACCAGTACAAGAAATTCGTCAAATCCGCTGCATTCCACACGAATCTGCTTCAATCCAGCTCCCGTTTCAGCGCGTATTTCGATACTCTGCTTTCGACAATGACTCCGGCGCAGACAGACATTTGGACGTCGACGCAGGAACAAATAGCATCGATGGTAAAGCAACCAAGCCGCATTCCGTCTGTACTCAGAGCTAAGTCATGGCAAACACAGGCACTCGACTACGATATGATTCTCACACTTCTTAAGGAAGGCCTGAGTACGCGGTGTGTCCAAGTAGCGGGAGACGATCTGAGTACGGCGAACAGTAAGGTGGGCCTTGATGTGGCAATCGTGCTCATTTCCGTTGTGTGTATGCCAATTATTCTGCTTTTCATCTACCGCATGGTGACCACAGTACAAAACTACGCCATGAGTCTGTCCGTCAAGACACGCGAACTACGACGCGAGAAAAAACGCTCGGACGAACTGCTCTATCAGATGCTGCCCAAGTCAGTAGCTCTGCAGCTCAAGATGTCTAAGCGCGTTTCGGCCGAGACTTTCAGCGCTGTTACCATATACTTCAGTGACATCGTGGGCTTCACAAGATTGTCTGCCAAGAGTAGTCCAATGCAGGTGAGTTAACACGTGGATCGCTCTCATCTTAGTCAATCACGTCAAGTGAGCCCAGAATGTATCATTATGTGTTATTCGGATGGGTCGTCGCTGAAATATCACAGCTGATATCACTATCACAAATTCAATATGATTCAGCAGCCGAGCAGTGAATCTGCTGTAAGGGATTCTATTGTGATCACGTATCTCTGATTCGCGTTCTGAACGTAGAACGCCACGCGCTGCGCTTACTCTTAATTTACCAACTTAAGTCCTAGCTGGGTATTTTATCGGGCTACCATAACATGGCGTGCGCTTTTTTTCTCAGGTGGTTGAATTTCTGAATTCCCTCTACTTCTTCTTCGACAGGACGATTGACATGTATGATGTGTACAAAGTGGAAACAATAGGGGACGCCTACATGGTGGCAAGCGGCCTCCCCCAACGCAATGGTCAGTACAGCGCATATGGATGGTATAGCTGCCTGTAAATGCCCGTTTGACACGGTTTTAAGTTGCAACAAAGTTCATATGTAATCCGTTTGGGCCTTGATGCAACTAAGGCGTTTGCTTTGAATATGCTTCTGGATTACTTATTTCCCTTAAATAGTAGAAAGTAAAGTTACATACTATTGCATTTATTCACAGCCAGAATCTTTTTCACGCAGCGCCCGTATACTTAATCTAATTGTATTTTCACCATACAATAACACCTGTAAGTTTACCTTAACGCCGTGGTAACAGGTGTATGTCGCTTACAAGTGTTCTACTTGAGTGTAATAGGAAAGAGGCACGCAGGAGAGATCGCGGCACTGTCTCTCGACCTGCTGGAAGGCATCAAGACATTTAAGATAACACACCTGCCTGACGAGGTACTGCAGCTGAGGATAGGATTACACTCAGGTATGATGTGAAAGTCCAGGTAATGTTAAATAACAAGAATTCATGTTTTGTAAATTGGAGTTAATGTTTAAACATGGCGCTTCAGCACTAGCCGTTAAGATTGGGATATATTTAAGTTGATAAAAACCGAAATAGTGACTGCTTTGAATAGGCCTCAACGACGACTGCTAACGTTGTGCTTCATTTAATCTACGTCCGGAAGCACCCATATAATTCCCTTCCATTTCCACGCACACAGTCACAGACTCATGCTGTTTACAGAGGAAATCTGGGTAGCCCTTTCCTCGCGGATATAATGTTTACCTCACCTGCTCGCTCTTGAAAATATATTGAAGAGCTGCCTGCAGAGACATTGAAGGACCCAGATCCAATTAATGAGCGCTCCACAGGAAGTTTTATATGCCAGAGCAGCCCTCTGGCCAAATGAAGTAAAAGCTACTTTGTCCTAATTGGAAGGAGATGCTGTCAGCGAGGAAGTAATTTACCTGTAATCTTACAGGGTACACCTGAGCAGGTAATGGCTATATGCAGGGAAGACAGGCGGGCCGGAAAGTCTAGACCGGGGGTCGTGTGGTCATGGCAGGTGCGCGATGTTCTGGGGGAGACAGCTGAGCCAATGACATTCAGGCTGGTCGTGTGCAAATAGGGTGTGGTGGAATTAATTTACGGGGTGTTTTTATCCCCCAGCCGAAATTAGGCTTGTTAATCTGGCACTCTGGACAGGTAGATGTATCTTGTTAGCAGAATGACAGGCAGGTACACGATATTTTGAACAAGTTATAAACTGATATTATTTATAGCGTTCATTGAAGCTATTAAAAAAACCTTCTAATAATGTTTTCAGTATCAGTCGAGAGCTTGAGAGAATGGGTTTCGTCTTCGTGTTGATATCATCTTCTTAACTTGAGTGTGTGAGTAATAGGAGACGAATAAGGAATTATGAAGGAAGAATTCTGAATGGATAGTTGTCACTGAATGTCCAATAACATTCCCGCAATTCTATTTTGTATTATATGAAGTTAATACAAAATGCAATACAGTAATACACTCAAAATAAATGGTGCCGAAGTAGAACCTAGATTCAACCAGACGAAGACATCAGTGCATGCGCAAAACACGACCACATTATCGCTGACATTAACCCGTCCCGTTATGACAGTTTATCACGTCATGGAAGTTCTGTTGAATGTGTTGGGTTTTCACAGGATCAGTTGTGACTGGGGTCGTGGGTTCTAAGATGCCCCGGTACTGTCTGTTCGGGGATACGGTGCATATAGCATCCTGCATGGAATCGAACGGAGAAGGTAGGTGCATTGGCGATATATGGGGCAATCTATAGGAAATCACCGTTCCTTAATGGTGATTTATGTAGCTATACATAAGCTCCTTCAAGGACAGAGAATGGGTTATACGAGATTTATGTATCATACACATCGCTATGGCTCTATCAACTCGGAATCCAAACATGAAGGGTATTAATGATAATATTAAACATGCCGTGCTATCTGATGGATAAGAAACGTGAATGCCCGGAGTTTTACATTGCTCCACTACGTTATGATGTAATTATTGTTATTTTGGATGCATACATCGCGCGAGTATTGCCATGCGTCATCCTCTCTGAAACTTTGTTTTTAATGATGATATAATTTTCTGTATCCAGCTATGAAGATTCATATTAGTACGGAGTGCAAGAAGGCGCTGGACGTTTTGGGCAACTGGAAAGTTGAAAAGCGGGGTCTCGTCGAAATCAGGGTAGGTTTGGATTTCACCTTTAATTGGCAATATTGAGCAGTATATGATGTCAAAAACGACATTTCTGAAGGAAGAAGGTTGCAGAGCGTGGGGTGAAGATTGACGGAAATGCTATTGGGTATTTCTGTGTTTTTGCAGATAGGGACAAGTCCAGTGTCGAGATTTCAGTTGTATGGTTTATAATAATGTTTCACGTTAAGTGCTAGGGCCTCCTTACCTTAGTTTAGGTTCAGTACAAGTATATGATTCAGCTGTACTAATACTGGCTGTGTGGCGTTATGTTCAGTACAAGTATATGATTCAGCTGTACTAATACTGGCTGTGTGGCGTTATGTTCAGTACAAGTATATGATTCAGCTGTACTAATACTGGCTGTGTGGCGTTATGTTCAGTACAAGTATATGATTCAGCTGTACTAATACTGGCTGTGTGGCGTTATGTTCAGTACAAGTGGCAGTACAAGTATATGATTCAGCTGTACTAATACTGGCTGTGTGCGCGTTATGTCAGTACAAGTATATGATTCAGCTGTACTAATACTGGCTGTGTGGCGTTATGTTCAGTACAAGTATGATTCAGCTGTTAATACTGGCTGTGTGGCGTTATGGTCAGTACAAGTATATGATTCAGCTGTACTAATACTGGCTGTGTGGCGTTATTATGTTCAGTACAAGTATATGATTCAGCTGTACTAATAGTTATATTCAGCTGTACAAGATGATTCAGCTGTACTAATATTCAGCTGGCTGTGTGTGGCGTTTATGTTCAGTACAAGTATATGATTCAGCTTACACTGGCTGTGTGGCGTTATGTCAGTACTAATACTGGCTGTGTGGCGTTATGTTCAGTACAAGTATATCAGTACAAGTATATGATTCAGCGTTATGTCAGTACTAATACTGGCTGTGTGGCGTTATGTTCAGTACAAGTATATGATTCAGCTGTACTAATACTGGCTGTGTGGCGTTATGTTCAGTACAAGTATATGATTCAGCTGTACTAATACTGGCTGTGTGGCGTTATGTTCAGTACAAGTATATATGATTCAGCTGTACTAATACTGGCTGTGTGGCGTTATGTTCAGTACAAGTATATGATTCAGCTGTACTAATACTGGCTGTGTGTGGTCAGTACAAGTTATGATTCAGTGTACAAGTATATGATTCAGATTCAGCTGTACTAATACTGGCTGTGTGGCGTTATGGTCAGTACAAGTATATGATTCAGCTTCACTGGCTGTGTGGCGTTATGGGTCAGTACAAGTATATGATTCAGCTGTACTAATACTGGCTGTGTGGCGTTATGGTCAGTACAAGTATATGATTCAGCAGTGGCTGTGTGGCGTTATTCAGTACAAGCTGTACTAATACTGGCTGTGTGGCGTTATGGTCAGTACAAGTATATGATTCAGCTGTACTAATACTGGCTGTGTGGCGTTATGTTCAGTACAAGTATATGATTCAGCTGTACTAATACTGGCTGTGTGGCGTTGCGTTCAGTACAAGTATATGATTCAGCTGTACTAATACTGGCTGTGTGGCGTTATGTTCAGTACAAGTATATGATTCAGCTGTACTAATACTGGCTGTGTGGCGTTATGTTCAGTACAAGTATATGATTCAGCTGTACTAATACTGGCTGGTGTGGCGTTTATGTTCAGTACAAGTATATGATTCAGCTGTACTAATACTGGCTGTGTGGCGTTATGTTCAGTAGTATAAGTATATGTACTAATTCAGCTGTACTAATACTGGCTGTGTGGCGTTATGTTCAGTACTAAAGTATATGATTCAGCTGTACTAATACTGGCTGTGTGGCGTTATGTTCAGTACAAGTATATGATTCAGCTGTACTAATACTGGCTGTGTGGCGTTATGTTCAGTACAAGTATATGATTCAGCTGTACTAATACTGGCTGTGTGGCGTTATGTTCAGTACAAGTATATGATTCAGCTGTACTAATACTGGCTGTTATGTTCAGTACAAGTATATGATTCAGCTGTACTAATACTGGCTGTGTGGCGTTATGGTCAGTACAAGTATATGATTCAGCTGTACTAATACTGTGTGGCGTTATGGTCAGTGTATATGATTCAGCTGTACTAATACTGGCTGTGTGGCGTTCAGTACAAGTATATGATTCAGCTGTACTAATACTGGCTGTGTGTGGCGTTATGGTCAGTACAAGTATATGATTCAGCTGTACTAATACTGGCTGTGTGGCGTTATGTTCAGTACAAGTATATGATTCAGCTGTACTAATACTGGCTGTGTGGCGTTATGTTCAGTACAAGTATATGATTCAGTATATGATTCAGCTGTACTGGCTGTGTGGCGTTATGGTCAGTACAAGTATATGATTCAGCTGTACTAATACTGGCTGTGTGGCGTTATGGTCAGTACAAGTATATGATTCAGCTGTACTAATACTGGCTGTGTGGCGTTATGTTCAGTACAAGTATATGATTCATGTTCAGTACAAGTATATGATTCAGCTGTACTAATACTGGCTGTGTGGCGTTATGTTCAGTACAAGTATATGATTCAGCTGTACTAATACTGGCTGTGTGGCGTTATGTTCAGTACAAGTATATGATTCAGCTGTACTAATACTGGCTGTGTGGCGTTATGTTCAGTACAAGTATATGATTCAGCTGTACTAATACTGGCTGTGTGGCGTTATGTTCAGTACAAGTATATGATTCAGCTGTACTAATACTGGCTGTGTGGCGTGGTCAGCGCTGTACTTATGGCGTTATGGTCAGTACAAGTATATGATTCAGCTGTACTAATACTGGCTGTGTGGCGTTTATGGTCAGTACAAGTATATGATTCAGCTGTACTAATACTGGCTGTGTGGCGTTATGTTCAGTACAAGTATATGATTCAGCTGTACTAATACTGGCTGTGTGGCGTTATGTTCAGTACAAGTATATGATTCAGCTGTACTAATACTGGCTGTGTGGCGTTATGGTCAGTACAAGTATATGATTCAGCTGTACTAATACTGGCTGTGTGGCGTTATGTTCAGTACAAGTATATGATTCAGCTGTACTAATACTGGCTGTGTGGCGTTATGTTCAGTACAAGTATATACAAGATGATTCAGCTGTACTAATACTGGCTGTGTGGCGTTATGTTCAGTACAAGTATATGATTCAGCTGTACTAATACTGGCTGTGTGGCGTTATGTTCAGTACAAGTATATGATTCAGCTGTACTAATACTGGCTGTGTGGCGTTATGTTCAGTACAAGTATATGATTCAGCTGTACTAATACTGGCTGTGTGGCGTTATGTTCAGTACAAGTATATGATTCAGCTGTACTAATACTGGCTGTGTGGCGTTATGTTCAGTACAAGTATATGATTCAGCTGTACTAATACTGGCTGTGTGGCGTTATGTTCAGTACAAGTATATGATTCAACTGTACTAATACTGGCTGTGTGGCGTTATGGTCGTAAAGTGATGTTTTATGACGTTTGTATTACATTGGACGATGTTTGTTAACAAGTGGTGTTACATTACTGCGATAGTTGTGTATTGGTAGCCATTATTTTCCAGGGCAAGGGCAAGTTGGAGACATGGTTCTTACTTGGGCGTAAAATGACCGACAGCCTGATGGGAAGCGAGATCTCGTCTGAGTTCAATAACAGTTGGAGGCGCAGAGGCAGTAGTCTACATGTTGGTGAACTTCCGCTTCTTCAGCACGTCAGCACCAACGTTCACAGCACCCATGACGTCACCCCGATGCAGCACCGCTCAAGTTCTTTGACTTCTGAGCCGAACGGCACGACCCCGCGACCGAGTATTTCGATAGCTGGCGAATAGAATCTCAGATATGTAAATGTTTCTTCTAATGCTGTAGTATCTTCATGAAGATTGTCTCGATATCACCTGGTGCTGAAACGCATTCCTATACTATCATAAGTGTTCCGTTTAGCAAGGTGTGTGTATCACGTTTGAAAGCAGAGCAGTCCCAATTTTACCGATGACCTGACTGTAAGCTGATATTCATATTGACCAACAATGACCTCTGACTCTGATGGATCGGTCTTGTAGAAATGACGCGCCATTATAAAGGTAAACAAAGAGAATATTTAACATAGTGGATGTCAACCAACGTCAGCTGTGATGACATCCGACAAGCAGGGTGGTGACGTCACTGTTTGGGTTGTAAGCAAACTCACTCCTGGCACTTGAATTATATATATATATATATATATATATATATATATATATATATAGATATAGAGAGAGAGATATAGATATAGATAGATAGGAGATAGAGAGAGATAGATAGAGACTTGAATTATATATATATATATATATATATATATATATATATATATATATATATATATATATATATATATATATATATATATATATATATATATATATATATATATATACATTCGACAATTGACCAATTCACACACAGGCGCGCCACATATATTAACAAGAACTGCCTGCGGTTTTATCAACACCGGCCATGTCAGCTAAGCAATATTAGGTGGGTGGATGCAATAATTGTCTATGCCTCCCATGTAGCCTGAATAACACGCATTCCAATAAAATAGCGGCTTTTAATATTGACCCTTATTGATAGTTAGTTATTCCATATTAGTTGATTGTTTGATGTTTGTAAATATTTTCATTATTCTTAGTATTATACCTTATTGTATGCTCAGTGGTTGGTGAACTTTGTCATGCACACATGCCTGTATAAAAATAACGAGTATATCTAACCTAGACGATGTCAAATCACGTCACCTGTATTTGGTATGTGCGGGTGATGACGTCACTGATTGGGCTGTAAGCAAACTCACTCCTGACGCGACTGGCACTTGATTAAATATGGAAAGAGATTAACGTGGCTACCTACTCTTGTCGACGATGAAAGTAGCAGTGTATGTATATTCTTGCAAAACTGGATGTTTTTGATCATCAACAATGCATCTGATTTGGACTGTGGACGCACAAATATAGCTTCTAATATATATATATATATATATATATATATATATATATATATATATATATATATATATATATATATATATATATATATATATATATATATATGTATGATATTATACATATGTATATTCGACAATTTACCAGTCTGTACACAAACACACACGCATTCCAGTAACGTAGCGTTTTTAATATTGACCAATATTGATAGTTATTCCATATTAGTTGATTGATGTTTGTAAAGATTACCATAAGTTTTAAATTTATACTACATTGTATGCTCTGTGGATGGTAAACTTTGTGCTGCACACATGTCTCTATAAAATAAATGATCTAAGTGTTACAAGACAAATTAATGTTCATGGAAGGCTGCTTCATTATTTATTTTCAGACATATGGAATGGTGTTACTCATAAGTTTAGATACGATGTTGTTCACCAATTATTGGTTTAGGAGCACTGCTTTCAACTACGTTGCTAGTCTCTGCTTCTCACTTTAAGTCGGACAGGTGAGGGTTCGTTTCATGAACCATGACTAACAGGATAGTTTTTTCAATAGACTCTGCTCAGTGTAATCATCGATTATTTGATTACCAGGGTTCAGTTTGAAAGGCTATAAATTTAACTCAGTTATTGTAGCTTGGTTCCACTGTGTAGAACATTTGCTGTCAAACTTGATTCAATTATCAGTAATTTGTGCTCTCGTGGGGTTACTGGGGTTATAAGGGATGGGGACTCGCCACAGGGGAGGAGGGCAATAGCAAGTCAGATTGCCTTCCTTCTCGGTTTGTTTCTGATGGCCTTTTAACACGTGCCCATACGAATGAAGTGAAGATGCTGGTTGAATAGACGAAAACGAACAGGATTATACATAATGTACATGCAAGTGTCAGCTGGTGCGCCAACGTGTAACTAGGTCATATCGGGTGAAAACCCTGAGAACAATACTTCATGATCCATCTACATGCGTAGGGTTTTCCATTAAATAAATATAATCTCTGTCAATACAACCCGCGATATCCATGCTGATTAGCGAGTAGGTATTAATGGTTTTTAGAATAATTCTCCGGATATTCAGCCAATTCAACAAGTAAGGGTGTTCATTTTGTGGGCCTGAATCCAGCGATACATGACATTATTCAGCATATGTCGCCGATATGATGGTGCCTGAAACCACACCACCGCTTGAACAGGGTCTTCATCACTCCCAATCTGCAATGGAGCTCAGACTCGTTTACCGACTGTGTATATGTCAACATGAATAGCCACACGGATGGAGGAGAGAATATCGCACTCTTCCTGGTACAGAAACAATTGGGGATGTATTTGTGGGCCTGGTCGTACCAAGATTGGTCTACCTCGTCGTCGCAGTCCACTTTTTCGACCTCCCCTTGGCGGATTTTGGCGAAGGTTTTCGAGCCTATGCGGTCGGTCCTTCGGGCTTCTCTTTCTCCTATCTTGCCGGCTTGGATGACTTCCACTAGGCTGTCAGGGAGCTCCCGGTTGTGTGGGAAGTACTTTTTGGTTTGTTGGGGGTGTACGTCTCTTCTCCATTTCGGATGCGGGTGTATCTGCAGGCCTCTATCTAGTATTGACTCTTGGCCTCTCGTTGGCCTAATTCCCCAGAAACGATGTCTTGGCTTCTTTTTTTTTCGATAGTGCGTTCTTTGCAGGCATTGTATTCCATGGAGATCCCACTTGTTCAAAAGGGCGGTCCCATGACGTAAGTTGGGATCGAAGGTTGTGCAAAGAAGTGGGCGCTCTCGCAAACGATGGATATGGGGTCTAGAGTGGCCTGGAGCGTGGCCTAGGGGGACCGACGTTCGCCGCCTGCGACTGGGGTGTTTGCTACCTGCTACTGGGGTTGGCCGGCCGAAACTTAGTCTGTTGGAAATATGTTTGCTGGCTGGTTGGATATATGGGGTGCGGGCGATTTGCTTCGGGGCTTGGTCTGGTCTCAAAAACGTCCCCCGCTACGCTAGACCCGCTATTACCTATATTACTTAAACTTTCCAATGATTGAAAAGTCATTCAGCATGTGGCGCGGATATTGTGGTGCCTGAAACCACACAGACACGTCAAGCGAGGCAATATGCAGCCCAACCTCGATTTTGGCTCAGCTTCAGTTGCTGACTGTACTTAAATCATTATAAATACAACCATGGGACTCCATGTGTATTGAATTACCAGAGCTGTATATAGATGCGGGGAATGTGGAGGATTGCATGGTTAGGGGTGTTTAACATTATTCTGTTATATAACGATCCACCAATCGATGCATCGCAGGGCACATCGACTGACACATAGGAACTGTTAAATCCTGTCTGAAAGTTTTTAATGACTTACATGGGGATGGCATTCCATCTTCCGTGATTGCACAATGACAATAAAGTTAAATATAGCAATGAAACATGGGGAATAATGCGAAAGGAAAAATGTACAGCGTAATTGGAAATGGTTGACTAGACGTGCACGTTAATGCTGAGATAACGGCGGGGACGACTTCATATTCTAGCAATCCGCCGTTGATATTGAAACACATGTAAAGCTAACACAGGATCAATACACATCCTTACGCTACAGAAGCAGACTATTTCCCTCAACAGGCGACTGGCTCCAGTTAGCATTTGTATTTTATAAAGATATAATAAGCCTCTATCCTATGTGATTATTATGGTCCCCCGGGTTTACGACGCATAAGCTGTTGCGGTGGCGAGCAGGTTCAAGGCATAATCAATAATTCGAAGGTATACGTTATATTATGCTAGCGAATAATATGGTCAGCAGGTGGAAGGAACAAGATGGGAGATGGAGATAATAGGGTGTATATGAAATCGTTATGTAAAGGTGATTTAATCAGGGTATGGTTTGGGTGTATTTGGCATTGATAGACAATAATGATCAATCAGTAAAGGGTGATAGCATAGGCGTAAGGTTGTGAATTTAGGGTGTGGGTATTATTGATTTGTGTGTAGGTTAAATGAGTTGGGTGTCAATGGGGAGCAAAGGGAGAGAAAGTGGATAATCGAGTGTAGCTGAATAATCTTAGATACGTTGGATAGTGCAAGATGTAGGTGGACAATGTCGAGTGTAGCTGAATAATCTTGGATACGATTGGATAGTGCAAGATGTAGGTGGACAATGTCGTAGCTGAATAGTCCAGGATACGATTGTACCAAGATGGGTGGACAATGTCGAGTATGGATACCGGGTGTGTGGATAGTGTGGATGGATGATGCCAGGGGGACGGGTGTATGGAATACAAAGATACATGGATACTTTATTTGGTATGTGCGAGGTGTAGATTGATACGGCGAGTATTCATGTATTATAGTGGGGTGAATGGATGGTGATAGCCTTAAGTGTAATGTGTAAGGTGCAGATGGATAGTATAGGATGTGAATGTATGACACAGGTGGTTTATGGCGGGTTGGAATGTCGCAGATAGATATGCCACTTGCGTCAGGAGTGGGTTTGCTGACGATGACAGGGTTAGTTGTTTGTATATTCTGGCAAAACTGGATTATTTTTATCATCAACAATGCAGCTGATTTGGACCGAGGGCGCACAAGCCAAGTTGTAATATATATAATGTTATACATTCGGCAATTAACCAATCTGTACGCAAACACACACATGCGCGCCACTTACATTAACAAGGATTACCTGCGGATGTATCAATGCCGGCCATGTCAGCTAAGCAACATTTGTTGGGTGGATGTAATTAGTTATTATTGTCTAAAGCTTCACAATTAGCCTGGGGAACATAGAGTAACACGCATTCCATTCCATGCGATGTTGTTCATCAACAATTGGTTTAGGAGCACTGCTTTCGACTCCGTTGCTTGTCTCTGCTTCTCACTGTAAGGCGGATTGGTGAGGGTTTGTTTCATGAACCATGCCCAACATGATCGTTTTTTCTAGAGAATCTGCTTAGTATTATTTTCTATTATTTTGAATTCCCAGGGTTCAGTCTGAAAGGGTAGAAGTTTATCTCAGTTATTGTAGCTTGGTTCTACTGTAAAGAACATTTGCTGTCAAACTTGATTCAATTATCAGTAATTTGTGCTCTCGCGGGGTTACTGGGGTTATAAGGGATGGGGACTCGCCACAAGGGAGGAGGGCAATTGAAAGACAGCTTGCCTTCCTTTTCGGTTTGTTTTCATTTGTAGAAAGAACCCCAATGGCCTTTTCAACACAAGCCCATAAGACTGAAGTAAAGACGCTGATTGTATAGACGGAGATAAACTTGATTATAAATATATTGCATGCAAGTGTCAGTTGGTGGACCAACGTGTAACTCGGTCAAATCGGGTTCGAGAATCGTGTGGTATCGAGCAGTGTTGGGTAAACACCCAGGGAGCAATACTTCACGATCCATCGTCATACATAGATATAATCTCTGTCAATTGGATCAATAAAACGCACGATATCTATGCCGATATATATATATATATATATATATATATATATATATATGATATATATATATACATCTGGTATATATATACATCTGTATAGATATATATAATATATATATATATATATATATATATATATATATATATATATATATATAGATAGATATATATTTATATATTATATATATATATAACTATATATATATATATATATATATATATATATATATATATATATATATATATATATATATATTTGTGAGTGTGTGTGTGTGTATGTGTATGTGTGTGTGTGTGTGTGTTACATGTGTTAGAGCTATATATACAGGCGTTGGGTGTGACTGATACCATGAGAAGGAACGTTTAAATGTATGGATGCACTGCATGCGTATCAGAACTTATGCATTCTGCCGGTTAGCTCTTAGATCAAGGTCTCAACAGGAGATGGCACTGTATCTGTAACGTAGAATAAGCCATGTAGTAATATGAAAAAGGGTATTTATATTCAAGTAGCTTAGATAGAAATGGTTGAGCAGACGCCCACACGATACCTCTGACGTATGGGCGAGGGTGCTTACAAACATTATCAATAGCTATTGGTAGTTATGTTATATTGAGCCAACTGGTTTTGTTTTCCTCAACAGGTAACGGGTGATAGGATAGGGCCAAGGGTGATGAGTACAGGTGATAGTAAAGGGCGGTTGTGGTAAGTACAGGGTGATGGGATAATGCTTAGTTGTTGAATAATGGTTGATAGAATAGGGCGTAGGTAGTAAGTAAAGGGTGATGGGATATGGCGTAGGTGGTGAATAATGGTTGATAGAATAGGGCGTAGGTGGTAGGTGGAGGATGACAGTAATACACACTGAACTGATAACCAAATGATCACGATGATTTATTGTCCATAATAAGATATCAACATGGAAGAAGCCGGCTACAAATGGACGTAAGGCCCTTTAAACTAGGCCTTCATGGATAAATCATACATCAATAAAAACATGTATTCCTCAATCAAACCACAAAGGTATTGTCGAGGAAGCTTGGTACGATTGCACAAAGAACAACCATCTAAAAGTGAGCAGACATATTTTTCGTAATGCTAAGTATAGAAAAGAGCGATCCTGTAAAATAAAACTATACCATCATAAAGCCATCGGAAGTGGGCCGACATTGATATCTGATTGCCATGATAGCTACGACTTGAAAATGGATAACGGTGCTCAGTATGGCAACAAGAACTGACACGTCATCACAAAGCTGCATGAACAGAACCAGGTAGTCTTGTCACACCCACGATAACATTTGGGCTCAGGAAACCACTCGTTCATTAGCTAATATGTATTATGAATGCGGATTTGACAGGTAGACAGCGTGAGGTGAATTTGGAGACTTGTAATGGCTCCTGAAATATGAGTGTGTGTGTGTGTGGTAGAGGTACGAGGGTGGTCTGCTGAAGATGTTTGCACATTCTAGCAAGACTTGATTTGATTACCAAACATTGAACCGACTGGAACCGAGTAAGCTCCCTGGCCAAGCAATATATGCACATATAGATATGAATACGTCTAAATACGCACAACACAACCAAACCATACCCTGATATTTCAACACTCTAACCTCTACCTACAAACCTATTCCAGTCTAATATGTGGTGGGGGTGTGCTGGCGAATAAAGGGGTTATCCTTCGTCGATACGAGCAAACGTGAATGTTTCATAATCAACGATGACGCTGATTGTGACCGAGGACGCTAAAGCATATGCTCGTATATATACTGTCAATCATCGATCAATATGTAACATTCACGCATTCAGAAAATAATGCAGATATTATGGTGCCTGTAATCACACTGACACATCAGCAGGGGCTATATAACACCCAACCTCAATCTGGGCTCAGCTTCATTTACCTATGGACTTATATCTATGTAAATACAATAATGGGGCTCCATGTTTATGAAATTGCCAGAGCTATAAATAGAGTCGTGGGATGTGAATATCCAACAGTTGGGATATTGAAACAATATTCTTCCATATAACCATCCACTAATTGTTGCATCTCAAGCAAACATCGACCGACACATTGGAACTGTTAAATATGTCTGAAAGTTCTCAGAACAATGACTTACATGGGGATGACAATAAAGTTGAATATAGCAATGAAACGCGAGGAATAATACCAACGGAAAATGTACAGCGTAATTGGAAATGGTTGACTAGACGTGCACGGTAATGCTGAGATAACGGCGGGGGCGACTTAATATTCTAGCAATCCGTCGTTGATATTGAAACATATGTAAAGCTAACACAGGATCAATTAAGATCCTTACGCTCAGAAGCAGTATATTTCTCTCAATAGTTGGCTCCTGTTAGCATATGTGTTGCATAAAGATATAATTAGCCTCTATCCTATGAGATTATTATGGTGTCCGGGGAATGAGACGCATAAGCTGTTGCGGTGGCGAGCAGGTGTCAAGGCATAATCAATAATTCGAAAGTATACGTTATATTATGCTAGCTATGGTCAGTAGGTGGAAGGAACAAGATGGGAGAAGGAGATAATAGGGTGTATATGGAATCGTTATTTAAAGGTGATTTAATCATGGTATGGTTTGAGTGTATTTGGCGTTGATAGATAATAAAATGCGGTTACTATAAGATTATAGCATAGACTGAGGCGGTGATTTAGAGTGTAGGCATTATGGCTTTGTGCGTAGGTGAAGTGGGATGGGTGTCAATGGAGAGAAAGTGGATAATGCAGGATACGATTGGATAGTGCAAGATGTAGGTGGACAATGTCGAGTGTAGTAGGATGATACCGGGTGTAGGTGGATAGTGTGGATGGATGATGCCAGGGGGACGGGTGTATGGAATAGAAAGATACATGGATACTTTATTTGGTATGTGCGAGGTGTAGATGGATACGGCGAGTATTCATGTATTACAGTGGGGTGAATGGATGGTGATAGTCATAAGTGGAATGTGTAAGGTACAGATGGATAGTATAGGATGTGAATGTAAGGCACAAGTGGTTGATGGAGGGTCGTAGATGGATAGTATAGAATGTGAATGTAAGGCACATGTGGTTTATGGAGGGCAGGAATGTCGCAAATGGATAGTGTAGGATGTGAATGTAAGGCACAGGTGGTTTATGGAGGGTGGGAATGTCGTAGATTGATAGTATAGGATGTGAATGTAAGGCACATGTGGTTTATGGAGGGTTGGAAAGACGTAGATGGATAGTGTAGGATGTGAATGTAAGGCACATGTGGTCTATGGAGGGCAGGAATGTCGCAGATGGATAGTGTAGGATGTGAATGTAAGGCACAGGTGGTTTATGGAGGGTTGGAAAGACGTAGATGGATAGTATAGGATGTGAATGTAAGGCACATGTGGTCTATGGAGGGCAGGAATGTCGCAGATGGATAGTATAGGATGTGAATGTAAGGCACATGTGGTTTATGGAGGGAAGGAATGTCGTAGATGGATAGTATAGGATGTGAATGTAAGGTACATGTGGTTTATGGAGGGCAGGAATGTCGCAGATGGATAGTATAGGATGTGAATGTGAGGCACAGGTGGTTTATGGAGGGTTAGAATGTCGTAGATGGATAGTATAGGATGTGAATGTAAGGTACGTGTGGTTTATGGAGGGAAGGAATGTCGCAGATGGATAGTAGAGGATGTGAATGTAAGGCACATGTGGTTTATGGAGGGTTGGAATGTCGTAGATGGATAGTATAGGATGAGAATATAAGGCACAGGTGATTTATGGAGGGTGGAAATTTCGGTTGTTGATGGACAGTGGAGAGTGTGAATGTGAGTCGCAATTGTTTGGTGGATGGCATCATGGGGTGTAATTGGAAAGCACAGAGTGTAGCTGGGCAACAAGAAGTGGACGTAGATACTAACGAAAGG
>CM067347.1:44145083-44227583 GCA_034190875.2 Urechis unicinctus | reverse complement strand
GTGGTTAGTGCGGGGTGTAGGTGGATAATACCAGGTGTGGTGGATAGTGTCGACGGGTGTAGGTGGTTAGTGCGGGGTGTAGGTGGATTATACCAGTTGTAGGTGGATAATACAGGATATAAGTTGAGAGCGGAATAAGCAGGTAGAGATCAAACGATATTAATGGATATTAAAGGGGGTATGCGTAAAGTTAAGAGATAAAGTGGCTAGTTTTCGGGTATGAGGCACGTTTAGGGTGGGAGCAATGTACAACGGTTAATTTCACAGAACGGTACACCTATGGATGAACCACTTGGTACTTCGATTGACACACCAGAACTTTATATGTTTCTAATTTCTAAGGTCAGTGTCTCCATAAGCGAAGGGATTGCGTCTGTGTGGTGCTCCATTGCGGAATAAGCCATATATCAATAAGACAGCTAGGTGGCGAGCTTGCATAGAACCACAATTAATGATTCGTTAGTACATGTTATATTATGTAAGCGGAGATAATGGGTACAATATGAGGTGATCGGTGGAGATTATAGGGTGCAGAGCGCTATGTGCAGGTGGTGTAATCAGGGTATGTTTGGAATGCATTCGGTGTATGAAAGGGGAAAGTATAGGGTGAAGCTTTGGCGTGGTTGGTGTATTTTGGGCTTACGTCTGATGGCATTGTATATAGGATAGAATTGGATGTACATGTAGACGTAATAAGATGAGAGGTAGATATTGTATGGTTTGAATTGTGAATATGGTAGCTACATGGTGTAGGTTGTTATTACAGGGTTTAACTTGGGAGCATTACGTGGGGGTGAATCTGTGTGTAGCAGAGGGTTAAGTTGATGAGTAGGGGGTGGATGTCCAGAGTACAATGTGTAGGGTGCAGTTGGACGGTGAAGAGGGTATGTTCAGACACAGGGTGTGTGGTGAGCAGAATAAGTAGTGAGTTGAGGGCGTACGAGTATTGGCTAAGAGTATAGACAGTAGGTGGTGAGTACAGGGTATTGGTTGAGAGTATTGGGAGTAGGTGGTGAGTATAGGATATTTGATGAGAGCATTGGAAGTAGGTGCTTAGTACAGGATATTGGTTGAGAGTATTGGGAGTAGGTGGTAAGTACAGCATATTGGTTGAGAGTATTGGGAGTAGGTGGTGAGTGCAGGGTATTGGTTGAGAGTATTGGAAGTAGGTGCTAAGTACAGGATATTGGTTTAGAGTATTTGGAGTAGGTGGTAAGTACAGGATTTTGGTTTAGAGTATTTGGAGTAGGTGGTGAGTGCAGGGTATTAGTTTAGAGTATTGGGAGTAGGTAGTGAGTGCAGGGTATTGGTTGAGAGTATTGGTGGCAGGTGATAAGAAGAGGGTACTGGTTGAGATTATAGGGGGCAGTTGGTGCGAACAGGATATTGGTTGGAAGTATAGGGGGAAGGTGGTGAGTACGAGGTATTGGTTGAGAGTATAGGAGGGAGGTGGTGAGTACGGGGTATTGGTTGAGAGTATAGGTGGGAGGTGGTGAGTACGGGGTATTGGTTGAGAGTATAGGGGGAGGTGGTGAGTACGGGGGTATTGGATGAGAGTATAGGGGGGAGGTGGTGAGAACAGGATATTGGTTTAGAGTATAGGGGGAAGGTGGTGAGAACAGGATATTGGTTGAGAGTATAGGGGAAAGGTGGTGAGAACAGGATATTGGTTGAGAGTATAGGGGAAGGTGGTGAGAACAGGATATTGGTTGAGAGTATAGGGGAAGGTGGTGAGAACAGGATATTGGTTGAGAGTATAGGGGAAGGTGGTGAGAACAGGATATTGGTTGAGAGTATAGGGGAAGGTGGTGAGAACAGGATATTGGTTGAGAGTATAGGGGAAGGTGGTGAGAACAGGATATTGGTTGAGATTATAGGGGGAGGTGGTGAGAACAGGATATTGGTTGAGAGTATAGGGGAAGGTGGTGAGAACAGGATATTGGTTGAGAGTATAGGGGAAGGTGGTGAGAACAGGATATTGGTTGAGAGTATAGGGGAAGGTGGTGAGTACAGGATATTGGTTGAGAGTATAGGGGAAGGTGGTGAGTACGGGGTATTGGTTGAGAGTATAGGGGAAGGTGGTGAGTACGGGGTATTGGTTAAGAACATTAAAGTAGGATAAGAGTGGTGAAGTGGGCGCGGATTGCTTGGTGTAGGTTGGAAATGGACTTGAGAGAAGGTGGACGAGATTACTCAGGAACGAACGTTGCGCTATTGGCTTAGCCCCACTTAGCACAACTTCAGTACACTTATCCCAATAGTTGATAAACTTGGATTGACCTTTAAAAGATAAATAGCAAATAGCACCCTAACGCCACCGTAGAAAAGAGAGCCAGCATTGTAAATACATTAGTGGTTCTCGAAACCCACGTCTCGAAGCGGTTGCCCGTATCGATGAACACTTGGGGCAACTTCTTCTCTATTTACCACATCGATTTTACCAAGCTAAGTAGCGAACAGATGAAAGGTAGTGGAGTTCTTCAGCTGAGAAGCCAATATTGACTCTTTTCTTGCTCTCAGAATCCCCGCAAGAAATTCCAGTTAGGTCGTGTTGTTGAGGAGCCATGGTAGCCGACCATTCTTTGGAAGGGTGAACACACGGTTATTGCCGAGCCAAGATACCTGTCCTACCGCTGAGCTTTCATCAACACCTGCAATTCGCTGCACTTGAGGATTTGATCTGCTGAACGAATCGGGATTAATCCACCGTGAGTTATTCCCCGGTAGGTCTTTCAATAGGGTGAGTACTTGTCAGGAAGAGACCTGGTAGTAACTGAATAGTCAACTCTACAATAATCCGATAATCCAGCAGATTGACCATGAGGCCCTGAATGACACAACGTTAACCAAATTAGGCTTCATGGTTCGGCTTATAGCTTCATAACTTTTTATGTTTACGTACGGACTTCTTTAACTTATACGTTATTCAGCCGGCGATATTATTTGGGCTGGTTTTTTGCCTGTGCTACATTGAATTCTAGTTATGAGGTGGTTATTAGGATTTGAGACACATATGCATTAGCAGACGCCGTTGAATGAAAATGATCTACAGCCGTGATATATCGGGCGACAACTGCACGTGATTATCTTTATGGCTGCACTACCAGCTAATCATTGGGCTTGATAAACGGATAAAGACAGAGAAGTATACTGAGAGTAAGTCGTGATATCCTGATCTTAATCTCGCTTCGCAGCTGTTAAAGGTCGATGAAAGGTTTAACAGAAATTCAGACAAGCTGGCCATTGTATTTGTTCATAACGCTGTACAGTGGTTGACAGGAATTATATGCGGTTTCAGGAAACAGGATGTCACAAATAGGACCGAAGGTGGATCATCGCAGGAAGAAGTTAGATAAACAGCGTGCACTCGCTACGGCTCGGCACCCTCTAGAAAGCAAATTTGGGGGATTGTTGCTACGTACAGGTGGCCAGGAGACGCGAATGCTGAGCAATGAGATGGGGAAATTAGAACGCGAACATAAGCGTCAACAGATGCATATAGACCAAGCTAAAAAGCAGTTCCTACAACAACATAACCTACCGGAACCAACGCTTATTGTCATACGACCTCCATCCCCACAGCTTATTCGTAAGACTCTGTACAGAAATTCTGATTCAGCCGATTCACTCCGCGGCAGAAACAAATCCGAACCCGGATATATGAAAGCTATCGACAGCAAAACGCACACCCCTTTACTACGGACGACCATTGATGTGTTCGCATTGAAAGTGAAAAAGAAACGTAATATTTGGGAGGATGCTTTACACGAGAGACCTTGTTTCCAGAGCAGAATTCAGCCATCATGGCCGCTGACTGCTCACGAGCAAGAGGAGTTGAGAAGAGGTTGGGAGCTTCATATCAAGGCAAAGACTGGTCATAGTCCTGTATCTGGCCGGCCTAAAGCGTCGCGGAGACAGAAATCAAATCCAAAAACGCGAAAATTTAGAGCCGTACCGCCATCCACAACAGATATTCCAGCCTCTGTACCCATTATGCAATCAAACGGTGCTAATGCGTTTCTAACTGAATTACCAGGGGTACCCAGGCCACAAAGTGCGAACTCTGCCAGTTCACGAGATCTCAACGTGACCTTTAGCGAGAACCCATCCATTATCAAGACGAGTTCTGCGTCAGAAATTAGTTTGCCACGTATCTCAGCCGGAAACAGAAGAGATACTTCATCGTCGCCAGCGTCAACAGCCAGGGGTTCCATCACATCGGGCAATTCGATTGAGAACAACGCATGTCAGGTTGCCGGGGTCTCATCAGGCGGATCTCGTCCTGACAGTCTTCCGCATTCTGTAGTGCGCAGGTCTTCACCCGATCGGGGTGAAAGTAAAGCTCCACATCACAACATGGAGGCCATTCGAGAGATTATGCAGTACTAGAGATATGAACCACAGAATTAATCATCTTGACTGAGTAAGAAAGTGGATATTTAATATACGTTTATATAAAAAGTGCTTTAACGAACAAATCACGAAATACTTCAACTTGACAATGTACGACAAACAGCTAGATGGGTTTGTGAGGCTGGCGATCGATCAGTTCGGAGACGTTATGACCGACATAAAGTGCTCGCCGAGCGGCATACTCGTCTATAACATCATGATTTGATGGGACTTCTATTGAGGCTGTTTCACCCGGTTGCTGCAGATCTAGTGGCGCTCGATCAAAAGAGCGTCTATAATAAAGATCATCAGTGATACTCTTCGCCGGCTCATCCATACTGCAATTTGCGGCTGTATATCTTGGTGAATGGTCCTTTCGAGTTTGCTGTTCCGCGTATAGTCGATGGTATCCTTTTGTGTTAAAATTGTCTTCAGATAGTATATTACGCACGTGTTGCTTGCAGCATACGCAATTACTCAAATCAGTGATTTGATGGGAGCAGTGACCTCGAATTGTTCTACTGCATCGCCATTTCCATGAAATGAAGATAGAAACTAAAACTAACTTCACTCCCAAAAGTGCGATGACAATGTTCATATTTGACTCCGACTCGTCCTCGTTACTTCCATTACCCTCAGGACCTTCTGTGAATCCCTCAGCCTCCTCCTGCTCCTCAAAATCATCCAGACTTTGCTGCAACTCTTCTGGGATTTCGTCTTCTAGAATATTAGAGTTTTCTTCGCTCTCTGCGGTCTGGTGAGCGTTATGAAATAGTGAATCTCGCACCGCTATAGACTTCTCGTGGTAAACATTACTGGACAGTCTGTCCGCCACATCAACTCGGCCCAGCTCCTTTAAACGCAGTGGAAGATCAAGAAATGTTTTCCCTCGTCCTTCAGTGCGGTCCCACAGCAGAAGAAGGTCAAGACATGCCAAAGGGGGTTCGTTGGTACCGGTGACCCCATCGACTGGCAGGAAAAAATGGCGATCGTGCAATGCTTCCGCCAGACGGCGGCATTCTATCTCCGTCAGGTGATCAGCTACCATTTGAAGTTCCCGAATATTTAAGTCATATGTTGCCATGGTGCAAACCAGCACCACACAAAGATGAAGATATTTCTGCCATGTCTGTATCATGATCCGAGGAATGATTAAAGGGAGGCGTTGAAATATATTATTTCTTGACTTTTTAATCCTCACCTTGGCTTTTTGAATCAGTAAATGTGATTTACCGTCGGGAACAACTGTGTGAATAAATTGATAAATGAGAATCCAGAGCGCCATGCGTTCTCACAATAGAATAGTCCATAATCTGCTTCCATGGAAACCTATTATTCAATTGTCAACATCCAACCAAATCTATTGCGATACATGACAAGACGGCTTAGCGTTACACATGATATATTCGACTGTGCATGGCTCGGTCAATTGATCAGAGCAGGTCCTGCACTGATTATTGTAAACAAATCGCCTGTTAACATCGCAAGCGATTTGAACGCATATGATAGGAAAATCCGATTATGGCGTTTTTGAGAGAAGAAATAGAGAGAGATTGATAGAGAGAAAGAGAGAGAAAGAGAGAGAAAGAGAGAGAGAGAAGAGGAAGTGTATGTTTGGGGAGGGGGAGATACCCAGAGGGAGAGAGATGGTGAGAAAGGGCAAGGAAGAGAGGAAATCAGGGAGAGAGACAGTCAGACAGACAGAGACAGAGAAAGACACACACACGAGGCGCGCGCACAATAGCTCGCGATCCCATTTCCGGCACCGCCTGGGTCATTGAGGCTTGCCATGGTTTTATTTTCTCTTTCTGACGTCGCTGAATATTTTTACGTTTACGTCTAGGTACATCACAAATCATTTTCATCTGATGAAAATCCTTGAGAGTGCAATATCCTCCTACACCGGCCAAGCACTCTGCCGTATAGCTACAAGTATTATCTTCACAACGAAAATGATAACATTTTGATAAACGAACGGTAAACCAAAAGCGTTCAAAGAAACGTTCCCTCAATTATTTGAGCAGCTGCTATATTTGCTTCCGTTGTCCTACAAACACAGATGAATTTGACAAATTCATTGCATGGAGAGGAAAGAGGAAGTGTTGATGAGCAAATCAAACCTGGATGTGAAACAACAAGGAATCTTGGGTGGTTTTCATTCAAGATTTCATCGCCCTGACGTCACGTTCGGTGACCGTGCAGCTGCTCTATTAGATTTCTATGTTGAAGTGCAGACAATTACGACTGCGTTACTTCTCCTCTCATTCCTTCTACAAGGAGCGGGCATTACGACACAATGGATAACTCACTTTCACAATATCTACTGATTGCAGCGAGATCAAAGAAGTGACTAAATATGCGCGGAACAGAACGTGCTCAATTGTATATATTGTCATGTGCTGATTAATTGTACACCGGGGTCTTATACTATTAATAATTGAGAACGTTAAAAAAACTAGTATGGATCAGCGGTTTGTTAACCAGATTAAAACAAACATTGAATGGACAGCTTCTTATAGGTGCCGTTAACTTGATCAGAGCTGCTCGCGTACCATTCCCCTGTGTCAGAATCAATGTCTGAACAAGCACCCCACCCCCTGTCCACATCAGACACACATTTGCCTCTATGCTCAGAAATCAATGAGCGCTGCTCAACCAGGCAACCCTGGCCGTCGCTGCTGCTGCAGCAGCTGCTGCTGCTGCTGCTGGCGAGAGAGAAAGAGTAGGAGGCTCAGATGAGCGGGCAAGCTTGCTTCAGCAACTGAGGATACATAACTCTCTTTGGAAGCGGAGAGAGAGCATGAGGTTCGCGACGAAGCGAACACAAAAACTACTGGTTCACGCCCTGGAAAAACCACTTGCCAAGCTAAGGGCACCAGGCATGTATCTTGTTTACAAGTACCAGCAGCATAAACGACATCAACATGAGCAACAACAACAACAACAACAACAACAACAAAATCAACAGCAGCAGCCCCAGCAGATGCTGCTGCAACAAAACACACAGCGAGAAGGTCCGGGGGAGAGAAAAGCCCGCCAGGTGACAGACAAAGAATTGCTTCACCTCAATACCAAAATAGTGAGTGTTTGTTTCCGTCTTCTGTTTGTCTCCGTCCATATCTATCTATGAGGCTATTCAATGAGTTTATATATATATATATATATATATATATATATATATATATATATATATATATATATATATATATATATATATATATATATATATATATATATATATATATATATATATATATATATATATATATATATATATATATATATATATATATATATATGTGTGTGTGTGTATATATATATATTTATATATATATATGAATCACATAATATATTTACATACAGCCACCCCATAGATTGTCATTGCTTAAGTAGCTTATGCCATATCCGTCCTCTTGATAGTGTTGATGAGTGCGATAGTTGCTAAAGAAACCAATCCTTCGCGCGTTAGCTGTAAACATGTCGGACACCTATTAGGCGCCCTGCCTGAGTGTCATCCACTTGTGATGACGTCAGCGTCCCTATCATCTCTCCAACCCCTTAACGGCGTTGAATCACAGTAAATTGCTTCGTCCTTCGCTGATTCACCCTTGAGACAGAAAGCCCTTTAGCTACCTTTTCAGCATCAACAGTGACTCAGTCACCAATGAGATTTCCGAATCGAAATTCTATTACGCTGAGGATAAGAGATTAATGCGGAAATGAGTTTGATTAAAAACGCATTATTGACAAAGCCCCATCAGTTATATAATGTGTCTAATTTACCCAGAATCCCATAACCGAATCCTTGCAGCAATGACCATAATAACTGGGTTATCTAAAATATTAACGTTTGCCGCTAAAAAAACTTTTGCTCGAAATTGTTAACTGATGTCATAACGGTCAGCGGAGCATGATAATGCATTTACTCAATCGATAGCTCATGACAACCGCATCGCATTTTTTCGGTATCCATTCGTTCACAAACAGATCATCTTGAACAATTAATCTTTTGAGAGAAAACAGCAGTTCCAAAGCCCCCCCCCCCCCCCCCCCCACACACACACACCTCCACCGCCCCACCCCCATCACCGTCCATAGCCACTAAAAACACCCAACACACCAATAAACAATAAATTGCACGGCTTTAATATAGATCGATATTTAACACCCTTCAGTTATTTCGGTCCCTAATTGCTTTTCTTGTTTACCTCTTATAAGCCTTACGTCATCTGTGACGCCAGGCGACAGAAACGGCGCTAATAAGGGATATTTATATTCTAAGTTTGTCCCGTAGGAGGGTGGGCTGTGAGACACCGCTAGCAATGAGACGATTACGCCAGCGCTCGCTGACGGTTCTTTGGAGTTGACTGTTAGAAGAAAGGGATGATCGTAGTGACGGATAGCAACGAATGATTCAAGGCGTTTTATTCAAGGTTGATGTTCCCAATGCTCAGTGAAAGCGTTAGGTATTTGTACCGAGCATACAAGACGTGAGACGCTGGCATGCCTAATGCAGACTGAAGGAAATAATTGTTTCCTCAGATACCAAAGCGGTCGATATTGGGGTCGAAAACAGAATTTGGTGGCCGAATATGCAAAGCAGGAATTGGTTATCTGCCGTTAGCTCATAAGCATGGACGCACATGTGATAAACGCGTGTTTACTTCCACTTGGCTGAGTACCAGCACAAGCGTGAACATTTAATTCGCACTGCTTGTTATTGAAGCGCGTGTGAAATTATGGACGCATACCATCACTAGACATATTGTATCTAATCGTTGTATCTGAAGGAATTACCCTGCTCGTAAATTGTTAAGACTATGTTTTATTACCAGGGTATACTTATGAGTATTTACGCAGGAACATTCGCCTCATAGGAATTACGCAACTAGGGACATTTTTATTTGTTGCGGCATATACCGCATACACAAATGAGTCATTTACTATAGCAGGGGAGGCAAAGGTCGAAGTTAACATTCTGTCTTACGACCCGATGGTCTGATGACTCCACAAATGCCGGTAATGTCACAGAAAATATGCCAGCTGTATCACTAACGGGGGTTAGTGCCTGTCCTAATATATGTGTTCATTTAGGAAAATTCCCCTGAGAAATGGACATATGTTTTTTGATGATGTGATTGCGACTGTAGCACACAAGGTTGCAGACTATATTTTTAGTCGGTCCCAAATGTTACATTCCTTACGTAATGGTAGCTCTTCATAACAGGAGACCGAAATGTGCTGCTACATTTCGCAAGAAATTCCATCGTTAAATTGCAAATGCCCTGACAAAATTGCATGAAGACCATCCGTATATTTGGACCTTGTGTATTGATAAAATGGTTTTCTGTCAACCAATAGAGAACTCTCGTAAAAGAGGGCGTTATTATGTATAGGTCTAAAACCCTACTCTCTGTATTACAAACGTCCGTTTTGCGTTACTGAAATCTGCAGTGTCCTGGTCGGCAATAATTTCCGACTGAGAATTTTAACACGTAGAGTGCCATTCGTTCGCATATCAATATAGTCTATTTTGGAACCTGATGTAAATCGCCCAAACAGGTCTCTCTGATTGCAAATCTAATAAATCTTTCGCACCTAATAAATAGTTTTGGTGTTTTTTCAAGTCCGCCTAAAAGCCAGAACTAGAAATTGGCGTCTAAGGTTGACCAATGATTTATAACCACACGGCTCTTGCCATAATACGCTTTATGGATGAAGCAGTAGTGAACGTGTGTGCTGTACTGCGTAAAAGATTAGGCTTAGCGTGACTTTTTATCTGCAGCTTTCACGTGACAGTACCTGGAAGCTGCCAGGATGACGCAGCACTTCACTTGAAAGCTCAGACGAGATTTTCTGACTATCAGTTCATTTGCATGATGAGTTCCTGTGAAATTTTGCTCATTCTTGAGAATTGTCATATCTCGGGAAAACACGAAGAGAATAAGGATTAATATGAACTTGTTGCTTCTTCTCGCTCCCTTTGTGTGTCTGTTCCATCTCCGGTTCCCATGACGCTCGTGCCCCGCGGCTGGAAGGCGGCATCGGCGACAAGGCGAAATGATCTCTACAAAATTTGTCTGGTTGATGAAACACAGTATCTTGAGTCATCTAGGCAAACACAATGAATCCGGTCTAACAAGGCGACTGCCACTTCATTATAAGTGGCAGAGGTACGCCAATGTGCTTGCCTCACAGTTATACGGCGGCCGGATAATGACTTAGATTTCTGTCGCTAAATTGTCGACTTGTTATCGTGACGTCAACCGATTTCCCGTGACGTCACACGATTACTGTTACAGTAGTCGTTACCATGACATCCACCCGTAACTGCACGTGTCTTGTAAATGGGACGTTTCGTTATCATGACGTCGACTTTTTGACACGAAGGTGCTTTGTTTCTATGCTATCAACATTGTAAGATAAAAAATATAGTTGGAAGAGCGTTAAAAGGTATATTTGAATATTTGTAACTATTATTTCTTACGTTTTGACTACTAGTTTTATTGGTTTCTCCGCCAAATGGTCCGTACGCATATACTATCGTTATTATATTTTTATGATATTTTAAACGCTAGGATCATTAACCGGTTTGGTGCATTTTTGCACGTGTGGTATTAGTGGAAGGTGATCGAACAAAGTAGGCATCAGATTAACTGTCGCAGTTTACTAGTCACTGTGGGCCACTTCATAGCAGTCCTACCAATGTGTATGTCACAATCGAAGCTGAGTCCGTCTACACAATGTTTGTTGGTCTGTTCAACGGAAGAGTTGATGTCCCGGCCAATGGTTGCTGCACAAGTATGCGTTAGTTGTAATCCGGTTTGCTGGTATTGATAACTATCATTAGTTTAACACTATCTCATCCCCCTATCTCATCCACTCTCCTCAGACGGCCCCCACATCCAGATTTGCATATAAAGAGAGAATCAAGGCGCAGTTATGGCTTTATATACACCCATTGAATTACCATAAATGACTCCTCGAACATTACTCAGTCTAACACTCTATGACGAACGTCGCAATGCCATTAAAGTCACCCCCCTCCCCTTAATAGGTGGGTCGAGCGAATACAGCTGTGTACCTGTAAATCGTGGCTGGCAAACCATTCGCGTCAGACCTAATTAATGCTATTTGCACTACACTCCACTCGGTAGTTGCATTCACTCCATACCACCCTGGGCGTGGAATGAATTCATGAATGTATTAGGTGGGACATTGGATTGGAACGCCCCAGGTGCTTTGATATATCATCATAAAGTGTGCAATCTTGTAATAACATGCATATCATCATGGGACGACGGGCGCATTACGCAGAAAATGCATTTTTGCCGTGTTTATTTATTCCTTGTCTTCACGCGTTCCTTTGATGGCTCAGATTTTCTGCCTCTTATGGAATCTTTAAGCGACAATGATGGCATAAAAATTGCCGGACTCAAACGCTTTGTCATTAACGAGGCCTATTCAGTTTATCTGTGTGCATTGGTTGCGTTTTCTCCGGCCAGTGTTACAATATAAACAAACTTGTCGGGCAAATGCTTTCAGAAAAAAAGCACAATATTAGATTTATTCAGGAAAACGTCAATAGAAATATGTAATAATTGCAAGAATAAATTTGACACATGTTTGGTCAATACAATTGTAAAGTGTACCCATGTTAGCATTCGGAATCGTAATACGAATTGATTACGTCCTAGGTTGTGAAGTTTGCTATGGCTTTTCAGGGCACCGATAAACGAAGCTCGAAAACAGATCACTTAATATATTCACATTCGATGAGTATCTGTGTGACGTTTCCCGACCATACGACTCCAAAAGAACCCGTCTTATTGTACGGACGGAATGGTAAATATTATAATAGTGATAAAAATAGCTTCTTTGGTGCACCATGACCCTCAAAAGTTTGTAAATAGAAGACCCTTTGCAGTCTGACCTTATTTACCCATTCTGCATGATTCACCGTGTTTTCCAGTTACCTGCGTCACAAATCGGTGCTCTAACCAGCCGGACAGATGAACCCCATGCTTCTAAGGCCAAGGTCGACTAGATCAACGATGCCTGACAATTGCGTTGACAGAAGCGATTCCGAAGCCATTGTCATGGCAGCGTCGCAGTTACACGCAAATGAGATTGTTTGCATGGCAATAAGGCCCATCAGTTGTTAGTTTGTCATATGGCTGGTTCATGTCGAGATGACGTGGCCATTAGGAGCCTGCCAATGGAAAGCAGGATTATATCTACGTACAATGAACTGGACGCAGAGATTTTTGTGTTTAACTGAAAAGTAAACCTATTTATTTGCTGACTTACCTTTACAGGCCTTAAATCGTTCTCAGCCAAACGAAAGTACCGACGTAAATTACACAAACACGCTGTGTAAACTACTGACCCATCCTCACAACGGATTGTCCCATATTCGCAGACTTCGAATTACCATTTACACTTACTCTTTTTTATTGGTCAGCGTGACGGACATGAAGACCTGACGATGTGTCATGTAAGTCGAACAATTGAAACCGAATATGCATATTGAGCCTGGAAGTGCATATAATTTATGTCGCATCAACCAGCAAACTCTGTTGGCTTAAGGTATGGGAATGGCAGACTGCCACTCTACATGTCATCGACCAAGCTCCAAACAGTATTCTATTCATGAACAATAAATGCTGAAAGCCCAGGTGGTATTTGTCAGCTGCAGCTGTTGTTCTGCACGACGGTTATTGTAGTCTTTAAGGATTGCTACATAATGCAAACCTTTTTTTTAAAGATTGATGAACTGTTTAAGCCATGCTGCGAGTGTGCTCTTTGCACAGGGGGTGTCTGGGTGTGGAAATCAAAATCAAGTTAATGCAACTCTTTACAGATATTTTGCGTAATGATATAACTGATGTGCAATGATATAACGGATGTGCAATGATATAACGGATGTGCAATGATATAACGGATTAACTAATGTATTGCTGCTTACCAAATGTCAAAGTTGGCCTCTGACTTACTATCCTGTATCGTTCTGTTGAGCGTTGCTTTCTTGGTGTGTTAATCGAGCATTAGTGATGCTACATGGTAGAGGGGATATGAAGAGACTGAGATATGTAGACTGGTATGACAAAGTAGCGATATTCTCCTGTAACATCCATCAAAAAGCTCTAATCTATTTGCATAAAATGTGGTTGTGTATTGCTTACCAGTTTCTACGTTGGTCAGTTCAAGCCACCCAGCAGTTAGCATATGTCAATTCCTCTTATATTCTCCATGAGAAGGTCTATAGGCCACCGCGTTGCGCCTTAAAATTTAGGCCAGCTCATTGATATATTCAGCGCTTTGGCGGTGTACTGTGTGATAGATGGGACAGCATTCGCTAATCAACTCAGTCAACCAGAACGATAGTGATGAATGCAATGTCTTAAAAATCGCAATCGGGCGACCTAGCATTGAGACCTTATAATATTCCCCGTGGGAGCGATTTCACTATCGGCTCGTTGAAGTGCTCACAAAGTGCACTGTAGGCTATGCGTCATTATTCATGAGCTGTTTTGTTGAAACAGCATTTGCTTTTCGGTTGTATTACTTTTTGAGTTCGTTGGAAAACCATCGCATTTGACATCCGGGGTCGTTGTAGGAGACACGGGCGATGTAAGCTGGGTTGGTACATGACTACTGACATGCTATAGCTGCTACTAAACGCGAATTTCTGTTTTCGTTCAATGACAACAGCCATACTCCAAGGCGCGTCTCAGTCACACACGCTGACACAAATTGTGATACACGTGAACAAGGCACACATGGGCAACACACAGTCTGACCCCCCCCCCCCCCCCCACCACCCACCTACACACACATACACACACGCGCTCACACACATGCGCATTAGCATGCAAATTTGTTGTACAAGACCCAGTGTAGTCGATTGGCGACATGGAGATGTCTGTGAGTGTTTTGCTGTGCTGAGCAAGTATCTTGTTGAGGCTGTGATTGGATATGTTTGCTTAATTCCAACCATCATGCTGCTCACGTCGAAGCTTAACTGCAAACGTCATGCTGTACATACAAACTGACGTCACACCAGGAAGCCTGCTGCTATCGAACGGAATATTGGACTATGGAAAAGTGGACCTGGAAAAACTGTTAAAGATTGATAGGGAAATTGTCAAACGACTCTACTGTTCTGCTGGGGTTGAATGACCTTTTTCGGGATGGCAAAGAATAAGGGATTTTTGTGTGTGTCATGTTATTGAGATAAAGTGCTGCGCTATGCTAAGTTATTTATCCGATAGGTAATCGCTCTCAAATACAACGGACAACAAACGCCACCCCCATAACGGAGCAGAGATGGGTTACCATTCCAGGCAGATTTGGGTGCTACTGGATCCATGTGGCATTAAGTTCAATCAATGTAATATAGAATTAGTTATCTGATATGTTTAGCTTTGATCAAATAGGATTGACACCAAAGAGAAGATATAAACTTGTTATTGGAGATAATACTCGGAGACGCTGTAAACAAGTGAAACGATGTTTCCTGATTCCAGTTATCAGATCGATCACATGAGAAGTGATCACATCTGAGGCAAAGAGATGGTTGACTAAACGAGCTTGGATTTGTTTACTCAGATGAGTGGCTGAGATTGCATCGATTCATCTTGGCTGCCTCTTGTGCTAGTTAACTATATCAGACATGGGTGTCATTGTTAGTGTGATGGACGGACACCACGCGTCAAGGATTCAAGGTCAACTTATTCTCCTATGAAGATTCTGCCGTCATTGTCATCAAAGCGATGGTGTCGCGTTGGTGTTACGGTCTTAGTGCGTGCTGATGAACACGGGTCTTTGTCGGAATGTCATATCGCTATTAGATATGAAGATGGCGTGACCCATTATTCCATGCCCTCCAAACGGAGCGGATTCTTTAACAGAGGCAACACATATTCAAGGGCGTATCGACCTCACGAAGGGGTCTGAAAAGATGAAGAGGACGCTTGAGTACCCAAATCGACACGTGTCCCCGACTCATTGTGGGGTGAAATGGAACTCACATATCAGCGGATAACGTCCTCACACTGCTACAGCCCTGCTAAACCACGGCCAGATTTAGCCAATCCCCGATGCGATTATCTAATGCTCGGGGACCAATCATCGAAGATGAGGCCGCCCTAACGATTGCTCTTGCTCGCTTGAGTTTCCCTCCTTTCACCCATTCCATTGCGGTTGTTGGTCTGCTCAGAATACTAAATTCTCCCATGTTCCTCGGCTAATCACTTTGGTGTTATAATATTAAATAACTTTTGCTGATGCTGACTGTTTCCAGCACTCATTGCTCATTGTATTTCTGCAATCAGGATAGAGAAATGATGAACAATATAAGTTTAATTTCTTGTTTTCTACACACATTTTCAATCAAATTGCTAATTTTAACTAGCATCACGATGTATTTTCACTTTTTTAAAAACGTTTCTGCAGTGGGCGCGGACGCTCTTCAGCTTCTTCATTGCTGCCCGACGTAGATATTACGACCGACCATTGCACCGACAGTGAGACCGGATGATGGCGATGTATGCGATTCCAAATAACCCCAAACCTTCTCCATAAAAAAAAAAACGAGGCGGGATCATGAAATATAATCTACTTTGGGACCCTAAGGTCTGACGTAAGCCCTGATGAGGCTCTTCTGCTCAAGACTACTTTATCATTTTATCCTGATTGCCTGACCCTCCCCATGCCCTGGCGACATGGCAGCCCAAGTGGCCCTATAGCTCGCGTATCACAGTATCAACTTCCTACAAGATGGACGCATTATAGACGCAAGCCGATGTGGAATCATAAAGCAGTTCAATAGCTGGTCATTTGCCACCAGCACTGACGACCATATCGCGGTATTGCAACCCAATGGCTCGGTGTGACGTCATGCTAGCTTAACTCCGGGCTCTTATTGCATCCGTACGACTCCTCAACGCCCATGTCATGAATGACAACAATTGCCGTCTAGCTCGAAGTAAGTTGCTTAGCTTGGTACGGCATCACTATGATAAGGCCAACGAAATTAGCAGTATGCTTATCATAACAGCCGGTTCATGTCAATGCGGCGCCCGTTGCGGTGTCTACCGGGACTCGGATACAACCTGCTGGTTTGTGATAAGAAAGATGATAGAAAGAACAAAGCAGTTTCATACCAGTATATACACACAAGCTCGGGTGTATGCGTTAAACTTGTCAGTTTTTACACCACCAATTTCCGATCGGGATTAATTTTCAAAAAAAGAGGCGGTGATCCGTACGAGCAGAAAGCGATACAAGAATTCTGCCGCTAGGGGGCTCTTCTCGTCTGAATTCAGGTCATTAACATAGCACTAGATGACGCCCTATGACGTCATTTGCCACGCGCGTTCCTTGCTTGTAATGCAGAGTTAGAAAGCGAATCCATATATAACGGTGTGTGTTAAAGGTGTGTGTGTATGTGTATATGGGCTAGTGTTATTGAGCTATAAGGGAGTTAATGGAAGTGCGGGGCGTCAAACATCGGTCAAAAGAGCGTTACGTAATTTTTGAATGGCCCCTATGGCCGCCTTTTGAAGGATGGCATTCTGTTTGTCTCAAGATGACGACACGAATGATTCGTTGACGTGAGAAAGCTTGCTTGCCGACACGTGTCAAAGCATTCATCTTAGTTACGGTAATATGATTTGCATAATTAACCAACTGCGATTGTAATAATTATATCCATGGGAATTTAATTAACGGAAAGGTTACATGAGTATTATAAATGTTTTTACTTCGCTGACAAACTCTTGTCCATTAAACAATTACTAAAAATTCTAATCTATGGCCATTATGAAATGTTTATTCACCTTGCATTGGTATTTAAAGAGTCCCTTTTTTAGCTTCATCTGTCACGGTAGCATTACATGTTTAAAACGATATATCTGATCAAGGCCTTCCTGCAGATAACAAATGACAGCGATGAGCTATCGTGTTCGTCATACGAGTCTCCCTGGTGAGAGAGTCGGGGGCATGGGGTATTTCCAGTCGTTGTGGCCGTGTAGCATGCAGGCGATGAAGTTCCGATGTAGCGCCTAATAAAATAGTCATAACCCGAGATGGGACTCACTGTCATGCTTCACAAGTCAGCAGATGACGCGTACATGACTTATCAGGCGATATTCAGAGCGGCTAGCAACAAAACGCATCACGGGCAATAAGCTCACCGTAACCTTTTCTACTACCGACAAAAAACTATGAGCCCTATTGAGGCATTGTCTGAGGACGTGTGCTTCCAAGCATCTCCGTATAGCCCATACTAGATATCGTCAGGCAGAAAAAGCTGGGGTCTTTTCCCTCCGGGCCCTCGAAGGGCCTCTTTGAGAGGAGTTGCCGGGCAGAGAAGCTGTCGGGAGGCTGCTTGCTTGGGGTTGAGAGCGAGGATGAGATGCATTCTCTTCTCCTAGCCCTCAATCACCCCCATCACCACCTCACTCCTCTACACTCTCATCCCTCTTCTCAACATTCTCGTCTCTCACAACCCATCACCTTTTCCCCGTCTACAATTCCCGCTCCCATCCAGACTCCTACAGTGAAGCAGAAGCGACGCAAATGATTCGCAAAAGCCAACACAATCAAAACTTACATGCATGAATCAATAGCCGAAATGATTACTATGGAAACGACGAAGGAATCTTGCGAGAGTCTCGCGAGAGGGCTGGGTTTGGGGCGTGAGGTCTTTCATTTGGGGGTTATAGATGATGGCAGCAGGCCAGTTGACACTCGATCACTTTCTGCATACACATTTAACTGGGATATGTTAGATGTGTATTCAAAGCTAGGACCAAGCTTCCACTTTAAGCTTAACATAGCAATGAAAGGGATTGCTTTGTATCAGTTAGAATCAGAGTGATTATTTATATTCGGTATTGAAGAGTGATGAACATTCTGACAAATAACTATATTCTAAATATATACAGGATGTCATTATTTTTAACAGCGAAAACTCCGTGAGAGTAATCGTGTTCACGAGTGAGGTGTTTTGCCATATCAAGCCTCACATCTAGACGCGTACTATCCTGTGTGAAGCAGACTATTACTTTGTACAAATAACACGGTTTGTAATAGGAAGAAAGGCAGTGGCGGATTTGAGCTTAGTGTTGACCCACTGACAACACAAGTCTTGGATCTCGAACAACACAAGCTGGTTGTTAATGGCGACATTGATGGCGTGGGAATAAATGCCATCGTTGCTGTCCTGTCCCGCATCTGATCTGTATATCGTCTCATGAATGTTCCCGGTTGGCAATATTAAAGATGCCATTTCAATTTGCTTGTAATCAGGGTCATGAGCTGATTCCTGCTAATGGCGTCAGATAATCATCACAGCAGAGCATCCACTGTGTGGTATGGCCTTCGATGTGTGACGTCAGTTTGCAACAGTCTTTAAAGGGTCTGTTCAAAACATCGAACGCTGGTAGGCAATTGATGGCCTCATATATACAAAATCGTTAAGCGCAACAAAGACGCACGGATCGGAGCAATAAATTACAACTTTGCTTTCAGTGTTAGATGGTCCGTGCCGTCTTTGCACTCAGCATGGTCCGACAAGCTTTGTGTTGGCGCTATTATTTAATCCCAGCAGCATCGACGAGTCGTCAGACAAAACAGATTATGTAAAGCTCTGTTTGATGACAAAGACGGTCTGCCTGGCTGCCTCGTGTGCAACAAATCGCGACTGATCGACAAGCCATGCGAAAGGCACGTGTAATGAAGTGGAAACACTCCCATATCCAATGTTTTGTTGTATTAATGAGAATTAAAACTAATGAGGTTTGTTAAGACTGAACGGCACATCGAATAATTATAGACGGGGCGCATTCTCGCAAAGCGGTTTAACATAAATCACTGGTCATTCTCGTGGAGAACCCATTTAGCAAGTTTGTTGGGGAGACAAGCCACGGTAGAGAAGACGACACCTCCGCCAGGACCCATCATGGCTCTGCTATCTTGACACCCAGTTCGCTTAAGTCCTGTCAATCCTAGTTTTGTAAATGACAAGTTTTAGGTTTGTGCTAATGGGATTTCCTTTGATCACCGACACCTTAAGCGTAACCCTCGCTGCCGCTTCTCGTATCGATGTTGCCATGACAACTGTCCCGACAAACGAGATCTATCTTTAGTTATCACTTGCACTATCTCAGAGGAACGCACCAAGGCAGATTTATTTGCAGTCATTATAAAAGAAGTTTCTATGGCCCGCTTGCGGTTTATTCGCAGTCACCGCTATCCTCGACTAGTGTTCGAACATGATTACACGACGCCGAGAAGTTCAGCTCATAATAGAGGTTGGTAGTTTGTGAGGACTGTAAACAACCCCCTGCTGAGCTCAATTTCTGCTTATTCCCCCAGTAAACCAGTCAAGCGGAAATTCAGTGGCTGCTTGTATTGCTCGAGCTTACAGGGTTTCCCATGGTGGCCAGTTGGGGGGTGGGGTGGGGCAAGGCTTGCTGTTATATGATGGAGCTGCGCAGCGACGGGGGAAGCAAGTCATGTGAGAGTTATGCCTTTCACCAAACATCCCTGCTTTCATTGATCACCGTGGCCAGACACACCCTATCCAGCGCCGTCAAGGCTTATGGAAGCAGTATAACCGAACACTTGTGAGCTGTTACTTGACTGCTAAATACACATATCATATGACTAATTGCTTCGAAAGAATAAGGTGTTCTAATATACCGACATACCGCATGCTCGTGTCGATTCCCAGTGAATATCGCTGGCTTACCAAGACATCACGGTATAAGACAGGATTCCACGATTCCTTAAACGTCTGATGCAATATTATCTAGGTGCCTTTACACCAATGCAAGGTACCGTTGCACACGCAATGTCCTGCTCGCGACGGTTCTTCGCTTGCCGCAATAGAAAAAAGAAGTCTGTTTTTTTTCCAACTGCGGATAAACGTCGTTACAGTAGCGAATACTAGTGATTGGTTAATGCCACGCTCAGCGTGACTCAAGCAATATTCCAGGTGTGGAACTAAACACGATGTAATGTGCTTCTTCATAACCGCAGCATTTATTGATATTTGACAATTAAAACAATTGTCGACATAACATAATTCAACATGAAAGCAAATTGATTAATGACAAGCAATTTAATTGCCAAATGCCTTTTAAATGAACCTCACAAAGTGGTCTGCACGTTACTGACAATGCCACACATAACTAAATGTTGTATTGAATACACAGATGATACAATAGGGCACGGATGATGCTAAATAAATTTGGAGCAACTAGCTGGCACAGAGACCTTCTTCTAATCTAACCAGATAATAACGGCGAATGCGTTTTTCGAGAGGAATGGTCAGGTATCGATATTGACATGCCTCCACATAATTGATGAGACGTAATTGTCCTATCATGGATCGAAATTGTCAGCTCATAATTGTAGTAATTCGTATTCTGTTCACACGTCCCATAACATCCACGACCGTGCTGATGGGTAAGCCGCTCAGTAGGCAATGCTAAAGTAATGATACTGTAATTTTGGAAAAGCAATGACCTGAATGAGCGCGTACCATTCAAACATCAGCACCATAATGAACGTGACTGAAGCTGGAGCTGCTTGGTGCACTTTGTTTTCATCCTAATCCAACAAAATAACACAAGAAGCCTGCTGGGGGCACCTGGTGCAATACATGTCTCGTGACGAGTCTGTGACGCTGTTTGTCCCTTATCGCTTCTTACACGTACTTCACATGGTCAGTCGCCACAGCGAAATAGACACTAAAACTGTAATCATTAATGTAGTGGTTTTATGTAATCTATGGCTCTATGAATGCCCTCATTCGCCTGTCTAAGTGCATGACATCATGATGCTCGTTCTATGAAGCCATACAAAAATAATGCCAGCTCAAAAAACCCTCATAGCTATTGGTGCAGAATTTCAGATTTGGTTTGTTGCATTGCATTTGTGCAGAATAACCAATACAATTGTTTACAAAGTGCCCGAACAACCAACTGCTGGGTGAAAACGGCCATGTTCACCAGCATATCTAGTTATCAATATAAAAGTATGAGCGTTTTAATGAAACAGCACCTTATGCCATGAACAGTTAAACCAAATATGGAAACACTCTAAGTGAGGCTGGTGTGTTCTTAGAAGCTGGTTACCCCGATGGTTGTACCTTTTGTAGGGTGTTCGATATGTTTATCAAACATTATTTCTTTGTCTATGGTTGCAGGACAAATTGCTGGCTAAGCTTGAGGAGCGAGGCGATTTGGAGGGACGACTGACACAGGATGAGGAGGTTGGTACAAACACCGCCTGCAATCATGCATGCATGCATATACATATACATGCATATACATTCATACATACATATATGCATACATCTACACATCTATGCATCTATACATCAATACATCTTTGCATCTATACACACATACACACATACATACTTACATGCATACATACATACATACATACATACATACATACATACATACATACATACATACATACATACATACATACATACATACATACATACATACATACATACATACATACATACATACATACATACATACATACATACATACATACATACATACATACATACATACATACATACATGCATACATACATAAATGTATACATGCATACATAAATGCATACATGCAAACATACATACATGCTTACATACATTCATACAAACATACATACATACATAAACATACATTCATACATACCTACATAACTACATACATTCATATAAATATACATACATACATACATACATACATACATACATACATACATACATACATACATACATACATACATAACATACATACATACATACATACATACATACATACATACATACATACATACACATACATACATACATACATACATACATACATACATACATACATACATACATACATACATACATACATACATGCATACATACATACATACATATATACATACATACATACATACATACTACATACATACATACATATACATACATACATACATACGTATATATATATATATATATATATATATATATATATATATATATATATATATATATATATATATATATATATATATATATATATATATATATATATATATATATATATATATATATATATATATATATATATATATATATATATATATATATATCTATCTATATATATATATACATATATTCATACAAGAATGCTTACATGTATATACGTGCATGGCAGTTGACAATGAGAGAGTGACTGTCAGCTACTTTGAGATGAAAAACGTTCTATACCCTGTACCATAGAGTTTGAGGGAGCCATGCAAACAGTCATCAAGCGTGTTCCATGTTTACTTGGCGAGTAATTTAGCGATCTACATGGCACCTATCTTCTCTTAATGACTGACTATGCGCGGTACCGCGGAAATAATCACCATTTGAAGTAAACAGATTTGCCATTGATGCCAGGATTCATTGACAGTGCCAATGCATAATTATGTCTTCGCTATGGGAGATTTGCGTGCTGGTGGGCTATTTTCATTGGCCATTGCACATCATCTTGTCATTCGGGCTTTGTACGTGTTCGTTGAATCGCACATGCAGTTATGAATAGATATTGGCAATAGAAACGATTTTATGCAACGGTTGCCTGGATATGCCTGGTGCATGCCACACTGTGGTATGAATGAGAATGATCATTACTTGTAAAAGCAAAGCAGATTATCGATATGACTGGATAGCATATGTTTTGTGCATCATGGCCACAAATGTACACTAACACAGTGTCATATACATGACAATGATGCAGTCATGGTGCGTAAATTGGTGATACACAGGTTGTATCGGTAATCGTACGCCGGACTTAATATGCTTGCTTTATGCAATAACTATTGATATTGATTGAAATGTTAATAAAAAAGGCATTTTTTATTGATCCATTCTGTAGTCGTAGGATAAGATAATCATTGATCTATGTCACCACTATTTATCATCAGAGTCGTTTGTTTGTTTGTTGCAGTGCGTCGTTTGTATGTGCTCCAAGGCCACAATGCAAACTTTTCCTTGCGGCCATAAAGTTGTCTGCCGGATGTGTTTCGTCAAGACCATTCAGGTCGCCGTCACAGAGCGCTCATTGCCTCTGAAGTGCGTAGTCTGTCGGACCAAAATTCTCAAACTGAAGCAGTCCAGTGAAGACCAGGGAGGGCAGTCTCCCAGGAGACGCACCCAGGGTGTTCAATTACCTGGCCATGGGCTCTTTTCTTCATCTGGATCTACCAAATTAAGCAAGCCTGCCATGAAAGCGCGCCAATTCTTCCTAGGAGGCGGAAGTTCTCACAACAAAGGAGCGTCGTCTAGCGGCGGCAGAGCTCCGGCCTCTCATCCTGTTGTGGCCACCAAACTGATGCAGCCATACTTGATTTATCCTTCCCAAAATAGCCCCAAACAACAGCGAGCTTTTACAGCCGACCCCGTTGTATATCCTAAAGGGAAGTCATCTATGACATCAAGAGCAACATCCAGCGGCAAGGCGCCTTCGTGCGGCAAATTTCACTCTGCCAAAATTCCTAAAAAGGCAAGTACTGACAGTCCATTGATGTCCGGGCGCAGCAGTTCGAAATGCGCCCACCAAGCAGAGATGGAGCCCCGCTTCACACACTTACTTAGTCCAAGAGTTACCAGCAGATGTCACCACTGCCCAAGGCAATCAACTGGTCAACTCATCAAAGCTAAGCAATAACTGCATGTGAACAATACGGCTAACATTGATATGATATACGCGAAGTTAATAACCCATACTCTATCATACCATTGCTGTAGCTATGAATGCCATAGGAGAGTCATAGGGGTAGTTAATATAGGTCCAATGGTGATGTGATTCGCCATCGTATTCCGGGATGCACGCTATTGAAAGCATATCAGATAATGTAGTCAACACACGGCTTCTCTGGAATAGTTGAAAGATTAGTTACTAATGGCTTCAGAGATTGTGAGTTGTTTCTGTTTGTGGCTGATGTGATGATATTATAATACTCTTAGTCAAATGAGGGCGTATTGTTCATTACAATGGCAAGTTGAATTTAGTGGTTGACAGGTTCAAATCACACATAGTCATGTTTGTCAATAAAGCTATGATGTAAATTATGGCTATTTTGACTGTATGCCTTACCATTTATGTCAGTATTCAATAGAACCACATAGGCTAGTGTTCTTTAAACAAAAAGTATTACATTACTTTTTTGGAGGCATTGAATACCAATTATGTTTCCGAGTAACATTTTATATACACGATAGCGTGATGGTAATTTAATACCACAGTAATGGGCCTGAAAGCAATAAACGTTTTTGTCCTTGTTGTGAAAAAATGGATAAAATTCACAGATAATCATTGTTTGTGCCTATGCTTAAGCAGTGTATATCTTACACCAAACATATCATCTCTTTTTTTCTGCTTAATTGGAATTATGATGGAAATTATTATTTACAACAGAAATTTAGAATATCTGATCACACATTGAAATTAATTTTGAATTTCAGCAGAATAAGTTTCACGTTTTCATGGTGTGTCTCTGAGATAACGATTACTACGCAACGTTTTCTACTGTGGATCATGGTCAGAATTTGATTCATTCATTAGACACTATTTAATGTTTACTACAATACATGCAATAGGTTTGCAAGGATATGCCAGTTCCGTGTCTACGATTAGGTTATTCATTTTGATTAATGGTTTGGAATATTTTTATATGCTACCATTGTGTTGCTGATATAAATCACAATGTATGTGGATTGTTTACAAATCACGACTTTATTAAGAGGTTCGATGCACCAAGAAAACGAATGATGCATAGAGACACCTATTGTTCGATGTCACTCCTGGATGTCTCATGCAAGGTTATGTGACAAATGTTGCTTTTGCCAATGAATGGCTGTCGCATTACTTGAAGCGCCTAGCGCTGCATTGAAAAACAGATATGAAGTACCGAGTAATTATTGTCTCTACAAAGGTGTTGTTTGATAGATACATATCCACTGCAATGGAGTTTTCTGTAATCGTCACTTATATTGTGTCTGCACTAGAACTATGCAGAGTTAGTATTGACAACATGCGGCATGTGATAGAGCTTAAACATTAACACATCATGTAATCGATTATAGGCACAGATTTCTGTAGTAGTCGCAAGCTACAAAGCACAGCGAGTTTGGCACGTTTGAAACCGCCCATGGTACATGATAAAACATGTGTTCATTGCGCTGATGATTGTACAGGATAAGATTGATCTCAGTACATGTGGATGTAATGAGGGCAATGTTTTCCTGAATCTGCCTCTTGTGATAGATGATGGTAACCAAACGGAATAGTTCTTAGAATTCAAGGAATGTTTGTTTCGAACTTCTATAACCCCCCCCGTCACTTGTATATCGAGCGTATATTATACATCCACAGGCTATAGCAATGTAAGACGTAACATATTGGATATCGTATTAACAGTAGGTGGACGGTCTTCTGCGGAATTAGCTAGACGAACTCCATGTTCATTTGGATTTACGTCGTTTCAGTAAAACAGATATCTTGTTACAGAAGACGTTACCCAACGATTGTTCGTTTGTAAGAATATTAGTAAAGACAAAATAAACACATATAGGCAAGTAAGTGACTCTAGTGTTTCTGTTTATGCGATTCTGCGGCACCACTAAATCATTAAAGGACGGCAATATACGATGCTTTTATAGCAACATATGTTTTCCTTCATTAATCGCCCATGTACTTAATAAGCACACATAGATGTTCTCTTTGCATTGCTAAGTTGCTTGCATAATGAACACTTTCACATTAACTGATTTTATCCTGTACGACATATTTTGCACATTTTCATGCTAAAACGTCGATGTTCTCACTCTTTTGGTATTGCAATATAGCTTTCTTTACTTACATTCCATGCTTTCATAACAACAGATTATATCCCGTTCGGCATATTACGGACAATCATTGCTCATCGTTGCTATTCTCAGTCGTTTTGCTACATTGCTTGCATTACATACATACCATGCTTTCATACCAACATATGTTATCCTGTTCGACATATTTTGGACAATTATTGCTCATAAATTAAATGTATAATCGTTGATATTCTCAGTCTCTTTGCATAGCTATATTACTTACATTACGTACAAACCGTGCTTTCATTCCCACAGATTGTATCCTCATTGACATATTTTGGACAATTATCATTCATAAACTTATAAATGTGGATTTTCTCACCACTTTTGCATAGTAATATTGCTTGCTTTACGTACATTCCATGCTTTTATGCCTGCATATTTTGTTATCTACTACATATGTTGGACATTTTGTGTTAATTAACTTATCATGTAAACGCGAATCGTATGGTAGGGTGTCGCTCGACCAACCGCCGTGTTGATAAATTTCGATCGTTTCATTGACTATTACGTCAGGGTCAAAGGTTGCCAATAAATGATGACCTCTAACATGACGCGTATCACCACCGCAGACGTAAAAGCAGTCTGCAAGCCTGTCATGAAGGCTGTCCGTTATGATAACGAAGAATCTACCTTAAAGTGCAAGTAACGTCTTTTATCGACTCCCTTATCGAAGTTTTAATAGGTGTATATCAACCTGTGAAACACATTTCCGACAATATTTTCGTCCATTAATGTCATTTTGTGGGGTTTTTTTCTCAATATTTCCCTCGATTTTCGGACCGTTTTGGCATATGCGCAAAAAACGACGGCCATTGGCTCCTGATTTTGTGACGTCAAATGTCACGTCCAGCCGAAAGCGTGGTTATTTCCTCGTTTGTTTATATAGGAACTGTGGTAGGTGTGAGCATTATCGTATTTTATCCTGTCATCATGTACATCATATACCGCAACGAATCGCATCAGTTCATGTGGCTTGGAGTACTTGTTCGCCTAGAATATATTAAATTGTCATAACTTCTATTATGTAGTGTGAAAACGTCAACCAAAGGGGACCGAGCGATAATACAGGCAGTGCTGGAACACCTCCACCTCGATTTCAGGCCCGTTTTTAGCTCCGGTCGACCGGTAATATAAATATATCCCGTTCTGCTTCAACATTTTGGGCGCGTCTTAAAACATGCGTTTGGCTAAGGTGCTGCAGCACGCATCTAGAAAAACAACATAGATCAAGAGCCTTCTTTAAGAAATGCCATCTATATATCATTTCCGAAAATCTCTGTACGATGACCGCCATTTTGGAAAATATTGGGTCGCGTGATTTCCCGCCGCCTCATCCGTCGTCGATGGGTCACATCATTCTGAGCATGCGCGATGCACGTGGTCTTGAACTTGAAAATAAACATGGTGCTGCGTTTCGGACTTTGTACCGCTTCCCAAATTTGTCGAACTATAACTAATTACCATGGATGAAATCCCCCGCCGCAAAGGGATAAAATTGTTCGTGAACATCATTGCATTCTAAAACTCCATCACTTGGGTATGTTTGGTAGTTGTCTGAATCGATCTTAAAATTTTTAACATTGCGTCGTTTTCAGAAAGAGTAAGACGTCTACTCAGACGTCTTGTAGGGCTAGCCCGTTTCATGGTTATCAATGATTGATTCACCATTCGCCTGTTCTGTTACGGAGAATATATTTTCTTGTGCTGTTATTTGATTTAATAGTAAAACGTTATCGCAATTGAAAAATGCTACTACATTCAATGGGAATTTCACTCGATATTTTCGTTTTTGCAATTAATCGAATATGATTTCAATAAATTGTATTTTTCTTGTCAACCGATAAGTAGATACTAATTTTATTTTAAATATTGGCACTGGTTTTGGGAGCCGAGACCTTTCAGGGATTAGCTGTTACAATTAAATATACCTCTCCAGTGAGTTTTGTACAGAGGGACTTATGGCCCAGAATCCAAGTTCGGTGCCATACGTTTATGGCTACATATATCATATGCCTTTAAAGAGTTAAACTACTTACACTAGTTCTTTGTATTACCTGGAGTACCAACCTCAATAATACATACTTTATCTTGTCCTTATTACGTATATATTTATTAATTAAACCTAGTACAGTGCATAACTGCCATCATATGTTGCTTTTATTGTATGTCACAAGAGTGAAATGTCCTTATGTTCCTCATATACTGACAACTCCGGAAGCTATGAGATGGATTACAGCAGTGAGTATTCTTCTCGCCAAGAAGAGGAACTAGAAGCCTGTGGGGGCATACATGTTGTGAGCATCCAGCTAAGACAAGGCCAGTAAAATAGAAGAGGACTTGAGCAGACTGGGTAACAACACTTGGTAATGGCACATAATTTCCTACCGTTTGCAGATAATTTACTCTTTATTGTACAGTTGTCCTTAAGTCTTGCTTGAAGTCATCTTCTTATTCATGTTTTACGTCTATTTATTTTTTTTTTGGCTGCAAAAACTAGTTATTCATTGTAAATATGCCCTGTACTAGGCGCTCATGTGGGCCAATGCTTGCAGTAGCAGAGAGTAAATGCTGTCAATAAATTCCACAAATTCTCGAGAAAGTAAAATTTATGGGTGTGTCCTGTAATACAGCACACCCAGGATTTGTCTCTGGGTGCCTGTGTCCCTGGACACTAGAAATAGCATATAGTGCTTATATCCAGAGGAACAAGAAGAAACATGCTACTCAGCATGAGTGAGTATACTAAAAAATGGTCTGGTTAAGATGATAGCCGATGAAAAATATTCATCTACTGAATGAAAAGTTGTAAAGATATCTTTAAATTGCAGGTAATTCCGATTCACGGCATATCGGCAGTTGGTATAGTGGTGCTGGGGGTATCTATTCAGACATCACAGAGTGCCACTGTCAGCATGTGCTCTACTAAGAATTAGAGAAGTTTTTCCCCAAGAACGAATCAGTTTATGTTGGTTTCAAACTGCCAGCAAGTAATAAAGGGACAAAAAAGCATAATGTGTCTTATTCCCTTATTTACATTAAGCTTTGCTCACAAATATTAAAACCTTTAGATGACACTACACACTTATAACAACCAGCAACAAAATTCAGTCAAATGCAGTCCACCTAATTTATTATACCACATGCATAAAATGGTACGAAGCATCAATTCCAAAATCATGACATACCTGCAGGACATATGCATATTGTTCCTGTATCCTGTATATTGTACAAAATATGTTGTATCACTCAAATAACGGTACGTTAACAGTCATTCAATATTTTTGGCAGGGTATTTTATCCATCCTGTGTCATTGCCCAACAATCATCATGGTTGAATTTTGTGGGCACATTATACAAGTAATGCTTATTCAATTCTGCCCACAACTACCAAAAATGTCTGGTTCTTATTCACTTGTCTGTGATAATGGAAATGGCAAAATATATACACCAGTCCAACATATACATTTGAAAGATTAGTTCTCAGCAAACCACAAACAGGAAGCATATAGCAGTTTTGATTTTCACCACAACTTAGCTTACCTTAGACCCTTTAACATTCAAATTAAGACTTGAAGCCATACATGTGCTGGATTATATGAAAATAAAAATGGTTAATATTGTTGTTTAACATCACCTACAACATCAGAGGTCATATCGTGACGGTAACCTCACCAATGATGTTTAAGATGATGGCCGGCAGCTGTGGTCTAGCAGCTAGGGTGCTTGTCTAGTTGCCCAAATATGGCAAGTTCGAATCCCACTGTATGGTATGCATGATGGTACCATTTGGGCGATAGCATCTAAAACTCCAATGTCTGTTCGTCATCATACATCACCAGTTTGAAATGACCCTTGATGTTGAAAGTGAATTTTAACCCCATTATTTACCATTTACGTTTTGTAAGTATGATGATAAGGAATAGTTATGTCCTTGTGCACCTGTTAACAGATAGAAAAAAATGAAATGTTACAAGCTTGACTTAGCTGAAGCCAAAGCTGAAAAATAAACAGATCTTAGTGTCTTGTAAAATGAAGCAAATACCAGTAAACCAACCACCAAGATAATGCTTCAACCACCACCGTCAACTCCATCACCACCCCTCCCCTACCCATCACTACCACCACCATCATTCATCATCACCTTAAGAGACATTACTACATGACTCTAAAGAAGAAACCTCTCCAAATGCTACCTCTGTCTCCTTCTTGTCAGGGTATAGCTTCTGGTTCATTCCCCGGAGTTCTGCAATGGAATTCTTGAGCAGGGTAGGACTAGCTGAGAATTGTTCAAGAAGGCCCTGTATCATTTCCTGTACATATCCTGCATAAACATACACATAACTCCTTAGGGAACACATGCTCACTATGTCTTGTTAGATGCGAATTATTGCAGTACTAGGCCTCACATATTCGCACCAAGTTATATGAAGCAAATTTGACAGTAGGCCAGGGCTGAGCACTGGGTATCGCCCGATGATTGTTTAGGACAAGTGAAAGCTACTGTCAGGCAAGCATACAGCCTTATAAAACTTGAACCGCCCCACACTGATCACTACCGGCCATGTCAATTTTGTCAATGGGCAAGTGCAAATTCTGACCACCTTCCCAAGCGGACAAGCGATAGCTGGAGTTCCAGTACAGGAGACAGGCTACCGATATGTAAATGACTTAACTTAATTGTCTACGAGGTAGGATCATAGCTTAAAACCCCTTTTCCATATATTCCACCTCAGATGAAATGTCTCGAAAGGCAGCATTCCACCGCTGCGACAATTTTCACATTTTGTTTTCAAAATCAGCACAGAAACATAACTAATGAATCCTAACTCGACTTTCATATGGGAAATGTAAGGATGAGCATACTCACAGAATCTCAAGAAACCATGGATCAAAAAACGCTGATGAGTGTCTGTAAATAGCGATTAATTAGTACGATAGTTAGTTCGCAAATAGAAACGGCGTCCGTGGCAACATCTTCTGGTGACATATGACGTCACACCGCCTTCGTTCATCTTCGGCGTGTGGTCGGGAATTTCCGGAATGTGTTGTTTGTTTTTGCTTATTTCTTGCTTACTACGTGTCGGATCGAAAAAAGAACTGCAAGTTATTGATAGGAAAATCGCGTTCTATATGATCCCGAAAATTCATATTTTAGCTGGGCAGTTTTTCAAACATAAATTGTCTTTCTATGAATACCTCATATAAAGGAACAAATATGTAAGGGAAGCCACTGCAAGGCGCACCAATGCAAGCCGTCAATTAGCATAACAATGCAATGTTTCGTACGAGCTATGAACTTTGCAGCATTTGTCCTTACAAGTCGTTTACACTGATGTGTTATGTGTGTATAGATGCACACGCACCACAGAGAAACCATGCCACGCAGGTGCGTGATTCCAAGCCTATAGTAAAATACAGCGTCATCTAGGCTGGCCCTGCAGTTGCAAGTAGCAGGTTTTAATTTCGTATTTCTCACAGGGTTTCGGCACATTCCACTATAATATCATGTTGGTCAGTATCCAAGGAAATATCATTTCGTGGTCGCCGACGTATAGACGTTTAAACTAACATTTCACACGTAGATCCCCTTGTGGATATCACAAAAAGCGATTGTACCGAACATCTACGTTTACGCACGTTATATCACCCAAAGTGTACATGAGCGATTAAGTTAGTGTTGATAAAATACATTTTGTGCCTGTCTCTGGATAGTATATTACGATCTAACAGTGAACACAATGACAAATATTCTCTGATACGATTATGGAGCTGGTGATATGTTTGCAGCACACTTGGGTCAGACTTAGAAAATTGACTACACACTTTAGGTGTATTACAGGTGCCTCATAATTGTCATCTGTTTTGTTTATACCAAATAATGTATATCATTATTGCTGAAGATGAGTTATATAACCCTGATAAGGCGCTTATGACCAGAGAAACTGGGTCTGATGAACCGATAGCACAAGATAACCGTCTGCCACAGTTAACGTCTGGATTCACCAACTGAAAGCAAAGAGCTTATGGATACGCTAAGAGGGCTCACTCCGAGTAGCCATAAGGTGATCATGAACACACATCCCGCATCAGGTGACGCTACGATGAAATCAACAAAAGCACAAGTGACTGTTGATCCGACGTTTCGTGGCTCGGCGTCTGTGAAAGATATGGAACCTTCTGAGTGGTCGAAGCGACCATGCCCCCGAATTAATCAGATAATTCCATGTGGTTTTTTATGACAGAGCACAACGCTGCTCACTGGTGGTGCGATCGCATATTTTCTCGGGCGGTGGTACAAGTGAACCCTCTTATCGTAACTTCGGTATTGAAGCATTCTTCAACTCGGCGCACACATGCTTTTAATATTGGTTTATCACAACAATATCTCACTGATGATTGAAGGGAGGTAGCAAATATTTATTCCCAAATCATAGCAATATGGATAATAATTTGTTACACCGCAATTATGGGCTATGGAATGATAACTTAACCGTAATGTTGTATTGGACACACAAACTATTCAAAGGGGCCCTGAAAACGCTTTTTTGTATTGTTCTGAGAGAAGCCAGCTGTCGCAGCGAAGACTCTTTTCTCATCAGTGAATAGTGACAAACAATTCGCGTAGCAAATTATCTAGTAACTATATTGACAAGCATACGAAATGTTACGCTCACAAAAGTCACTCATTTTGTATTCAGGGCACATAAAACGACCCACCTTGCTGATCAGAGCACATGACAACTAACAATTGTTGTATGAAACTATGCCAATTGATCGTAGACACTTTCATCTAAGGAAAACATAAAAGCTATCTACGCAAACTCAGTTTTGTTTAGTTGTATTTGATCTCTATTCCTTTTATATAATCCACGCTGTCATGATCAAATAAGCCCTTAGCAAACGTCAACTAAATAAGAAAAACAGAGCAAAACAGATTTTCCTATGACTATACGTATATGACAGTTAAATAGCTCCAAATACCACGAAAATGTAAAATGGTACTGACAAGCAACAAGAGAAGTTACCATAAAAAAAGAAGATTGTAATCTACAATATTTGTTCCCATACAACCTTAATCAAAATGTTTGCCCAACACGAGCTTTATTCATTTTCGTTGGGTGGCAGTATTAGTTGCTCGAGGAGCAGGGTGATTAAAGCGGCCGACTGACTAAGCTTGGTAGAAACTCTGCATTCATTCACATACATACATACATACATACATACATACATACATACATACATACATACATACATACATACATACATACATACATACACATACATATACATACATACATACATACATACATACATACATACATACATACATACATACATACATACATACATACATACATACATACATACATACATACATACATACATACATACATACATACATACATACATACATACATACATACATACATACATACATACATACATACACATACATACATACATACATACATACATACATACATACATACATACATACATACATACATACATACATACATACATACATACATACATACATACATACATACATATATATACATACATACATGCAAACACGTCTGCTGACATTTTACGACGAAGGATTCCTCTTCAGATGCTGATTCATGCTTAGTTTTAGGTTGTGGGTGATTGAACAAAAGACGATTATATTACTTAGAGTTTTTGCTGTACTTAGAGCTAAGTAGGATTTTCCTTTAATGTGAAATAATCACACCCAATAAACCGACATTGTAAGTTCGCAGTGCACGCAATGTATCGATCGTTGTTATGTACGCGCTGCAATAATCTTAGTTACACGTGTCTTCTTATGGTTAACTTTCATTGCGCTTGCAGTATTATTGACTCGGTGTTCATGCAATCTTTTCTTTTGAAGTGAACTTAAAACGATAATTGCCTTTTATAAGCCCTTTCAGCATGAACCTATGAAAACTTTTGAAGACCTGCCTAAATTTATTTGTGCTGAAAGAGTAATAGAAACAGCCAGTGTTATGAACCACTTTTTATAATGGATTGGAATGATTGTGAAGCGAGTTAGCTGTTACACACACACACACACACACACACACACACACACACACACACACACACACACACACACACACACACACACACACACACACACACACACACACACACACACACACACACACACACACACACACACACACACACACACACACACACACACACACACACACACACACACACACACACACACACACACACACACACACACACACACACACACACACACACACACACACACACACACACACACACACACACACACACACACATACACCGTCGGCAGGTAGGTAAGTAGGTAGGTAGGTAGGTAGATAGGTAGGTAGGTAGGTAGGTAGGTAGGTAGGTAGGTAGGTAGGTAGGTAGGTAGGTAGGTAGGTAGGTAGGTAGGTAGGTAGGTAGGTAGGTAGGTCGGTAGGTAGGTAGGTAGGTAAGCAGGTAGGTAGGTAGGTAGGTCATTCGTGGTCATTTATGTCTAATTTTCCGCATGGGCAACGCCGAGCAAGCTGCATGTCACGGAAATTGCAGTTGGCGTTGATGGCCATGGCGGGATGGTCTACCTGGTTTAATCGTCGGGAAAGGATTTTCCAAGAAATATAATTAAGGGTCGCTCAAAGTTTACGGCTAGGATGGCAGGTTACTCAGCCGATTCTAGGTACACATACAAGCCTAGCTACAATGGCCTGAATCTCTGTCCACGAATTACATGGCCACCCCCGATCATCAATATTGGCATTACTTCTATTCAGTGATATCTGATTAACTATTGCTGGAAAGGATCATTGTCTGAGCTGGCCGATACAGACATGACTATTCAGCTAACTTATTTATTGTCAGAATTCTCAAATCACGATAATTAAAGCAATTTCTGGATTTTTTGTATGCTGACCCCATCAAACGTCATAAATCTGGTTGTCAAAAAAGCCGTTATTTATTCTGGTGTCTACATAAGATTTGATTCTCTGAAATTATTCATGGACCGTATGATTGTGAAAAGGAAAATTGCATAAGAAAGCTTAATGGTTTATCACGACAAGGCGTGAATAAATTGCAAGTGTAATCGATGGATCATCAAAATATACATATTGTTCCAGATGCCACATCCATACACAAACATACACACACAGAGACATATACAGACATATGCGTACACACCAACGTACGCACTTCACATCCCATATGCTCACTCATATAGACACAGATAAGCACGTTCTGTACTGCGCGCAAAAAGTAGCTTGTCGCTACCGTAAGGAAATTCGAATAATTTATGTTGACTTTCACGTTTGGCATTATCTGACAGCCCCATGGCGCAGTGGCCCTGAGTGACCGTCACACACTTTGAATATCCTTTTATCCCCGACCACAGTCCTCCCAGTCAACTAGCAGGCAGCTGATTGCAAGGACGTCGATATGTGGCCATCATTTGGAGAAGAGAGGCCATGATAGACGGCCCCGAGACCCATCACACCAATTATAGACCGTTAAAAGATACCACAGAGGTAGCCTGTCCATACATTGGGCTGCGCTTCAGCTCAATCAGTTAACCAGTTGTATAATGTATGTAATGGTTATTAAACGGATGTGCATCCTTTTACAGTAACAGTAGCTGCAAGATATTTGGCTGACTATTTATATATCTGGAGTGCTTGTAAAATGGGCAATAACACCTACTTCACAAGATCTAAATATATGCATACGAAACATCGCCAACTGCGGATAGAGTTGTAGGTGATGACAGCCATAGCTCATGGGACATTAGAGTCAGTCTCTGCTTACGGCTCAGATGACTGATTACTGGCTAAATAAACAGTCTAGTTTTTCTAGCCTGATGCTCCCCCAGTTTCTAGGTCAATCCCGGTTCGGACCCTGCTCTACCTGCATGGTCATTAACTGGTTGTTTCGACACAAATATGATGGTGAACGTTTTAAATGTTGCCTGAAATTAGACTACATATAAGTATTTGGACAACTCTGCATTATTTTGTTAATATTTGCAATGAATACTGCTGATTTGGCTCTTATAAAGGGCGTCTACACCTTTCTCGACTTATCCATAATTAGTACATCCAGAATGTAGAAAACATTGCAACATATCGAGGCAAGACGGAAACAAGCAACATCAGAAATATGCATACAGACACTTTCACGTGCATGTCAAAACATAAACAGACACCGGCACGCATACAAAGACGCGCATGCATAAACTTATACACACATGTAATCATATTTTCATGGATACTCACCGATGCGCACACACATTCACTCTCGCACTCTCTCAATTACGTACAAAATCAGCCAGACGCCCTGGTGCTACTTGATTCAGATGGAATGGAAGACAGAAATATCATATATCAATCTGCTTCACACGTTTGCATAGACGCCATTGACCCCAGTGGTACGTAGATGACCAAAACGTTAACGTAAAGGAATACGCATAACTTTGGAATATCTGTCACCATAAAAGGATCATTTGTTGGTCGCTTGGACAAAGCTTTGACTGCTCAACACTAATTCGGCAGTTCAAAACCCCAAACGGGCATACCGACCCCGTGGTTTGGTTCGAAAACTCAATTACGAAGCGATAATTGCAGCTGTGCTAGAAAACGTTGCAAATCAATTTTAATATAATTAATAATTATTTTTTTGTGGGTACAATTCTTCGTTTATATGTAGGATATAGGACTCAACATACCACTAGAGGCTACTGATGAGGGAACATTAAACTCGTGATACACTGGAATCACAACATGGAGAGATTAGTAGTTGTTGAATTAATCGGACAGTGCTATAACTGTCGATGTAGCGGTAAAAGAGCTTTGTTGCGCCAACATAACCCGGCTTTCAAATGATGAATTCATTAATTTGATAAATATGTTGTGATCATTAATAATTCTTCCTGTTAGATGCGTTGGTACTAAACTAGGATGCGGTGTCGCTTAACTAAGATTCCTCCTTGAACTGAATGAGAAGTTAATTATTAGAATAACCTCCAGCGTGTTTTCACTGCAGTAGCAGATTACCGCATGACTGCATTCGACCGCGAAGAATTTGTTTGGCCGTATCCTCACGCTATTAACGGCATTTTTAACCCACTAACATCCTAAGGGTAGGTTGGTTTAGCACCATTACACTGAACATACATAGTCATGGTGTTATGCTGATCATTGTGAACACTTGACACAAATACTGCAAAACATGTAGTCTGAGCAATGATTTGCAATGCAATCACAGCACAATAACCATTGCAAGAACAGATCAACTCTCCTGTAGCACTTACGATCTATTGTTTGGGTTCATTGAAGGGTGTTTAGTATGGGTACACTTCTCCACACTAAGAGCCCAGGTAAGCCTCGCAGCTCACGTCGTTGCACAAAATTAAATTACTCAAGGCTTGCGAACGCTACAAAATGGCTTATGGATTCATGCCGTTTGGTCTTCCGGGGGCAACATTTAACTTGCGCTGCTGTTATGCTGCAAATGGCGTTATCAGTCATTCTGCGTTTGCAACATGTGCCAAGGGGCAAAGGGCAAAATCATCATCATAATTAATCTGCGTCGCCGTGTTATAATGTTGCTGTTGTTTGGGACGTTGAACCTGAGATCAACTCTTGATGACTCGTGATGTTATGTGTATATTTATTCTCTCTTACAGCATTTATTCGGTAAGAAATGTTCATAGTATCCACAGTACTTTGTGTGGGCTGTTGCATTTACACGCATAGCATCCTCTAACGCGCTGCCATTTTCTGAGCATTAAATGACCCCCAAAAGATACTTATTTTGAACTTACACGCCACCAAAAAAGAATGCACAGACGAGTTTTGACATTGCTATCGTACGGGCCATACACCGATAAACAAAAGCTGTAATATGAAGATTGAATGGATTTATAAACCTCATGGTGTGAATACCGATGTATTTATTTGGGCTTTAGTAGGCGCACTGATGTCATTCATTTATTGATATCCATTTAATGCTTGCGTGTCTTTGTGTACGCTTCTTTATCAACTAGAGTACGTAATGTCCAGCAACAGCTGTTAACAATCCTCTTTGACGGTTAGCTAGCTAACATAGTGCAATTGGTAACACACTAGTGTGTATAGAACGGTAGCAGTGCATTTAAATGCAGAGAGTTGCAAATGAAGTAGAATCGAACGTAATCTGCTGGGAACTAACATGATTAGTAGTGTCCTGCGGCACGTCGTCTGCTTGGTCTATATAAATGGCTGAGATAACAGTGCTGACATAATCATAAACGAATTGCAGACGACGGTTAATTTATTTGTGTAGAATGTCGGTTTCAACCCTGGCCCATGGCGCACCGCAAAGCTTGAATAGCACAATATACAAGGGGGGGGGGGTAAATAGAGGGAAGCAGCAGTGTTACCTTTGATACAAAATACAAGAATGAATGTCGATATTGCTCAATGGAATGCATCATAAGAAAAATCAAGTAAACAAAACAAAGCCGCAGCTTTAGTGGTAGCAGTTGTCATCATGACCAGTCTCATATTCACTAGCAGCTCCTTTGGAGAATATATTAAACTGTGCAAAGTAGTTGTTAGGCCCCATCCACAATATGCAATGGGAGCATCTTCTTTAAAATGACACATTTACGAGAATTTAGAGTCGGGTCATTTAGCACTTCTATGGCATTTTTTGTTTTCATTTACACATTTATTTTTTAGCTGAATAAACGCAGTTACAATTAATGGACAAAACAGCGCTTGGGGAACAGTGCATCAGACAGCAATGCTATGAGCCAAATATTGCAAGCCAGTTCAGCATAGATTACTTGTTCTAGCAAAGAAATCCTTTGTAGCAAGTTGGTAGGGTGACAAGACGTAGTTAAAAGAGACGATGGGTCCACCAGGTCCCATCATGGCGCTGGTATATTGACACCCAATTCACTCAACTACTGCCAAACCCGGTTTTGCAGCAGGCAAGATTGAGGTTAGTTCTAATGTAATTTCTTTGAAAATTTAATGGAAAGTTGAGAGACTTGGTTAATTGTTACATGATGCAGTTGTAGCTTACTCTCAATCACTTTTATCTTGCCATAACATGCGTGGAATTACTACCAAAGCGTCACATCCACATCACTGAATCACATCACACCTCTCGTCGCAACTAATCCTCGTAGAAAAACTCTTGTTTACGTAGACGTAGCTACATCTCTCTCCTCTCTCTCTCCTCTCTCTCTCTCTCTTTCTCTCTCTCTCTCTCTCTCTCTCTCTCTCTCTCTCTATATATATATATATAAATGTACACACACACATATATATATATATATATATATATATATATATATATATATATATATATATATATATATATATATATATATATATATATACATACAGAACCACGCGCGCTTAATTGCATTCTCACCCCCATACTCACATATGAGTCGCAGCACACACCTTATATTTCACGCAATAAGTATATGTCGCCAGATTGTTAGGTTGTTTGGATAATGTACATACCTGAAATTTAATGATCTAAGTAATATTTAACAATGGCCACGCACATTATACTCTTTTTTCTCAGTCTTTACCTTAAGTCTTCTCCATCCGACAGTTCCGCCATGTGCGTGAAGACTAAGGTTTATCTTATAAACACCACCTGTTCCTAAATGTTAACACACGTATGACAAGAATGGTAACATTCAAAATCTCTGTCCTATATTAGAAGATATTATATGGCGTGTAACTTAACACACACGGATCAGCAAAATTCAACTCTTAATGCCTTTAAAACCTTTACTTGTTTCTTTGTGCATAGAGCAACAAAAGGGTCAAGTGCGTATTTGACGAAATACTGAGCGAAAAGAAAACAAGGTGTTCGAGATTTGCTTACTGCGACAAAAAGCGCTGGCTCCTTTGAAAATGAAATATGCGTCTTGTGTATTTAAGCATTGTCTTATGCGTCAGTGATAATGTGCTGTAAGTATAGTAAAAAATACCCAAACAACAGTTTATCAATGTAATACAGCCTTACAAAGGCATTGTATATGCCGTTATACGTTTGGCTGTCTGTTTTATCACTTATCATCAAATGAACACGTTATTTTTCAGAATAATTCACTGTAATCCTTTGGAATCATTATTTTGAAAGATTGGTGGTTTGTTTAATTCAGTACCAGCTTACCATTCAATATTGCTGCCAGCATAATCGTCATGTGGTAGTTTCTGCCGCATACAATTGTTGTTATTGTGAGACATTTATCAAAAGTGTGTATATTTAGAAATTGGGTGCAAAAAACTAACTCAAGAGCGTCAATTTAGTTTGCCTGAACAGGTCACAATAACTTAATGCATTCTATAAGATACGCTTCACTCCTGCAATCAAAAGACTCACGACGTTCTGGAACATGTAAGTCCCCAGTTATTATTGTGCGACATAATGAAATTTAATTATGTACATTCAATGAAACAAGGTTAGTATTGCAACCAATAACAACGTGGTACCGCGCCGGTGATGAATGCGGACGATTGTAATGATCGGACTGTGTCCCTTAAGTGCCATCGGCAACTTGGTATAAACCAAATTGCGATGCCTGCCGCAGGACAGGTCAAACTTGAGGACACTGAGCACCGAAGCAGCACCGAAGCACACCATCGTTTTTGTGGTTTAATATGTGGAGCGAGCACGTTTTTGAGCACCTTGCCGAGCAACCGAAGAGAATGCTTTCCCACAACTGCAGTTTTGCCTTTGTCAATATAATGAAACCAAACATTCCGCCGAATACGTAAGCATGCTTAGGAATCTAACTGTCTTCTGATGCATCTATATTATTTGTTTTCTTTGTTTGAGCAATTCAATATCACTCTCGGCTAGACCCTTTTCGATTCAATAATACACAAGTGATGGAGTTATAGAATGCAACCACGGAATCCTTTTCGGCGGGGGGATTTCATCCCGCAATTTGGGAATTACAGATGTTTGTTTTTCAAGACCACATGCACTTGCGCATCAGAAAGACGACTGACTCATGCTAAGCCCGGGGGGGGGGGCACTTATGTAAAGATATAGTATACATGTGCCCACGAAGGGGGTGGTTTTTTCGACATCTCGACTTTTACGACGGGTTAGACATTCGCATAATACCTACGATGGAGTATACTTTTTCTCATTCTCACGAGTACAACCGGTACGGGTTTTGAGTCCCGCGGCACACCCCTATTTGTTAGGGTAAGTGCCCCCCACTTGGGATGCTAAGGCAATGCGGAAATCGCGAGAATTAATAGTTTCCAAAATGGCAGACTTCGTATCGCGATTTGTTCGGAAACGAACTATCGATGGCATTTACTGAAGAATAGTGTCGAGTGGTGGTAAGTTTTTTGTCGCGAAAGGTCTATTTTTTTTCTATCACACATGATTTCTACGAAATATAGCCTTACCCAAACGAGAACAAATAGCAAACGAAACCTAACGGTATAAATCATTGGGCCGGAGCTATCATTGGGCCAGCAAGTCCAGATTATCTATAAGCGATTCAGCGGCCCATTATTGATTTAATTGCAAATAAAACAGGAAACGAATTAGTTCTGCCAAGCTTTTTCGGGTCCATGAATGCCTAATTTTGTAGCATCATATGATGCGACAAATCAAGGTGCTGAAGGGTACAGCACACACGAGGGTTTGTAGCAAATTGTCCATTACAGTTCATGCTCTTCATTGGTGTTAAAGATTTATCCAAATTGAACACCGCTTTTTATGACAGATATTTCTCTTCGTCAGAAAGAAGAAATTCAACATCTCTTTGTATATTCAGCAATATGTTGTTCTAAATATGACTGTATGTCTGAGCTCTGGAGTACATCGGAACAATTGCGCAATATATTCGATATATATATATATGAATTTCTGGTTGCTAATGGATCGACAGTGCGCTTAATCCTCGTCACGCTACGGCCCACGTGATCAAACACTAACTTGCACACAGTGCTTCTGTTTATGTATATATTGTTACATCAGCATGTGCTATATAACAAACACCCTACCGAATCCAAACCAGAAACACGGTGCGTTCAAAACTAGGATATCGCCTCAGTCCTATGTTAAAATTTGATAGTTAGGGACTAGTATCACGCGGTTAGAACGTGGTTAACTGGTCCGCTCATTTAGTGCGGCCCATTCTCAGTAAAGACAACCCAGGGCAGGGCTTTAACGCCACGCCAAATGACAATTGAATTGCTAAAACAACAATGAAATATCAGCAATGGTTGATATACAAATCGACAGCTTGTGAAAACGATAACGATACCGTCACATCAGCTAAATTCAGTGTGACGTGGCGGTTAATTGATCTACAGTGTTGTGCTGCACTGTACAAAAAATGTCATTCAGTCAGTTCATTGGATCAGTATTGCTTCCACCAGAGCAGTTGATTTACTGGAGAGAAACACGCTACATCCCCAGCACATGCTCTGGTATGTGTGTTTTAGTTTCCCTTACCAAACGAAATGAATGACAATAACGTTAAGGTTTTTGTGGCCATTGTCATTGAAACCTTTATGTGACACACGTATCCGGCTGCGGCAGCAAAATGGTCCCAAACATCACGTAATTATGACGGATATGCTATAGCGTGCGTTGCTTTCCGGACATACGCGTTTGAGATTATATTCAAATATTAATAGCGTTCTTGAAATATATGACGATGATACATTGTACGGATGATATACTCCTATCAACTAATTCCCACGAGCACGAACCCATCGCAGGTTGGTTTGGAGGTCGTATGCCAGTAGTACTGTAATCGATTTTCTTTTTAATTGATCATCATAGCCGAATTCATCAGCTGTTGAACGCTTAAAACTGTATAGCATTGTTTGACTTTTTAAGTGCTCACAATTCAACTACGATGAAATCCTTTGCAAAACGCTTGTTGCCATGCCCTCAGTAATTTATCCTCGTTACGCTATATTTGTGTACGAATGCACAATCACCCACGTCTGTTTATCTATCATATTCTAAGTTTACTTGCGCTAACAAAACATTGACGTCTTTATTCAAGCTAATTGCATATCTCTATGTTGGAAAGCCTTGATGAGGGTGAGTGCTTCTCTGTAGAAGATATTGCTGGAATAATCTCATGTTAAATGACTTTGACGTTGGTACCGCATATTTCATTCCACTAAATTGATTTGTGCATGATTTGTCAAACGCTAAGCAACGGTTGGTGTACTGGTGTCATTCGGTCACCGACAGGCAGCATCTTATTCGCGTGGTTTTGTTAGGTCGTGTGTTGGCCCTACCACAAGTTGCGTCACTGGACATTATTTAGATATATATGCCATTTTGTTCAATGTTCCCGCCTTTTCGTGCATCTTGTAATCTACGCAGCAATTAATGGACTAAACAGTTTTCTTTTGCATGAAAAGAGAATAAGCAATTATTCAAATATCCGATCAGCACGCAATTTCACTCATATGAAAGAACAATCCAATCAATTTGAATGACAAGTACCTTCGAGGAATTCACCGAAAATTCACAGGTACCTTTTTATGTTCTCAACAGTGAAAGGCATGTCTATTCAATCAACCTTCGGGTTTGTTAATATCCGGGGTATATTGCTTGAGGGCGCTGGTAGTGAGACTAATTCTCGGTTAGGAACACCCACACAGCGCCCGACGTCTCCTACACACACCGACATTTTATTTACACTGGAATGTTGATCAAATAAAACAGTGTGAGACTATCTACCCAAAAAAGCTGTACGTGTTTCAATTTATTATTTAGCCAAGTCGTAAACATATTTTACCACTGCCATGTGTCCTCTTTGCAAGCATAAATGGAAATATTGACCGATAAATATATAGCAGATGTCTATCGACAAGTCGGCAAGTGGCAGCTGGCTTCAGCTGTGATTTTAGGTTTAACACAGAAAGCAGCGTGATGTAGATAATGAAATCGAAATTCATACTCTGGAGTATTCTACAATGTTTACAATCGGGGCAAAAACCAAAATGAGCTTCGCTCATTCCAATTACAAAACGGGTTGCAAGTTTTGAAGAGCAAATATTGCGTAAAAAAATATATATGTACAAATATATAATGGGGTTATATCTCATAATGGGTTTATATCTCATAGGCATTGATCTCATAGGCATTGATCAAGCCCTCTCTCGCTCCAGAGTTATGTTTAGTATCAAAGTTTGCGCGATTACGCAACCATACATGTTGTTACGTGAGCTTAGGCTGCTTTGAGACAATCACGATTGCTCTTTCTAGGGAGGATACACGCAAACTGCATGCAAATTGCAAATATCTATCAGCATGTGCCCAAAATGCGTCACTGCATACGCTGTGACTGTGTTTGTGTTTTTCAAGCTCGGTTATTTGTTTCATTTTTTAACTGCATGGTGAAAAAACACGCCTACATAAGGGGATTGCAAATGTTGGTGTTGAATAGTAAAAACACTGAACTTCGGGTTTGTTTCTCGATTGATAGACAGACATGGTTCATAGTAATGTGTAAGTATGATTACATGAGCATGAACAAAGCATGAACATGATCACGTATAGAATACTTTAGCCGAAAGCATCTATGAATCCGTCAATACCAATTGCATAATTCTATTCCATATGTACCAAACCACTCTCATAATATTTGATGATACCTCACATTATCTTCCTCAACAGAGTTGACATCGAACAACCGTCTTTCCAAAAGAAGTTTTTCTGACCCACAGTATGATGGTGTCGTGTAAGATAAACATGACCATTGAACATCATGTAAAACGTGGCTGGTCGATGTATCAATGACTCAGGTGGGGCACCTATAAGTGAAATTGGTATTGACAGCATGTTTGTGCTGCATATGAAACTTTGTTTCCTTTATATCCAATATATGCAAAAAAGCGTTTTTTCAACTTGCTCTTTATCCGACACAGTATATGCGAGGATTTTGCCCGCATGAACCATATGTACTGGAGGAATGGACTTGTCTTCATACAGCACCTGTGTCCGCCTTGCATTACCCCTTTGCTTTGTTAAGATAACGTGCTTGTGTGTACCCCTTGAGCATTAATGATCGTGCAACACATGCAAACTAGTGTGCGTCCCAGACTCCAGGGGTTCCGCTACGCTTCTCACCCTAGAGTCTACGAAAAGATAAGATCTTAAACTGGCGCGTCCGAATATTCATTAGACTCGTTCGTTAATCTTCGTGACCAATCAACGCAAAGGTTGTGACCCGGATTGACCTTAATTGCGCGTGTCTGGCTTGTGATACGCACCCTCGGTTCTATGTGACGTCATGGACATTGTAGTGGTCTGCGTCCAATGAGAACACATTGAATGTCTTCTGGAATTATGGGGCGTCTCAAAAGTTCAAATTGACACCACAACAAGCGCTTTAATCGCTTAGCTGCACGATAGTATGTTTAAGTAATAGTCAGTTAAAAAGAACCAGTTGTGTGTCTGCTTCTCTCGCCGACTGTGTGATTAACGGTGCCACTCAGCGTGAAACAACAAATCGGAGTGTTGTAGAATGTGTGCCCGGCTCATAAAAATCACTCGTCCGGATGGATAAGTTCTTCGGAACTTGTAGAACTAACCAATGAGAGACAACGACTCAAAAGTACCCGAGAGTGACCGAGAGACACGGCTTGTGATTGGAGCATCCCAAATCTGGGATGCTAGTCCAGTTCAAGACGATATCCTTCCCTAGACTGATGGCGAGACTATTGAATATCAGTAACATGTAAACAGCGCCCGCAGCCATCAGGCTAGGGGACCTTGACTACATGCAAACCGTTGTTATTGGTTTCTGTTGTGATATCTACGTTATAGTCTAAGCATAATATATTTTAAACTCACGCCCGTTCAGGCTTTATTGCTGGACCGATGGTTTAGCTGCCGCACGTTAAGTGTTGATGGACCCTGCTGCTGCGCATAATGAATATATGCATGGTTTGGTGAATGCTATGAAATGTCTGATGCATTGAGGTTACTTAGTGGTTAGGGGCATAATTGCGTTTGCGTAGCTTGTTATGTTGCCGTTTACATATAATTCATTTTGTGTTTGCAACATGGCCTGGTATCCACAACACTACCAAAACGTTAACAGAGCTGAATCAATGTCTATTACTGACTGGATGGATGTTGATATAGTTTGGGACTCTTCCCAATAGAGCAAATAAAGACTTGAATCGTCCTCATCCCAAACGGCAGGCGAATGGAAGTCAACGCTGTCAAACATCTGTATCATATTACTCGAGAATTCCACATTATGATACGGAAGCATCCAGTATCGATTGATATTTATATAACATTACATTGAGGTAGAAGTTATGCATGCAAATGACCCTATTGGTCCGGAGAAACCATTTACTCTCCCGCGAGTGTTGTGATATATGTGAAGGTGTGTAAACAGCCAATACCAAGAACCGCATAGAGATGGATAGGTCCCGGGATTTGGCTAGAGTCATGCTGCTGGCCGAGCAACCGTTTTTCACGAACTCTAGTGTAATCATATACTGCAAGTTCAAAGGTTTCATGAAAATATTCGTACTTAAACGGATTGTTTTTATCATCCACTTGGCGTATTACGTATTCTTTTAAGGCTGAATGAAAAAAACAAGTGATCTACGACATTTGACATTTGTGACGTAATGGGTATCAAGGGATAGGCGTGGCAGACTGACCTTTAACTAACAGATACTTTGGCATCTGAGTTGTTGACCTGTTTGGAAACTATCAGTAAAATATATGGGCACTGTCTACAGCATTATTGTTGCGAGTGGTTTTGTCCGTGATAAGTATCAAACGCCGTAGGATGTCTATTCACTATTGTATTGCTATAAAATGTAAGGTCAGGATTTTGAACCCTGCGTAACAAGGTTATATAGCATACAGGATACAGCTGATGTTGTTTGCATTTGGATTTGCATCGATACTGGAATTCATGGCAGTCAAGCAAAAATTATCTGACAACATTCTGGAGCGCGAATGCGTTAGTGCGCTGATCAAACAGCGGGGCAAAAACCAAAATGGGCTTCGCTCATTCCAATTACAAAACGGGTTGCAAGTTTTGAAGAGCAAATATTGCGTAAAATACTGAGCAAAATTAATATATATGTACAAATATATAATGGGGTTATATCACATAATGGGTTCATATCTCATAGGCATTGATCAAGCCCTCTCTCGCTCCAGAGTTATGTTTAGTATCAAAGTTTGCGCGATTACGCAACCATACATGTTGTTACGTGAGCTTAGGCTGCTTTGAGACAATCACGATTGCTCTTTCTAGGGAGGATACACGCAAACTGCATGCAAATTGCAAATATCTATCAGCATGTGCCCAAAATGCGTCACTGCATACTCTTACCATTGCAGCTGTGACTGTGGTTTGTGTTTTTCAAGCTCGGTTATTTGTTTCATTTTTTTAACTGCATGGTGAAAAAACACGCCTACATAAGGGGATTGCAAATGTTGGTGTTGAATAGTAAAAACACTGAACTTCGAGTTTGTTTCTCGATTGGTAGACAGACATGGTTCATAGTAATGTGTAAGTATGATTACATGAGCATGAACAAAGCATGAACATGATCACGTATAGAATACTTTAGCCGAAAGCATCTATGAATCCGTCAATACCAATTGCATAATTCTATTCCATATGTACCAAACCACTCTCATAATATTTGATGATACCTCACATTATCTTCCTCAACAGAGTTGACATCGAACAACCGTCTTTCCAAAAGAAGTTTTTCTGACCCACAGTATGATGGTGTCGTGTAAGATAAACATGACCATTGAACATCATGTAAAACGTGGCTGGTCGATGTATCAATGACTCAGGTGGGGCACCTATAAGTGAAATTGGTATTGACAGCATGTTTGTGCTGCATATGAAACTTTGTTTCCTTTATATCCAATATATGCAAAAAAGCGTTTTTTCAACTTGCTCTTTATCCGACACAGTATATGCGAGGATTTTGCCCGCATGAACGGTATGTACTGGATGAATGGACTTGTCTTCATACAGCACCTGTGTCCGCCTTGCATTACCCCTTTGCTTTGTTAAGATAACGTGCTTGTGTGTACCCCTTGAGCATTAATGATCGTGCAACACATGCAAACTAGTGTGCGTCCCAGACTCCAAGGGTTCCACTACGCTTCTCACCCTAGAGTCTACGAAAAGATAAGATCTTAAACTGGCGCGTCCGAATATTCATTAGACTCGTTCGTTAATCTTCGTGACCAATCAACGCAAAGGTTGTGACCCGGATTGACCTTAATTGCGCGTGTCTGGCTTGTGATACGCACCCTCGGTTCTATGTGACGTCATGGACATTGTAGTGGTCTGCGTCCAATGAGAACACATTGAATGTCTTCTGGAATTATGGGGCGTCTCAAAAGTTCAAATTGACACCACAACAAGCGCTTTAATCGCTTAGCTGCACGATAGTATGTTTAAGTAATAGTCAGTTAAAAAGAACCAGTTGTGTGTCTGCTTCTCTCGCCGATTGTGTGATTAACGGGTGCCACTCAGCGTGAAACAACAAATCGGAGTGTTGTAGAATGTGTGCCCGGCTCATAAAAATCACTCGTCCGGATGGATAAGTTCTTCGGAACTTGTAGAACTAACCAATGAGAGACAACGACTCAAAAGTACCCGAGAGTGACCGAGAGACACGGCTTGTGATTGGAGCATCCCAAATCTGGGATGCTAGTCCAGTTCAAGACGATATCCTTCCCTAGACTGATGGCGAGACTATTGAATATCAGTAACATGTAAACAGCGCCCGCAGCCATCAGGCTAGGGGACCTTGACTACATGCAAACCGTTGTTATTGGTTTCTGTTGTGATATCTACTTTATAGTCTAAGCATAAAATATTTTAAACTCATGCCCGTTCAGGCTTTATTGCTGGACCGATGGTTTAGCTGCCGCACGTTAAGTGTTGATGGACCCTGCTGCTGCGCATAATGAATATATGCATGGTTTGGTGAATGCTATGAAATGTCTGATGCATTGAGGTTACTAGTGGTTAGGGGCATAATTGCGTTTGCGTAGCTTGTTATGTTGCCGTTTACATATAATTCATTTTGTGTTTGCAACATGGCCTGGTATCCACAACACTACCAAAACGTTAACAGAGCTGAATCAATGTCTATTACTGACTGGATGGATGTTGATATAGTTTGGGACTCTTCCCAATAGAGCAAATAAAGACTTGAATCGTCCTCATCCCAAACGGCAGGCGAATGGAAGTCAACGCTGTCAAACATCTGTATCATATTACTCGAGAATTCCACATTATGATACGGAAGCATCCAGTATCGATTGATATTTATATAACATTACATTGAGGTAGAAGTTATGCATGCAAATGACCCTATTGGTCCGGAGAAACCATTTACTCTCCCGCGAGTGTTGTGATATATGTGAAGGTGTGTAAACAGCCAATACCAAGAACCGCATAGAGATGGATAGGTCCCGGGATTTGGCTAGAGTCATGCTGCTGGCCGAGCAACCGTTTTTCACGAACTCTAGTGTAATCATATACTGCAAGTTCAAAGGTTTCATGAAAATATTCGTACTTAAACGGATTGTTTTTATCATCCACTTGGCGTATTACGTATTCTTTTAAGGCTGAATGAAAAAACAAGTGATCTACGACATTTGACATTTGTGACGTAATGGGTATCAAGGGATAGGCGTGGCAGACTGACCTTTAACTAACAGATACTTTGGCATCTGAGTTGTTGACCTGTTTGGAAACTATCAGTAAAATATATGGGCACTGTCTACAGCATTATTGTTGCGAGTGGTTTTGTCCGTGATAAGTATCAAACGCCGTAGGATGTCTATTCACTATTGTATTGCTATAAAATGTAAGGTCAGGATTTTGAACCCTGCGTAACAAGGTTATATAGCATACAGGATACAGCTGATGTTGTTTGCATTTGGATTTGCATCGATACTGGAATTCATGGCAGTCAAGCAAAAATTATCTGACAACATTCTGGAGCGCGAATGCGTTAGTGCGCTGATCAAACAGCGGGGCAAAAACCAAAATGGGCTTCGCTCATTCCAATTACAAAACGGGTTGCAAGTTTTGAAGAGCAAATATTGCGTAAAATACTGAGCAAAATTAATATATATGTACAAATATATAATGGGGTTATATCACATAATGGGTTCATATCTCATAGGCATTGATCAAGCCCTCTCTCGCTCCAGAGTTATGTTTAGTATCAAAGTTTGCGCGATTACGCAACCATACATGTTGTTACGTGAGCTTAGGCTGCTTTGAGACAATCACGATTGCTCTTTCTAGGGAGGATACACGCAAACTGCATGCAAATTGCAAATATCTATCAGCATGTGCCCAAAATGCGTCACTGCATACTCTTACCATTGCAGCTGTGACTGTGGTTTGTGTTTTTCAAGCTCGGTTATTTGTTTCATTTTTTTAACTGCATGGTGAAAAAACACGCCTACATAAGGGGATTGCAAATGTTGGTGTTGAATAGTAAAAACACTGAACTTCGAGTTTGTTTCTCGATTGGTAGACAGACATGGTTCATAGTAATGTGTAAGTATGATTACATGAGCATGAACAAAGCATGAACATGATCACGTATAGAATACTTTAGCCGAAAGCATCTATGAATCCGTCAATACCAATTGCATAATTCTATTCCATATGTACCAAACCACTCTCATAATATTTGATGATACCTCACATTATCTTCCTCAACAGAGTTGACATCGAACAACCGTCTTTCCAAAAGAAGTTTTTCTGACCCACAGTATGATGGTGTCGTGTAAGATAAACATGACCATTGAACATCATGTAAAACGTGGCTGGTCGATGTATCAATGACTCAGGTGGGGCACCTATAAGTGAAATTGGTATTGACAGCATGTTTGTGCTGCATATGAAACTTTGTTTCCTTTATATCCAATATATGCAAAAAAGCGTTTTTTCAACTTGCTCTTTATCCGACACAGTATATGCGAGGATTTTGCCCGCATGAACGGTATGTACTGGATGAATGGACTTGTCTTCATACAGCACCTGTGTCCGCCTTGCATTACCCCTTTGCTTTGTTAAGATAACGTGCTTGTGTGTACCCCTTGAGCATTAATGATCGTGCAACACATGCAAACTAGTGTGCGTCCCAGACTCCAAGGGTTCCACTACGCTTCTCACCCTAGAGTCTACGAAAAGATAAGATCTTAAACTGGCGCGTCCGAATATTCATTAGACTCGTTCGTTAATCTTCGTGACCAATCAACGCAAAGGTTGTGACCCGGATTGACCTTAATTGCGCGTGTCTGGCTTGTGATACGCACCCTCGGTTCTATGTGACGTCATGGACATTGTAGTGGTCTGCGTCCAATGAGAACACATTGAATGTCTTCTGGAATTATGGGGCGTCTCAAAAGTTCAAATTGACACCACAACAAGCGCTTTAATCGCTTAGCTGCACGATAGTATGTTTAAGTAATAGTCAGTTAAAAAGAACCAGTTGTGTGTCTGCTTCTCTCGCCGATTGTGTGATTAACGGTGCCACTCAGCGTGAAACAACAAATCGGAGTGTTGTAGAATGTGTGCCCGGCTCATAAAAATCACTCGTCCGGATGGATAAGTTCTTCGGAACTTGTAGAACTAACCAATGAGAGACAACGACTCAAAAGTACCCGAGAGTGACCGAGAGACACGGCTTGTGATTGGAGCATCCCAAATCTGGGATGCTAGTCCAGTTCAAGACGATATCCTTCCCTAGACTGATGGCGAGACTATTGAATATCAGTAACATGTAAACAGCGCCCGCAGCCATCAGGCTAGGGGACCTTGACTACATGCAAACCGTTGTTATTGGTTTCTGTTGTGATATCTACTTTATAGTCTAAGCATAAAATATTTTAAACTCATGCCCGTTCAGGCTTTATTGCTGGACCGATGGTTTAGCTGCCGCACGTTAAGTGTTGATGGACCCTGCTGCTGCGCATAATGAATATATGCATGGTTTGGTGAATGCTATGAAATGTCTGATGCATTGAGGTTACTTAGTGGTTAGGGGCATAATTGCGTTTGCGTAGCTTGTTATGTTGCCGTTTACATATAATTCATTTTGTGTTTGCAACATGGCCTGGTATCCACAACACTACCAAAACGTTAACAGAGCTGAATCAATGTCTATTACTGACTGGATGGATGTTGATATAGTTTGGGACTCTTCCCAATAGAGCAAATAAAGACTTGAATCGTCCTCATCCCAAACGGCAGGCGAATGGAAGTCAACGCTGTCAAACATCTGTATCATATTACTCGAGAATTCCACATTATGATACGGAAGCATCCAGTATCGATTGATATTTATATAACATTACATTGAGGTAGAAGTTATGCATGCAAATGACCCTATTGGTCCGGAGAAACCATTTACTCTCCCGCGAGTGTTGTGATATATGTGAAGGTGTGTAAACAGCCAATACCAAGAACCACATAGAGATGGATAGGTCCGGGATTTGGCTAGAGTCATGCTGCTGGCCGAGCAACCGTTTTTCACGAACTCTAGTGTAATCATATACTGCAAGTTCAAAGGTTTCATGAAAATATTCGTACTTAAACGGATTGTTTTTATCATCCACTTGGCGTATTACGTATTCTTTTAAGGCTGAATGAAAAAACAAGTGATCTACGACATTTGACATTTGTGACGTAATGGGTATCAAGGGATAGGCGTGGCAGACTGACCTTTAACTAACAGATACTTTGGCATCTGAGTTGTTGACCTGTTTGGAAACTATCAGTAAAATATATGGGCACTGTCTACAGCATTATTGTTGCGAGTGGTTTTGTCCGTGATAAGTATCAAACGCCGTAGGATGTCTATTCACTATTGTATTGCTATAAAATGTAAGGTCAGGATTTTGAACCCTGCGTAACAAGGTTATATAGCATACAGGATACAGCTGATGTTGTTTGCATTTGGATTTGCATCGATACTGGAATTCATGGCAGTCAAGCAAAAATTATCTGACAACATTCTGGAGCGCGAATGCGTTAGTGCGCTGATCAAACAGCGGGGCAAAAACCAAAATGGGCTTCGCTCATTCCAATTACAAAACGGGTTGCAAGTTTTGAAGAGCAAATATTGCGTAAAATACTGAGCAAAATTAATATATATGTACAAATATATAATGGGGTTATATCACATAATGGGTTCATATCTCATAGGCATTGATCAAGCCCTCTCTCGCTCCAGAGTTATGTTTAGTATCAAAGTTTGCGCGATTACGCAACCATACATGTTGTTACGTGAGCTTAGGCTGCTTTGAGACAATCACGATTGCTCTTTCTAGGGAGGATACACGCAAACTGCATGCAAATTGCAAATATCTATCAGCATGTGCCCAAAATGCGTCACTGCATACTCTTACCATTGCAGCTGTGACTGTGGTTTGTGTTTTTCAAGCTCGGTTATTTGTTTCATTTTTTTAACTGCATGGTGAAAAAACACGCCTACATAAGGGGATTGCAAATGTTGGTGTTGAATAGTAAAAACACTGAACTTCGAGTTTGTTTCTCGATTGGTAGACAGACATGGTTCATAGTAATGTGTAAGTATGATTACATGAGCATGAACAAAGCATGAACATGATCACGTATAGAATACTTTAGCCGAAAGCATCTATGAATCCGTCAATACCAATTGCATAATTCTATTCCATATGTACCAAACCACTCTCATAATATTTGATGATACCTCACATTATCTTCCTCAACAGAGTTGACATCGAACAACCGTCTTTCCAAAAGAAGTTTTTCTGACCCACAGTATGATGGTGTCGTGTAAGATAAACATGACCATTGAACATCATGTAAAACGTGGCTGGTCGATGTATCAATGACTCAGGTGGGGCACCTATAAGTGAAATTGGTATTGACAGCATGTTTGTGCTGCATATGAAACTTTGTTTCCTTTATATCCAATATATGCAAAAAAGCGTTTTTTTTTCAACTTGCTCTTTATCCGACACAGTATATGCGAGGATTTTGCCCGCATGAACGGTATGTACTGGATGAATGGACTTGTCTTCATACAGCACCTGTGTCCGCCTTGCATTACCCCTTTGCTTTGTTAAGATAACGTGCTTGTGTGTACCCCTTGAGCATTAATGATCGTGCAACACATGCAAACTAGTGTGCGTCCCAGACTCCCAGGGTTCCACTACGCTTCTCACCCTAGAGTCTACGAAAAGATAAGATCTTAAACTGGCGCGTCCGAATATTCATTAGACTCGTTCGTTAATCTTCGTGACCAATCAACGCAAAGGTTGTGACCCGGATTGACCTTAATTGCGCGTGTCTGGCTTGTGATACGCACCCTCGGTTCTATGTGACGTCATGGACATTGTAGTGGTCTGCGTCCAATGAGAACACATTGAATGTCTTCTGGAATTATGGGGCGTCTCAAAAGTTCAAATTGACACCACAACAAGCGTTTAGCGTTTAAATTGCTTAGCTGCACGATAGCATGTTTACTTAATAGTCAGTTAAAAAGAACCAGTTGTGTGTCTGCTTCTCTCGCCGATTGTGTGATTAACGGTGCCACTCAGCGTGAAACAACAAATCGGAGTGTTGTAGAATGTGTGCCCGGCTCATAAAAATCACTCGTCCGGATGGATAAGTTCTTCGGAACTTGTAGAACTAACCAATGAGAGACAACGACTCAAAAGTACCCGAGAGTGACCGAGAGACACGGCTTGTGATTGGAGCATCCCAAATCTGGGATGCTAGTCCAGTTCAAGACGATATCCTTCCCTAGACTGATGGCGAGACTATTGAATATCAGTAACATGTAAACAGCGCCCGCAGCCATCAGGCTAGGGGACCTTGACTACATGCAAACCGTTGTTATTGGTTTCTGTTGTGATATCTACTTTATAGTCTAAGCATAAAATATTTTAAACTCATGCCCGTTCAGGCTTTATTGCTGGACCGATGGTTTAGCTGCCGCACGTTAAGTGTTGATGGACCCTGCTGCTGCGCATAATGAATATATGCATGGTTTGGTGAATGCTATGAAATGTCTGATGCATTGAGGTTACTTAGTGGTTAGGGGCATAATTGCGTTTGCGTAGCTTGTTATGTTGCCGTTTACATATAATTCATTTTGTGTTTGCAACATGGCCTGGTATCCACAACACTACCAAAACGTTAACAGAGCTGAATCAATGTCTATTACTGACTGGATGGATGTTGATATAGTTTGGGACTCTTCCCAATAGAGCAAATAAAGACTTGAATCGTCCTCATCCCAAACGGCAGGCGAATGGAAGTCAACGCTGTCAAACATCTGTATCATATTACTCGAGAATTCCACATTATGATACGGAAGCATCCAGTATCGATTGATATTTATATAACATTACATTGAGGTAGAAGTTATGCATGCAAATGACCCTATTGGTCCGGAGAAACCATTTACTCTCCCGCGAGTGTTGTGATATATGTGAAGGTGTGTAAACAGCCAATACCAAGAACCGCATAGAGATGGATAGGTCCCGGGATTTGGCTAGAGTCATGCTGCTGGCCGAGCAACCGTTTTTCACGAACTCTAGTGTAATCATATACTGCAAGTTCAAAGGTTTCATGAAAATATTCGTACTTAAACGGATTGTTTTTATCATCCACTTGGCGTATTACGTATTCTTTTAAGGCTGAATGAAAAAACAAGTGATCTACGACATTTGACATTTGTGACGTAATGGGTATCAAGGGATAGGCGTGGCAGACTGACCTTTAACTAACAGATACTTTGGCATCTGAGTTGTTGACCTGTTTGGAAACTATCAGTAAAATATATGGGCACTGTCTACAGCATTATTGTTGCGAGTGGTTTTGTCCGTGATAAGTATCAAACGCCGTAGGATGTCTATTCACTATTGTATTGCTATAAAATGTAAGGTCAGGATTTTGAACCCTGCGTAACAAGGTTATATAGCATACAGGATACAGCTGATGTTGTTTGCATTTGGATTTGCATCGATACTGGAATTCATGGCAGTCAAGCAAAAATTATCTGACAACATTCTGGAGCGCGAATGCGTTAGTGCGCTGATCAAACAGCGGGGCAAAAACCAAAATGGGCTTCGCTCATTCCAATTACAAAACGGGTTGCAAGTTTTGAAGAGCAAATATTGCGTAAAATACTGAGCAAAATTAATATATATGTACAAATATATAATGGGGTTATATCTCATAATGGGTTTATATCTCATAGGCATTGATCTCATAGGCATTGATCAAGCCCTCTCTCGCTCCAGAGTTATGTTTAGTATCAAAGTTTGCGCGATTACGCAACCATACATGTTGTTACGTGAGCTTAGGCTGCTTTGAGACAATCACGATTGCTCTTTCTAGGGAGGATACACGCAAACTGCATGCAAATTGCAAATATCTATCAGCATGTGCCCAAAATGCGTCACTGCATACTCTTACCATTGCAGCTGTGACTGTGGTTTGTGTTTTTCAAGCTCGGTTATTTGTTTCATTTTTTTAACTGCATGGTGAAAAAACACGCCTACATAAGGGGATTGCAAATGTTGGTGTTGAATAGTAAAAAACACTGAACTTCGAGTTTGTTTCTCGATTGGTAGACAGACATGGTTCATAGTAATGTGTAAGTATGATTACATGAGCATGAACAAAGCATGAACATGATCACGTATAGAATACTTTAGCCGAAAGCATCTATGAATCCGTCAATACCAATTGCATAATTCTATTCCATATGTACCAAACCACTCTCATAATATTTGATGATACCTCACATTATCTTCCTCAACAGAGTTGACATCGAACAACCGTCTTTCCAAAAGAAGTTTTTCTGACCCACAGTATGATGGTGTCGTGTAAGATAAACATGACCATTGAACATCATGTAAAACGTGGCTGGTCGATGTATCAATGACTCAGGTGGGGCACCTATAAGTGAAATTGGTATTGACAGCATGTTTGTGCTGCATATGAAACTTTGTTTCCTTTATATCCAATATATGCAAAAAAGCGTTTTTTCAACTTGCTCTTTATCCGACACAGTATATGCGAGGATTTTGCCCGCATGAACGGTATGTACTGGATGAATGGACTTGTCTTCATACAGCACCTGTGTCCGCCTTGCATTACCCCTTTGCTTTGTTAAGATAACGTGCTTGTGTGTACCCCTTGAGCATTAATGATCGTGCAACACATGCAAACTAGTGTGCGTCCCAGACTCCAAGGGTTCCACTACGCTTCTCACCCTAGAGTCTACGAAAAGATAAGATCTTAAACTGGCGCGTCCGAATATTCATTAGACTCGTTCGTTAATCTTCGTGACCAATCAACGCAAAGGTTGTGACCCGGATTGACCTTAATTGCGCGTGTCTGGCTTGTGATACGCACCCTCGGTTCTATGTGACGTCATGGACATTGTAGTGGTCTGCGTCCAATGAGAACACATTGAATGTCTTCTGGAATTATGGGGCGTCTCAAAAGTTCAAATTGACACCACAACAAGCGCTTTAATCGCTTAGCTGCACGATAGTATGTTTAAGTAATAGTCAGTTAAAAAGAACCAGTTTGTGTGTCTGCTTCTCTCGCCGACTGTGTGATTAACGGTGCCACTCAGCGTGAAACAACAAATCGGAGTGTTGTAGAATGTGTGCCCGGCTCATAAAAATCACTCGTCCGGATGGATAAGTTCTTCGGAACTTGTAGAACTAACCAATGAGAGACAACGACTCAAAGCTGCCGCACGTTAAGTGTTGATGGACCCTGCTGCTGCGCATAATGAATATATGCATGGTTTGGTGAATGCTATGAAATGTCTGATGCATTGAGGTACTTGGTGGTTAGGGGCATAATTGCGTTTGCGTAGCTTGTTATGTTGCCGTTTACATATAATTCATTTTGTGTTTGCAACATGGCCTGGTATCCACAACACTACCAAAACGTTAACAGAGCTGAATCAATGTCTATTACTGACTGATGGATGTTGATATAGTTTTGGGACTCTTCCCAATAGAGCAAATAAAGACTTGAATCGTCCTCATCCCAAACGGCAGGCGAATGGAAGTCAACGCTGTCAAACATCTGTATCATATTACTCGAGAATTCCACATTATGATACGGAAGCATCCGGTATCGATGGATATTTTATATAACATTACATTGAGGTAGAAGTTATGCATGCAAATGACCCTATTGGTCCGGAGAAACCATTTACTCTCCCGCGAGTGTTGTGATATATGTGAAGGTGTGTAAACAGCCAATACCAAGAACCACATAGAGATGGATAGGTCCCGGGATTTGGCTAGAGTCATGCTGCATGGCACGCGTTTAGTACCCTTAGCACGGGCATGCACAAAACATCCCTAGTTGGTAATGATGTAACATTAGGCGACTGAGACCATGAGGCAACCGTAGCTTACGACTAGGAGAGCAGTTTACTCATCGGCTGGGTACACATACATGCCTAGCTTCAATAGCTTCAATCTTTGTACACGCTGTCATAACAAACCCCGATCTAAAATATGTGAATCTCCTTAATTTATAAATATTTGATCGTTTATAACAGGACAGGATCAATGGCTTTGCATGTCGACGAGGACATCATTAATAAGCTAACTATACTGTTTGCAAGGTTCATAATTTAAATTACGGTCACGGGAAACATAGCAACTTCTTGATTTACGACAAGTTTTGTAGACTGTCACAAACAAATGTCACAATTCTGGTTTCAATAGAGCCATTATTGATTCTGACGTCTAAGCAACATCGTCTTTTCAGAAATTCTCTCTGGACTCTATGGAACAAAATTGCACTAGAAAGCTAAAAGCCATTTCATGGCAAGATCAAATACCATCGAAATGCCACACCGATACTCATACACATATGCGTACATATACATGCAAACCACCGCACACATGTCACACACCACACGCTCACTCATGGATCCGCACGCACATCATATATGCGCAAACTCTGTATTGTGCGCATAACGTAATTGCTATTGGCTTTCTCATTCGTTATATGCTTGCTTGGGTGTCTTACAATTATCCAACAGTCACAAGGCGAAGCGGCCGTGATAACCTATATCGAAAGCGTATATAGCTTCGCTAAGACGTAGCTATATACTCTGTGCTATAATTAAGGGTCACTAAAAGCTTACGATTGGGAGGGCAGGTTACAGCAAGGTGCACTTAAAAGCCTAGATTCAATGGTTTCAATCTCTGTGCACGCTTTATGTGGCCAGCCCCGATCGTCAATATTGGAATTTCCATTATTCAGTAATATTAAATCGTTTATCTCTGGAAAGGATCAATAGCTGAGCTGGCCGATATGGACATTATTATTCAGCGAACTTATTTATTTTCAGAATTCACGTTAATTGTAGTCATTTCTAGATTAACTCCACGTCTTGTATAATGACGCCATCAAATGTCATAAATCTGGTTTTCCAAAAAGCCGTTATTTAATCTGGCGTCTACACAAAGTTGGCTTCTCAGTAATTATCTGTGGACCGTATAATCATGGAAAACAAAATTGCATTTGAAAGCTAAATGCCATATCACGACAAGGCGTGTGTAAATGGCAAGTTCAATTTATGAGACCATCAAAATATACATATTGTTTTACATGCCACATCCATACACAAATACATATACACAAACACATAAACGTACATATGCAAACCAATGCACACACTTCACATCCCATACGGTCACTCATGTATGCGCGCTAAAATTCATATAGTCACATATACACAAACTCTGTACTGCGCGTAAAAAGCAGCTTGTCGCTAGTGTAACGAAATTCAAATAATTCATATTGGCTTTCACATTTGTTTGATAGTCTTATGATTATCTGACAGCCCATGGCGAGGCAGACCTGAGTGACCGTCACAAACTTCGAATATCCTATTATCCCCGACCACACAGTCAAGTAGCAGGCAGCTGATGGTAAGGCAGTCAATATGTGGGCATCATTTGGATAATGACAGACGGGCCCGAGACCAGTCAGTGAATCACCCAATTCATAGACTGCAGAGGGAGCCTATTTCCATATATTGATTGGGCAGCACTTCAGTGCAATCAGTAAACCAATTGTATATTGTAAGCTAATTAAAGGGATGTGATATCACAGGCGCTGACACTGAGGTGTACATGCCCTTTATTATGTTCAACCTCAATTATTCCCTTTCTCGTTGACACGTATTGGATATTTCTAAAAACACATATATATTGGATATATCCTATATAAACATGATATATATATATATATATATATATATATATATATATATATATATATATATATATATATATATATATATATATATATATATATATATATATATATATATATATATATATATATATATATATATATATATATATATATATATATATATATATACATGTTATTATATAGATATGTTCAGATATATTCAGGCTGCATCCTAGCAATTAAATTTGGATGATCAATCGCTTGGTTTCCAAAAAATTATTCACACCGCGCCACTTTGTTTATCACTAAGCTGCATGATATACAACATACTGCTACCAGGGATTTATTTTTTGTCAAGTGATGGGTTTGATATGCATTGCGTGACTGGTGTGGCTAACAATTAAATGTGTGTATCACGCTGCGAGCTTTAGCATCAATTTTGAAGTATATACATGACTTGAATGTTATAATCCTATAAACAATACTTTTACAGTAAGCATACATGAACTCGTCAACGTTAACTGCATCTTTTCATTCCCTGTGTATCAATTCTCTCTAATAATATATGGTTATGTCCTTCGTCATCTTCCTTAACATAGTTTAAATAAAACAAAACCACCTCCTCTGCTGTTATTACGTTTCAACGTAGCTCACATATGCACAAAGTTTCATGTCACGTGCCTATGAACGCCACTTGCGTTTGTACAGCGTCCATGTTACAGGGATTGATGATCTCTGGTTTAGCGTATGATCTGAATACATTTTACATTCGTTGATGATATAAATATGGGTGGTCACATGTGTACCGCTATATGTTGTATACCCTGTGTCCGTTTAACACCTCCTAGGCAAATGCCAATTCGATTAAACATAAGCGTCTTTATGTACAATCCTAATCTTTAAGACGTGATGGAATATTGTACACGTAACACTGGTTATTAATCAGTGAATACCACCCTGTGCGTTAAGGTGCTACTGTAAAATTAGTCTCATCATCGACACCTGCGACGTTGATAAAGCCACACATGTGATAAAAATTGATACGTTGACCATGTTAGCAACCTCTCTCATGCTCTACGGATGAAGATATGGTAACTAAGCAATATATTTCTGCTCACGGGCGATTCAGAAGATGTCATCTAACATTTTTCTACGTACATGGATTAACAGACGACAGGGCAATCGTTGATGAGAGATATCCAGTGAGACAGGTAATGTTCACAATACTAATGAGCATACTAAACATCGCTAACTGCGGATAGAGTTGTAGGTGATGCCAGTCATAGCTATCTCATGTAACATTAGGAGTCATTCTCTGACTATAGCTCGGAGGACTTATTACTGGGTAAACATACAGTCTCATTCAGTTGGGGCTCATTTAATGACGTACATGAAACGTTCCTAGGTCGTAAATATCAACAGATCGTTCTTGCATTAATATAATCGATCGCTCAATCCCGGTTCGAACGCTGCTATACCTGCATGATCATTAACTGAGTTGTTACGAAACAAAACAATTATGAGGCTGAATGTTATAATGGCCGCCTGAAAACAGATTAGACATGAAAATTCGGACAACTATGCATTATTTTGTTTATATTTACTATTAATACTGCTGATTTGGCTTTTACAAAGAGCGTCTACACCTTTCTCGACTTATCTATAATTAGTTTTGAGACGAAAGGAACATTCGGAATGGCGACAAAGTTGCAATAATTCTAAGTAAGACCAAAATATGCAACATCGGATATCATTTATGCATACACACACTTACACGTACATGTGAACATGCCAAAAGACACCGGCACACATACACAGACGCACATATATTAACTAATACAGACATGTTATCACATATACATTGATACACGCTAATACGCACATACATATCAGTTATGCACATATCAGTTACGCACACAATTAGCTAGCCGCCCTGGTGATGCGTGATTCATATGAAATTGCAGACAGAAATACCATTTATATCTTGCATAGACGACAGTGGAATAAAGAGGAACAAAGCGTTAAAGGAGTTCGGATAGCTTTCTAATATCTGTCACCTTACATGGACCATTTATTGGTTTCATGGTGAAATCATTAGTTCGACTGTTTAAACACCCATTGTGTTGTTCGAAAATTAAATTACGAAGCGACAATTAGTGCTATGCCGGAAAACGCAATGAAGTTGCAAATCAATTGCATTCTGATTAATTTCTTGTGGGTTAAATTCTACAATTCTCTAATATAATTACAATAAGGTTTATCATCCCAGTACATGTAACTGATGATGACAAATTAAACTCGTGATCCCCTGGAATCACTACTTGGAGAGAGTGCTTGTTTTGTTAAGTAATCAGGTATAAGCATGACTGTCGATGTGATGGTCCTAGACCTCTGTTGTGTTCTTATGATACATACCATAATGTTATCAAAGCATTGTACTCTTCAATTATGCTTTCGGTAAGATGCGTTGTTGCTTAACTAAGATGCATCATTGAACTGAACGTGAAATAGCTGTATGCTCACTTTTGTGAACACCTGGCACAAAATCTAGAAAACATGTAGTCTGAACAATGTTTTACAGTATAATCACTGCATAATAATCATTGCATGCACCGAACAGCTCTGCTGTTACACTTACGCCGTATTAGTTGGGTTCCTTGAAAAGTGTTTTGGATGAGCACAGTTCCCTGCACTAAGCTCACGTCATTGCACAAAATTGAATTACTTGCGAACGCTACAAAAATGGCTTATGGGTTCATGCCGTTTGGTCTACCGGAGGTAAAATTAACTTTGTGCTGCTGGTTATGCTGCAAATGGCGTTATCAGTCATTCTGCGTTGGCACCATATCTGTGCCAAGGGGCGAAATAAGTTAAGGGGTGAAATCAATCTGAGCATCATAATAATTGTTATTCTTCGTCGCCGTGTTATAAGGTTGCTGTTGTTTGGGACGTTGCACCTGACACCAACTCCTGATGACACTATGCATGCGTCAGCCATTTGACACATACCTAGTCGGATTTGAATTCTCGGCTCAAATCCCTTTAAGTGTGCCGGCTGTGTTGTGTGTTCTTCTGCGTCGGTTTCAGTTTTGATATAAGCAGCCAACTTGCATATCAAAAATAGCATTACAAATTTACCCATCTCAGCCATTTTACTACGTTATTTCAGAGGTGTTAAACATCTAACACAAGTTTGCAGTGAATCGTTTGCAGCATGGTTTCTGTTGATTGACAAATTTATATCCCATGATTTAATTATATTTAGCAGGGAAGGACAGGTTTCACGCATTTTGTAGTTATTGGATAACAGAAAATAAACATATGATAAGCATACTTGTAAATGGAATACATATAAATTGTACTGTGCAAGTATGTGGCTTTAGCTTCAAGAATACCAATGCATGTATGTTGCATCGACTCCCGTTTACAATTGACTTTTAGTAGAATAATAAAGGCTGGCATCGATGGGCGTGCCATTCCTTTTTTACCTATCGTTCAAGAAGAAAGTTCATTGGCGTTTATTAAGTGATGAAGCCAGGTAACAAGACACAGGCATGGCAGCATGCTGTATTCTCAGCCATTACTGTTGATATTTCATTGGCATTTTAAGAAACAATAATGGGATTCTTTGACGTTTTGAAATTATCAATAAGCCTTTATGGAGAGAAAACGTAAACGTGCGTCAATTCTAAATACCAAGAAATGCTTGATCGTTGTTCCATGCATATATTATTAAGCATCGCTTTTTTGATTCTGGGACAATTACAATTAAACAAGGCAAACATAAACAATGCTAAATATAGTCGTCACTACTATTGGGTCGATATTGCGTCTATCGACCTTTCGTTGATGCAGTGATGGCCTTCACATGATAGACGCCCTGCTGGACAGGCACTATTTTGCCATCTTATTCTATCGTCACATGCAACACATTGGCTAAATGCATAATTCTAAACAGTAATAAGCATAAAAGGATGTGCAATCACGAGCAACGTTGATGCATTGAAGAGAGGTAGTGGCTTATCAGATGTTTGGACTGCTATGAACAAATTTAATCAAGGTTTACAACAGGTGATGTTCTACGTTCGTGTATTTCCTCTTACATCTGTAACAAAAGTAATCAATAACCGTGGTACATTTGCTGCCCATTTTACTTCCATCCTCCCACACGCTGCCGTTTTAGTGAGCCCTTAATGATCCCCCAAAAGAGACTTATACTGATCTCACACGCCACCAAAAAGGAATGGCGATTTTAAAATTGCAATCAGGTCAACAACGTTCGGGTCATACATGTCTCACGACGAATGAATGCATTTGTAAATCTCTTGGTTTGAACACCGTAGCAGTTATTTGGATTCATTTAAGATATGATGGGGACTTTGGCTTGCGCACCGTCATTCATTTATTGGTATCCATTTATCAATTAATCAATTAATATAACTTCGACGGTGAGCTGGTAAAACGAGCAAAATATCAGATTAAAAAACTCCGAATTAATCGGCACTCCGAGGCGCTGACGTCTTTGATCATGCTAGTCAAAGAGTGGAGATTTTGCAGGTTTGTATTTGCAAAGATTAAAAAAAGGCCCAAGTCAGCTTTGTAAACAGGTAAGCGTATCGGTAAAGTAAAAGCTTGTAGCGCGAGCTTGAGAGATAACAATGCACCCGATTTAAAGACGTTTCTTGCACTTCATAGACGGATAATCAGTTTTTATGTCTACTTTGTTTTATTTTTATAACTTTCTACTTAACCGGTTGACTCGTTCATAGTTACAATTCGACGATGTTATTATGAAACAGCAGGACCATGTTCCTGTTGGTGTGAACCATAAGCTTGTTCATCGATGGTAGCTATATTTCCGTGTTAATGGATTCCTAGAACAGCCTGTTTTGGCCTAGTGTTGGATTGCATAGTGGTATTCTCTGATTTTAGCAACTGTTGCAAATATGCTTATTAGGAAAGCTCAGCTGGACTGAAGTAACAAAATGATTTCGAATGTTACTGATATTGGTTTCTCGAATATAGTAACAGCTACATACAAAATCTACAGACCGCAGGTTAAATGACCGTCTAACCTTAGTGAACCTAAACCGTTTATATGTTTTTCAGATAAACACTTGACGACACATATACAGTATTGTCTTTTGTAAACGATTAGTCACGACCTAATCACACCATTGATCAAGCTGACTTCAAATGCTACTTGTATATTTATATCACAAGCCAATCATTGTCTTTGCCAATCATAAATACTTTTTGAAAAGCCAACGATTGCCAGGTATTGAACCAAGGTTGCCACTTTAATATTTCCCTATTGTCAGTGGATGTAATCATGCGTTTTCAGTAAGAGCATCTGTTGTATTAACAGCACGTTACTACAGTCCGGTACGGTATGTCAGCTCTAGGCACGGTTTATATGATTTAAGACACACTTATCACAAGAATGGACACATTGGCAGTGTTCCCAATCCGCGTCCTATCTTGGGAACATTTGAAGACGTCATATTAATATCGCGAGAAATTCTAGTTTGTGGGCACTTAAGAAGATGCTATATGGTATGAAACTTTACACGCGGTTGAGTGGAGTGCTAATTTTGAAACTCTATTTATATCTCGGTACATAGAGCAAACAATAGCTGTCGTGTTTGCCAATAAAATATGCGTCTTGTTTTCGATAGCATTGCGTTATGCGCCAGTACAGTTGGTAGAGTAATAAAGGCACATCTGGCAGTTTATCTATGTAAGGCAGCATTTGGAAGGCATTGTATACGCAGAAATAAGTACGTCTAAATAACCAAACATTGTTCATGTAAAACTGAGTCGATTGCATTATAACTCATCATCACCCTTTTTCTGGTTCCAGAATCATTCACTGTCCTCCATTGGAATCCTCACTTAGAAAGAATGGCGGTTTGTTAATTTAATTAAGCCTGAATAAGCTTGTCGATATGGCTGTCAGCATACATCTTAACGTGGTAAAAAAAGCAACAACAATGATTATATGTCGATCGAGGGCGCATTGAACTTACGCAAGAGCATCAATTCGATTTGCTTGAACAGCTCACAATTTCTTAATGCGTTCAATACTATGCGCTGTCACGACAATCAGTCCCCGTATATGTGTCGCAACTTTGCAATCTGTAGCAAGAAACCACGTTTAGTGATTTCCTTAAAGCTCTTTCCTAATTTATGCTTGTGCTTCATGATGAATTGCGATTATTTGGGTGAAATGAAACCAGGTTAGCATTGCAACAAAAAGCCAGGTGATACCTCGACGGTGATGAATGGGGACGATTGAACTGTGCTTCTTAAGTGCCCCTCGGCCACTCATACAAACCAGATTGCAATGCTTACCGCAGGACAGAGGTCATACTTGATAACATTGAGCAACGAAGCATACCAGCAGTGTTAATGAGATGCGGATATAGTCTCACCCGCATGGACATCGCTTTGTGGTTTGATATGTGAAACACAAAATTGAAACCGATCCCATTTTACAGTATGTGATTCTCAAACAGAAGCTTGGATGGTCGCTTTCATACAAGTTTAGCCACGAAATTTTTGAGAAAATAAGGATGTACAAATCAGGTTCGTTTGTCCTTTTTCGACGTCACCATTCGAATACCAATACCATTGATAGTGCTCTCAGAGGCTGCTCAAGCAGCGTGATTCAACCGTGTCGTCGTATCAATATTTGGATGCAAACATTGGAAGCAAGTCTCTCATTGTTAATGGGGTTTATATAACTTGGCATGGTTTATGACTTATTTTCGTTCCCAAAGCTTTACCCCGCATGCGCATTTATTACATCAGATGGTGCTCGGTCCCAATGACAGCCCGCTGGATCTGTCAATGTCCGCAAAGTGGGACGTGACAAAGAGGTCCGAACAAATACAACAGTGAGGTAGAATGTGTTGCTGTAAATGAAGTTGTAGAGTGAGACAATCAGCTAGGATAGATTGCAGCCGTGGCGGAAACAAACAGATCGCAGAAACGATTACTGATACCCAACGACTATACTCACGCCTGCAGCCCCCCTCCCCGAAATCTAATTACACTACAGTCTTTCATGTATATGCAAATATATATATATATATATATATATATATATATATATATATATATATATATATATATATATATATATATATATATATATATATATATATATATATATATATATATATATATATATATATATATATATAGATATATATATATATATCTATCTCCCCTATATATATATATATATATATATATATATATATATATATCCATATATATATAAATATATATTTATATATACATATATATATCCCATGCATATATATATATATATATAATATATATATATATATATATATATATATATATATATATATATATATGTGTGTGTGTGTGTGTGTGTGTGTGTGTGTGTGTGTGTATAGCATAATCATTTGATACCTACACGAGCAACCGAAGGGAATGCTATCCATGAGCGAGAAGTAATAAGGGAGCAATTCAATATCGCTCTTGACTAGACCCTTTGTCAATATCACGAAACCAAGCATTTGGCAGAATTACACATTTGCAGTTGCAAATGGTTAAGAATCTGACTATCTACTGACGCATCTATAAGAAACATTATTATTTTCTATTCTGTAGTTGCCTCTTTCTAAGTATAATCGCAAGATTGATAGTGGTCATAACTTCAGCCGTCCATCGCATATTTGGTAATTATCGCCACACAAGGGGCCCATCCGTGTCGCATCTTACGTATTTCTATCACACAGATTAACAGCAGGATCCAGTTAGCATACAAATCAACCACACGTCGGGCTAGAATGTCCATGGTATCTATGAGCGATTCAGCGGCCGATAACTTATTTAATTGAAAATAAAACTGGAAACAAATTAGATCCACCAGACCTTCACATCATGGTGCTGAAGGGCAAACTAAATAGCAGGGCGTGCAGCAAATTATCATTACATTACATTTTCTTCGCTGGATTTTAAGATTAATCCACATTGAACAATGTTGTTATGGTGTTTGGCGTTTCCACGCTTTCGAGACGTACTCCGAACTTGTAGGTGAGTACCACCCCTTTGTATATTCAAGAATATTGTTTCCAAATCTGATTGTATGTCTCAGCCTTTGAGTGCATTTTAACAATAGCGTTTCTTATGAGTCGACCATGCGCTTAGAATGGAATTATGATTTATATAGCTTGACAGTGATACCTTTAGCCAATGTTTAGCACCAAACATGGACAATCATTTTTCAAGGGTGTACAACAATGATTAGCACAAATGTCACTGCATTGAAATGAGCCAATTGGAGATGGCTTGCATGATAAATAGACACGTTGTTATCATCAGGGTTGTAGCCTAGGTGTGAAAGGTCACAGCTGCAAAAACTACCTCTCTGCGACGTTGTGATTTTAATTTTCGTCACTCTATGGCCCACGTGATCAAACAATAAATAGCACACAGTGCTGCTGTTTGTGTATATATTGTCACATTAGCATGTGCTATATAACAGAGCCATCCGACCGAATCTAAACCAGAAACAAGGTGCATTAAAAGCTTGGATAACGCCTCAGTTCCGTGTTAAAGATTAAGGTTATGGGTTGATCACGTATCACGAGGTCAGAACAGGGTCAACAGGTCAGCTCTCTTAGTGCGGCCCATTCCCAGTGAAGACAACAATGGAATTTGACGCTGACAATTGAAACGTAACAGATTGAAAACAACGAAAGCCTTGATTTGCCGATTGAGATTATCGACATCAAATGGATGTGATTCAGTGATGAATGCGTGAATCCGCCATTTTGTCAAGGTAAATACATAAAGGCTTTAATCGCTAAAATGATGAATACAGCAATCTGCTATGATCTTTTCCATTACCATCGACCTGGACTGACTTCATAGAAAATGACAACCGCTATGCAGTCGCGCCATTGACTGGATATAACAGCTACATGGTCTCGAGTACGTGACATGCCCATAAGCACGGTACCTGTCGTGATGAAACAATTATCAAAGTGGGTTTCTATTTCAGATTCTTGGAGAGCAATACAAAGAAAAGTTGCTCCTCAGTCATGTAATTATGTATTTGAGTACTGCAGAGAACAAACGACGTCTTTTATCCTCTAATTCTTGCACTTGAGTACTAAAGAACAGAAACGACGGCTTTTATCCTCTAATTCTTGCACTTGAGTGCTACAGAACAGAAACGACGGCTTTTATCCTGTAATTCTTGCACTTGAGTGCTTCAGAACAGAAACGACGGCTTTTATCCTGTAATTCTTGCACTTGAGTGCTACAGAACAGAAACGACGGCTTTTATCCTCTAATTCTTGCACTTGAGTGCTACAGAACAGAAACGACGGCTTTTATCCTGTAATTCTTGCACTAGAGTACTACAGAACATGCCCGCGCTTATCCAGGTTGATGAGCGCGTACATGTGATTAAGCAGATGCTGATATATATGTTTTCGTAGATAACTAGCATTTGTACCATACACCGCGCACATGAGAGGTACAACAATGCTATAATGTTAACCTCGTATGGAAGGACTTAAATGGTAACCTGGCCTACCGGACAATCCCATGCGCGATCCTTAACAAGGTTCTTTTTGCCCCGCTCTCAGTAACTTTCTCTCGTTACGCTATTTTTGTGTACCAATGCACAATCACCGATATATCTTTATTTATCAGATTCTTAGCACACATGCACTGCCAAAGCAGCGACATCTTTATTCAAGCCTATTGCATGTTGTTATGTTCATAGATTAAGAAGCCAATGAACTAGCGTTGATTAGGGTGTTTGCTTCTCAGCAGCGGGAGGAAAAGGCTGTTTTGTATATGTAATTCCTGTAAAAAGCTTACTCGTCCTTTTAATTGCAATTGGTAGGAAGCCACTGGAGTATGCGTCGGCCAGTCAGCTTTTTTCTGTTAGTCAGCACGTTTCTGTTGGTTAGGCATGTTGCTGTTTGTCATCATGTTTCTATCAGTCAGCATGTTTCTGTTAGTCAGCATGTTACTATCAGTCAGCATGTTTCTGTTAGTCAGCATGTTTCTGTTTGTCAGCATGTTTCTGTTTGTCACTATTTTTCTGTTAGTCAGCATGTTTTAATCAGTCAGTATGTTTCTGTTTGTCAGCATGTTTCTGTTTGTCAGCATGTTTTAATCAGTCAGCATGTTTCTGTTAGTCAGCATGTTTCTGTTAGTCAGCATGTTTCTGTTAGTCAGCATGTTTCTGTTAGTCAGCATGTTTCTGTTAGACAGCATGCTTCTGTTTGTCACTATGTTTCTGTTAGTCAGCATGTTTCTGTTAGTCAGCATGTTTCTGTTTGTCAGCATGTTTCTGTTAGTCAGCATGTTTCTGTTAGTCAGCATGTTTCTGTTAGTCAGCATGCTTCTGTTTGTCACTATGTTTCTGTTAGTCAGCATGTTTCTGTTAGTCAGCATGTTTCTGTTTGTCAGCATGTTACTATCAGTCACCATGTTTCTGTTAGTCAGCATGTTTCTGTTAGTCAGCATGTTTCTGTTAGTCAGCATGTTTCTGTTAGTCAGCATGTTTCGGTTTGTCAGCATGTTGCTTTTGTTGGCATGTTTATGTTAGTCAGCATGTTTCTGTTTGTCAGCACGTTTCTCTTTGTCAGCATGTTTCTGTTGGTCAGCATGTTACTGTTAGTCAGCATGCTTCTGTTTGTCAGTATGTTTCTGTTGGTCAGCATGTTACTGTTAGTCAGCATGCTTCTGTTTGTCAGCATGTTTCTGTTGGTCAGCATGTTTCTGTTTGTCAGCTTGTTTTTGTAAGTCAGCATGTTTTTGTTAGTTGGCATCTTGCTTGAAGACTGCAGCTTGTTTCTGTTACTTAGCATGTTTCTGTTAGTAAGCATGTTTCGCTTTGTCAGAATGTATCTGTTTGTCAGCATGTTCCTGTTTGTCAGCAAGTTCCTGTTTGTCAGGGTGTTCCTGTTTGTCATGGTGTTCCTGTTTGTCAGCATGTTTCTATCAGTCAGCTGGTATCTTTTATTCAGCACGTCTCTGATTGTAGCTAAGCAATGGTTGATGTACTGGTGTCATTTGGTCAACGAGAGGCAGCATCTAATCCGCGTGGCTTGTTAGGCAATTTCTCTCATATGACAGGGCAATCCATTATTTTTGATAACAAATACCTTCGAGGAATTCACAGTAAATATAGATGTTACTCTCCAATGCATGTCTATTCATTCAAGCCTTGTTTGCCAGTTTCTGGGGATATACTACTTGACGACATCAGTATTACTTAATCGTAGACTGTTGATCAAATTAAAAGTGGTGAGACTATCTATCTCTCGCCAAAGCTTCTCATTTAATACCATTGTACGTGCTTCAATAGATGATTTAGCCAAGCCGTTATTATATTTGACCACCACCATATGTCCTCTTTGCAAGCAAAAATAGAAATATTGATGAATAGATATATAACAGTCTATCCACAAGTCAGCAAGTGACAGCTTGCTTCAGCTGTGATGTTATGTTTAACTTAGAAAGTAGCGTTATGTAGATAATGAAATCGCAGTTCATATGATCCAGAGAGTTGGAATGCATGGGGCACCGCACATATTCTACAACGTTCACCATGGTAGCAAAAACCAAAATGAGCTTTGCTCTTTTAAATTGCAAATATGGGTTTCAAGGTTTTGTGAGCAAATATTGCATGAAATGCTAAGCACAAATTGATAAATATATAAACATATATTGTTATATCTTGCAGGCTTTGATCACAAGACTTGCAACCCCTCAACATTAGTGCGATTACGCATGCTGTTGCTTGTTTTATATCTGCTTTGAGATAATCAAGATTGCCCTCTCTAGCGAGAATAAACGCAATCTGTATGCAAATTGCATCGATCTTTCAGCATGAGCTCCAATTTCTGAAGCAATAAATCTCTCTACATCTATAGCTCGCGACGAATAGTATAACCGTCCGTTTGTAGCCTCCGTGAGCTAGTTGCTAGCACGAAATGCGTCACTGCATGCTCTCAGCTATAATTGCAGCTATGACTGAGGTTCGTGCTTTTCGGGCTTGTTTCTCGATTGACAAACCGGTAGAGTTCATGGTAAAGTGTATGCATGATTATGCTAGCATGAACAAACAGGTACATTATACCGCATAAATTACTTTAATCGTAAGAATTTATGAATCTGTCAATGTCAATTGCATAATTCCATTCCATTTGTACCAATACGCTCTCATAATATCCGATGATACCTCACATAATCTTCCTCAACCGAGTTTACATCGAACAACCGTTCTCCTGTCTTTCCAAAAGAAGTCTCAATTAAGAGATTGGCTGATATTGACAAAAGATCATTCCGGAATTAACTTAGTCACGGAAACATTAATTATCTAGAGTAGGATGGTGTCAAGGGTCAGAGGTAAATTGATCATCAAATGAAACAAAGCTAGTCGCTCCTCGATACATAATCGACTCAGGAGGGGTACGTATAAGCTAAATTGGTACTGACAGCACATTTATGCTATATTTCTTTGATCCAAGATATATACATTTTTCATATGTCCATCTTGCTGTATATCCGATGCAGTATATGCGAGGATTTTTTTCCCGCATGAACGAGATGTACGGGATGAATGGACTTGTCTTCACATAGAACCGATGTCCGTCTTGCAGTTATCCTTTGCTATGTTTAGCTAACGTGCTAGTGCGTACCCCTTGAGACACATATAATTAATCATCATGCAACGCGTAGATACCGCTGTTGTTGGTTTCTGTTGCGATATTTACGATGTGGTTTAAGCGAACCAAGACTTGAATCGTCCTCATCCCAAAATGTGATTGGAAGTCAACACTGTGAACCATCTTTAACATATTATTCTGGCGTTCCATATTATGATACGAAGGCAGTCGATTTCGATTGATATTTATATAACCTTACCTGCATGCAAATGACCCTATTGGCCCAGAGAAACCCGGTTACTCCCCCACTTGTGATGTAATATCTGTGCATGTGTGTAAACAGCCAATACAACCACATAGAGATAGGTAATTCGCTACCACGGCTATGTCCCGTGATTTGGATGAGAAACATGCTGCTCTCGGGGCAGCTGTTTTTAAAGCGATTTCATACAATAGGGTAATAGATTTTGCAGCAAGCTGGAAAAATAGCCGTTCTATGTTCTTCCTGCAAGTTCAAAGGCTTAATGAAAATAGACGCGTTTGAACACATTGAATTTTATCATCCACTCGGCGTATTACGAATTGTGTAAGGCTGAATGTAAAAAAAACAACAACTGATCTACGACTTCTGGCATTTGCAAAGTCATGGGTATCAAGGGATAGGCGTGGCAGACTGCTGTGTTCATTTCCGTAACTGGTGTTATTTCACTAGCCTTTTACTAGGGACACTGTGGCATTCGAGTTGCTGACCCGTATTGAAGCTGTCAGTAAAATATATGGGCGAAAATGTGATCCAGCGTCACTGCTAAATGCCAACAAAAAAGATTCTTTAGTTCCATGCTTATATCATCGAGTAGTGCTCCCAGATCTTGGGATAACTGTCGCAGCACATGCGTTCAAAGTGGTGCCGAAATTTGATGGTGCTTTCATAATTATTTGGTTTGCTATGAACGTTCATGAATACCACATCTCAGTGTTTCAACTTAACCTGTTAAGGGAATAAGTGCCATAAACCGCCTACGTGCAAGGCTCGTCTAGGTGGAAATGATACAAACACGTAGTGGGTGTAGAGGGGACGGGGAAATGAACAACTGTATGTGTATACAAGTAAGGATGCATATGCAGGTTTAGATGCCAGTACAGTGTATTCGCATGTGCTTATTGTTTTGGAAGCAAATTATACAGTTTTATTTTGGGAGTACTTTTGTGTGTGTAACTATGGTAAACATAAGAGAGAGAGTTGGGAATTTATTCTCTATTGTAAAAAGTGAAATGTTTTTCCGGTAGCATAAACGGACAATAGTGCTTCGATTTGCATCTAGAATGTGGTTTTATGGAAGTCAAACAAATTATCATCCAGCCTTCTGGAGTGCATATGCGTTAGCGCTTTGAGCAAACTGCGAGTTGTTGTACACTACAGTCCTAGCAGTCGATCATAGGTAACAGTGGCTGAGGTTACACAATAAGGCTACAAGAATCATAAGGACAGTCAGCAGGTGAAATTAATTTAAATTGCTTGAATTTAGTCCACACTAGTATTGATAAGCATTTCGCATCACTGTAACTTACTTTGACTTCTTCTGGGTTTTAGCATACACCATCAGAGTGGTTTGACGAATGTGAATACTCTTATGTGGCTCTCGTTAACTTATTTAGCAGAGTTATAGCTGTTATTGGTCTCACCTTAACATTTGACATTTAATTAAATATTTAAGGAAACCCTAGGTGTTGATGATATTGGCCTGGTGACAGTAATTCATTATACGAAATTCCACCCTGTGGTTGTTTAGCATTGTGTGGGTGCAGTTAATGTTCGAGGCGCCAGTCCGGAGCGACTGACGGGGCCAGTGAAACACCTTTGATAACAACTAATTACTAATTACCCTTCATGATTGGCCTAAACAGCAGGTCATACATATGCATATTTATGCCATTGGCGCATGTTCAAGTTCGTCCGGTGTTAGTGTTGGGTGCTTGCAGCGGCCATATTAGTTCTGCTGCACTCCGCCTTAATTCATCGCACGGAGTCAGTGGTAAAATTGACACACGCGCACGCTCAGGTGGGTGTTTTTAGTTCCACTACACAGAATATACCTGGTTGATAATGATATTACATTAGGAGACTGAACCATTAAGCAACCGTACCTTACAACTAGGCGGCAGTTTACTCACCCGCTGCTGGATGCACATACATGCCTAGCTTCAATGGCCTCAATCTCTGTCCACGCTTTCATTAGAACCCCCGATCGCAATATTAGAATTGCCTTTATTCATAATTTTTAATCGCTTACTGCAGGACAGGATCAATGTCTGAGCTGGTCGAATCAGAGGATTCATATCTTAAATGACGGTCACGGGAAATATAGCAACTTTTCGATTAACTCCACGTTTTGTAGACTGGCACCATCAAATGTCATGATTCTGGCTGAAAAATCCACTATTTATTCTAACGTCTGCGCAATATCGGTTTCTCAGAAATTCTCTCTGGACGGTAGGAAACACAATTGCACAAGAAACTAAATGTCATATCACGACAAGGCGTGTGTAAATTTTACGAGATAATCAAGAACTATATGTTGCTCGTGATGCCACACCTATACTCAAACACTTACACAAATACACATAAATACGTTCATATGTATGCACAGATACTCACACATTACACACAAAATACACTCATTCATGCTTGCGCACTTTCATCACATATGCTCACTTATACACACTCTGTATTGCGCGCATAACATAGCCTGTCGCTACTATAATGAAATTGGAGCGTGAAGGCGAAGAAAACGTGATGTGCAAATTACGAATATCCCCGACAGTACTCACAGTCGACTTCCAGGCAACTGATGATGTCCATACTTTGGGCTGAGCGTCAATACAATCAATTGAACAATTATATAATATCGTACATATAACGGGGTGCAATGTCATTGTGTTGATACTGAAATGGTCATTCCCTTTAATATCGCAGATTTATGTTCAACATCATAATTTGTGTGATAAAACGACTACACACATTTTACTATAATCTACATGCAAGTTTACCTTGCTCACCATATGTCGATATGTGTTTGGGCATTTTTTTTCAAAACGTACTCCATCTCTCCATGAATTACAATTAATGTTATTTTCATCATCCTTGGGCTTAGTGTATACGTGCTTTGTATTGGGACGCGTTCTTAACTATGAGTGCCACTGAGTCAGCTATTTATGTGATCGATTATCGTTATGGGACACTGCATGTCTACGAATACTTGCTAACCTTAGGGATTGAAAATGCTTTATTGAATCGAAATATATCAGAAAATGATCATATAACGTTAATAAGTTCGATTGTTTTGCATCACGTTCATTGAAAGTTTAAAATTATTCTTGATATGATGGATATTCTGAAGTTTTTCCATGCAGCATTTTGATTTGGAAGCTTAATAAATAGCTTTCCTAAACATTATTCACACCTCATCACATTTATTACCACTAAGCTGCATGATATGCAATATCAACATTCTAGGGTTTCTTTTTTTTCAACTGATACAATTAATATGCATTGCGTATCTGGTGTAGCTCACGGTGAAATGAGTATATTACGCAGTGAGCTTTAACATCATTATTGAAGTATATACCTGACTTAAATGTTATCCTATAAACAATGCTTTTACCGTAAGCATACATGAACCCGTCAACTTCAACTGCATCTTTTCATTCCCTATGTATCAATTCACTCAAATGATATATGGTTATATCCTTCGTTATCATCCTTATCACAGTTAAAATAAAAAATAACCGTCCCTCTGCTATCATCACGTGCCAACGTTGCTTACAAATCCATGAACGCCACTTGCATTTTACAGCGTTCATGTTACAGTGATGGATGATTCCTGGTTTGACATTTGATCTGGATAAGCTTTACACTCGGTGATGGTAAATACCGCTATGTGCTATATACCCTCTGTCTGTCAAACTTCCCTTGAGCAAATGCCAATTCAATTAGATATTAGCATTTCAATGTTCAAACCTAATCTTTAAGACATAAAGGGATATTGTATAATGTCCGCACATGTAACACTGGTTGTTATTCAGACAATACCGCCCAGCTCGTGAAGATGCTACATTGTTCCTGAGAGTAATCTCATCAACAACTCCTGCTACACATGGAATAAGAATGTATAGTTAGGTCATGATAGCAACCTCCAGCATGCTCTTCTGACGTAGATATAGTAACAGTACAATAAACTCCTACTCATTGGTGATTCAGATGATGTTATTTTACATGTAATAATGTACACCGATTTACAGACCACAGGGCAATCCTCGATGAGAGATGCCCAGTTAGAAAGAAATGGTTCCCATTTACTAGTGATTAGATTAATGACCTTGATTCCTTACTAATTAAAGAAATTTAATACCCTCTGATTATTTGATTGATTTTATCTTTCAAATATTTATATGAAAATAGGGCTAGATCTGCCACTCAGACAGGTAATCGACATCTTGCCGAAGCATTGTATTACATCGTCCATAGCACCCCACACCGAATTGTAGCAGTTTCAAATCATGTATAGAAGTTCGGAGAGGAACAAATAGACAGATATGTGTTAGAGGTCCATAAACTATGACCACACTTAGACCTTCTTTGTAAGATGACAATTTATAATAGAGTATAAAAATCTAAATACCTCATTACAAAGCTAATATGAAACCTCCTTGGTATTGTTAACATCACAGCAGCAGCAGCTGCAAGATATCTGGTTGACTAATTATATATCTGCAGTACTTGTCGAATGGGCTGTAAAGTCAACAAAACACAGCAGTGTCTCGAATATGACTCACATTTATGGCCAACTACATTACGTCTAAAAGTATTAGTTAACTTAATCATTTCAAAGCACGCAATATGATATATTCAATATCATCCTCATATATCTGAATATGAGCATAGGAAACGTCATTAATACAGTATAGAACAGTCAGTGATGACAGCCATAAATATCCCATGAGTCATTCTGTGCTTACGGCTCAGAGAACTGATTATTTGGTATACATACAGTCTAATTGGCTCACTTAATGCCGTACATGACCAGATCGTTGGTCGTAAATATCGACATATCGTTTATTCAATAATATATTTGATCGCTAAATCCCGGTTCGGATGCTGCTATACCTGCATGGTTATTAACTGAGTTGTTACGCAAAACAAATATGAGGCTTAACGTTTCAAAGGATACATAAACCGGATTAGACATGCGATTTTGGGCAGCTATTTATTATTTTTGTTAATATTTGCAATGAGTACTGCTGATTCGGCACATTGTTCGATAATTAGTTTTGTGACGAAGGGTATATTCGGAATGTAGAAACAATTGCAATATATCGAGGCAAGACGAAAATAAGCAGCATCTAAAATCATTTATGCATATACACACACACGTGTGAGCACTTAGATAGACATCGACACATACAAAATCGCGCATGCATAAAATTATACGCACATTTTTATTGATACACAAATGCGCACACACATTCACTCACACACACTGTCCATGACGCACAAAATCAGCCAGCCGCCATGGTGCGACTTGATTCAGATGGACTGGCAGACAGAAATATCATATATCAACAAAACGTTAAAGTAAAGGAATACGGAGAACTTTCGAATATCTCTCATCAATAAAGGATCCTTTTTAGGTCGCCTGGACAAATCGTTGGCTATTCAACACTAATTCGGAAGTTCAAAACCTCAAACCCGCAAACAAATCCCGTTGTTTTGTTCGAAAATTCAATCACGAAGCGATCAGTGCAGCTATGCTAGGAAACGGACTGAAGTTGCGAATGTATTTCAATATAATTGATTTTACTTTGTCGCTTAACTAAGATGCCTCCTTGAATTGAACGAGACGCTAATTATTAGAACAACCTTCAGCATCTTTTCACTGCAGTAGGAGATTGCCACATGACTACATTCGACCGAAAATTATTTGTTTGAGCCTCTCCTCATGCTGGTAACGGCATTTCTAACTCACTAACCTGAGCGAACAGGTTTAACGTATTACTTGTCTTTCGCATTGAAAGCCATTTTAGCAAGTTTGCAGGGTGACAAGCCGCAGTAAAAAGAGACGACGGGCCCACCAGGCCCCATCTCGGCGCTTTTTAATTGACACCGGCTTCGCTTAACTACTGCCAAACCCGCTACATTACGGAGTAGTTGCTTACTGGCAAACACTTTAATCCTGATATCTATACCATGCCTTAAATTACTATACATAGCTGCATAATATGTATCACAACTTCATCGTCGCGAAAGAGACATTGACTGTCAAGCACATTCCTTTTATATCAGCCCATGATTCTGCTGCACACGATCTCCTACTGACGATGTCTCGGGTATATATCGTTACGAAGGGGTATCTAGGTGACTGATCAATGTCATGGATAATGTCATAATGTCTTGGATGAGTTCGGGTCATGGACAATGTTGGTGACGGCAAACACGCTAACGTGCGTCAACTGCATATTTACTAAACACATTCGATTTGTACAACATATTTGTTGTTATTTTAATGTAGTATAGATAGTGACCACAACGTGACTTCAAAACACAGATGACGTCATAGAGAGCAGATACTTACACAGTGTGAAAGACTTTATCCATACAAATCCATATTCATCCATAATACAATATTCCCCCTGACCAAAAGTTTTGACTTAGCCCTGGAGAAGCTGAGAAAGAGCAGCTGGCAGAGAGACCACTTTTTGCCTCTGCAGAGAATAGCGACAACATTTTTCGAAGATCGCTCAATTCCTGCCCAAACCTTTTGCAGCAGACAATATTTATGTTAGTGCTAATGGAATTTTTTTGAACACTTCAATGGAATGTTGTGAGTCATTGCTTACTGCTACATGATGGAGTATTTGGTTACTGGCAGTAACTTTAAACCTGATAGCTCTGTCATGCGATTAATTATTACACAAGTGTCTCAGACACATTATATTACATTTGCTCAGAATCAAATCCGCTGATTCAAATGAGTGCTTTGTAAAAACCACGAGAAACATCACATTCCATGTCAAATCTAACTCCGATAGAATAATTATGGTTTACTTAGACATAGCTGCATGCTATCAATGATAAATTCATCTTCGCAAAAGTCGCTTTGACCTCCAAGCACATTCATATGTATCAGCACATGGTACCGATGCGCCTCTGTGTGTCACAAGACAATAAGCTGCATGTCTTTTTCTGGAGTAACATTCGTTACAAAGGCAAATGTGGGCGATTGGCTAAATTAATGTACATCGCCATAATATATTATGAATGAGTTCGTGTCATGGAAAATACTGGTGTCTACCAAATACGTTGCCTTTGTAGAAGATATGTCTTGTTTGAATTGTGTGACGACAACGTGACAAACAAACACAATTATTATCTGAATACAGAGCTAACGCAGTGGGAACCGAATCTTTAATCAGTGTGACGGGTTTAAACCATACAAGTCATGCTCACCAATTGTACAATATTGCACATATACAATAAAAAGCAATAAGCCACGTGCCTTGCGATCAAAGCAACATTTGTTTGACTGAGCCCTAAAGAAGCAGAGAGAATACAGCTGGTGCAAAGACCACTTTTTGTCTCACCAGAGAATAGTGACAAAGGCTGGCAGTTTTTCGAACATTGCGTAGGAATATAGATTGGCAATTCCGGGAGGGCAACATGCACTTACAGAACTCAGATGAAGATCCAATAATGTCCTCTATTGAGCATGAAAGGACAGGTTTCATGAATTTTGTAGCTATCGGAAAACACAAAATAAAACATATGATAAGATATATCTAAATTCGATGCAATGTAAATTGTATTGTGTGAGTAAATGGCTTAAGCTACAATACTGTTTAAGCATATAGCTTAATGTAATTACAGTCAGATGACAGGCACACTGTTGCTGTAAATGAATTATATCTAATCCTCTCGCTCCTGTATTATTAATATCTATTTCTAGAAATGTTGTAGGGGTGTGTCATATACGATTACAAAGGTTTCCATACAGGGATTACTCTCTACGATTTGCTACTCCAATTACCACTGAGTGGGCATCATGTCCTTATATACGCTACTTGATCAGCAGATAGTACGTAATGTGCGGCAACAGCGGGTAATCATTCCTCATTGGCGGTTAGCTAGCTGACATAGTGTAATTGGCAAAACACTAGTATGTATAAAACGGTAGCAGTGCATTGAATGCATTGATCTATATAAATGGCTTAGATAATATAAACGAATTGCAGACGACAGTATAGTTAATTTTGTAAAATGCCTGTCACAACCCTGGCCCAAAACGCAACGCTAAGCTTGAATAACACAATATGCGAGGGGCCTGATAAATAGAGGATACAACAATTGATATCATGATCAATCTCACATTCACTAGCAGTCCCTATGGAGAATATATTAAACTGTTGTCGTTAAGGCCCATCTACAATGTGCAATGGGAGCGCAGTCATCTTCAATATGAATTAGACACATTTAAGAGAATTTAGCATCATTTAGCACTTCAATGGCATATTTATTTTTATCAACTGACACATCTTTAACACAATTATTGTTATGTTGAATTAACACAATTACAATTAATGGGCAAAACAGCGCTTGGCGAACAGTACACCAGGCAGCTATAATATGAGTGCGATTGCAAACCAGTTTAACATAGATTATTTGTTTTAGCAAGTAAAGCCTGTGTGACGAGTTGTTAAGGTGATAAGCCGCAGTAAAAAGAGACGCCGAGTCCACCAAGCTTCATTTTGGCGTATCAAAATTGACTCCCATTTCGCTAAGAGTCAAATGTGGCCATTTTAGTATAGATTACTTGTTTTAGCAGGGAAATCCTGTAGGGTGATAAGTCGCAATAAAAAGACACGGGTCCAGCAGGCCCAAACACGGCGCTTAGAATTGGCACCCTATTCGCTTAACTACTGCCGAATCTGGTTTGGTAGCAGGCAAGATTTAGGTTAGCTCTAATGGAATAACTTAAATGAACAGATGAGCGACATGGTTCACCACTGCATGATGGAGCTGTGGCTCACTATCAATAACTTCAATCATGATAGCCATATTGTGCGATTAATTACTACAAAAGTATCACAGCCACATTATATGTTGTGTTTGCTTCTCGAAAATCTTGAAC
>CM067347.1:44047583-44142583 GCA_034190875.2 Urechis unicinctus | reverse complement strand
GACGCTACATCTTACCATCAACACCAGCTGCTCCCTCAATGATAAAACACATACAAGAATGGTTAAATTGACCGTGTTCCCAATTTGTGTCCTATCTTTGGATATTTTGTAGTAGTCAACGTAATAACTCTTAGCTCACGGGCACTTCACAAGAAATGATATGGTGTGTAACTTTTCACGCTGATGAGAAGATATTCAACTCGTGTTGCCAATTGCAAACCTCTACTTATTACTGAGTTCATGGAGCAAACAAATTGTCAAGTGAGTATCTGACGAACTATTGATCGAAAAGAAACCGAGGCATTCGATATATGTATACTGCGACAAAAATAGCTGGCATTTTTGTCAATGAAATATGAGTCTTGTTTTGAAGCATTGTGTTAAGTGTCAGTGACAATGTCCCAGTAATAAAGCTGCAGATATATATAATAAGGTTTGCATTGCAACCAACAAGGACGTGATACCGCGACAGTGGTGAATGGGGACGAATGTAATGATTAGACTGTGCCCCTTTAGTGCCACCAAGAAGCTACGTGTCAAACCAGAGTGCAATGTCTGCCGCATAACAGATGTCAAACTTTATAACACTGAGCACCGAAGCAAACCCGCAATGTTAAGCAGAAACGGATATAGTCTTACCTGCATGGACATCGTTTTGTGGTATAATATGTGAAACGAGAAATAAAAACCGGCCCGATTTTCTAATATGCGATTTTCTAATAGAAGTTCAGCCAATTTCCAAACAATTTCAGCCCCGAAATTTGAAAGAATACAAAGATATCCAAATCATTTTCCCGTTTTCGACTTCACCTTTTGAAGATCAATAGCAGCCCTACTCCTTTATCCTCTTTGGTGCTTGTCCTTCCCCAGAGTCTGCACAGGCATTGTGCTTCCAATAAATATGTGGATGCAAACATTGAAGGCTAACCTTTCATTGTTAAGAGGGCTAATGATAGTTGGTATGGTCTTAGTTGCGTTCCTAAAAGTCCATTCCGCCTGCACATTGATTGCAGCAGCTGGTGCTCGGTGCCAAGGACAGACTGGCTGGATCTATGGGTTTCCGCGCGGTGGCACTAGACATGGAGGACAATCAAAGGTGGGACAGATTGTGTTGTTGTAAAGGAGGCTGACGAGTGAGAGGATCAGCTTGGATAGAATTGACTGAGTGCAGCCGTGGAGGAAACGCATAGATCACAGAAACGATCACTGATGCAACACCACACAACTATCCTCACACTTCGTTATGTGGACACCTCCCCCTCCCCGAAATCAAATTACATTACAGTATTTCATTGATATGCATACAAATATATGTATTTCATATTTTTTGCGGGGATTGACTTAATGGCTGATGTGTACTCAGACTGTTTTGAAGAAAGAGCTTACTACGGGAGCTACAAAATTGCTGCTATTGATATGTCCTTAACATTTGACCGTTATATGAACATTTAAAAAAGACCGACGCGTCAGCTACAGTGGCACAATGGAAGGTTTAATATCATGAGAAATCACTACCTCTGTGTAGATTTGACTTTCTTTTAAGCTCCTGGGGGATCGCAGTCAATTTTGGAAGTGCCAGTTCTGCTTTACGAACGTGCCTGCGGAAACTTCTTTGTACAAAAAGTGTTTACTAAGCAACATCAATGTAGATAAAGACCATGGAATGATTCAAGGTAACTATAGTATTAATCTCTTTCATCACATTTAGACTAACAAGTTGCATAGCGCATCGACAGCAGACCACCGTCGTTGTGGCCAAAATATCCGACTAGAACGCTATTTCCCTCATATGAAGGACAATCCAATTACTCAAAATGACAAGTTTTTTTCGAGTATGGTAATTTTCGGGGATATATTTCTTTATGATATCAAATTTACGATTTAATTTAAACTAGAAATATGCTTCTGTGTATACAATGTTGATTAAATTAATAGTTGTGAGACTATCTATCTCCCCCAAAAGCTTCTCACTAAATACGATTGTACGTGTTTCAAAGTGTGATTTAGCCAAGACGTAAGCATGTTTCGCCACCACCACCTTGCATCCTTTTTGCATGCAAAAATGGAAGTGTTGACGGATCATTTAACAGCGGATGTCTATTCATAAGTCGCCAAGTAATAGCTTACGTCCGCTGTGGCTTTAGGTTGAACACAGCGAATAATGGTACCCTTATTAGTTAATTTAATATGTATTGGTACGTAGATAATTAAATCGATGTTCATATACATAAGTAATAGATTGATATATGCAAGGAGTACCCAAAATATTTTACAACGTTTACCATGGAGAAAAAACCCAACAAGAGCTCTATTCCTTCAAGTTGCAAAAAGAACATTATCAGATGCAAATATTGCGGTGAATATTTCGTAAGCATGAATACACATATACATATAACGGGGCTCAATCACATAGGCGCTGTTAAAGGGACGTGAAAGACTTATATCGCTGCCTTTGTCTGCCTTAAGACAATCAGGAATGCCCTTTCGAGGGAGAAAGGGCATCTTTCGGCATATGCTTCATTCTTTGTAGCAATAAGATTCGCTACACCTTTACCTCACAATGAATTAAATAGACATTCATTTGTGACCTTCGTGAGCTAATTGCTTACAAACAATGCGCTATTGTGTGCCCTCAACTATGGTTGCAGCTATGCATGTGGTGGTTTGTCGAGCTCTGATATTGGTTTTATAAGTTACATGGTAAAGTGACTCATAGGGGGATAGCAAAATCACAAAACCTTGGGCTTGTTTCTCGAGTGATTGCCAAGGGTATAAAACGGTGTTTATTGAGTGTCTGGCATGGTTCATGGTAAAGTTTATGCATGGTGTACATAGCGTGAGCATGATCCCACTTCAAATACTTTAGCCGTTAGCATATATGAATTCTCCAATATCAATTGCATAATTCCATTCCAATCATACTATCAAATCTGATGATGCCTCACATTATCTGACTCTACAGAGTTTATATTTAACCACCATTTACAAAAGAAGCCTTACTTACTTGCTAAAAATATTTCTGTATCAACTTGTCCCAAATGAATGATTTCGATGCACTTTACTATCGTCAAAGCTACAAATATGGGAGGTCACATATATACCCTAATTTGCTTTATACTGGCTGGCTGTTATTAGATCCCCCGGTTACAAAGACTACGCAGAGACTCCTTACTGTATTCAATGTTAGCCCTTTAACGAATATGTCTGCAATTTAAGAAAGAAGAGAATATATCTAAATGGATACTTACATAACACAGTGTTCGCGCCAGTACGCAAGATACAACTGTGTAATAGAGACCAATTGTATCAGCCACACCTGCTACCCCAATGAAGCCATATATAGGACAAGATAAAGCATTCAAATACTCCATGCAGCTTTCAAAGCAATGCTGGGTTGACAGCTAATGCACCCCTGCCATGCTCAATGTGTACCAGGAAAGCTCACATTTTGATATTTGCATATTTATTCTATCATTTTGGTCACACTATTCAAAATGATTATTTATCAATACGACCAGCATCTCCTGATGTGGTGCTCTGTAGCTGATATGAGCGCCGCAGTCAAATGCGCCCTTTTATTGATTGCGTCTGTCCAGCCTGCTCTATATCCAAGGCGGTATATACGACCAAGTTCACTGGATATTCAACTCATTATGCTTGAACGATTAAACCACTCTTTGATGTATTACCCTTGCATACATACTGACATTACCGTACGAAATATATTAGATATTTATTGATCGAGCCCTAACTTAGGTGATTGAAAATGGCGTGTGCCACAGCTTCGTCATCTCTAGACAGCTACCGAAACTGTTATTTAATTGAAACATCGCCCGTATTGATGATTGTGCTAAGTGATCCATTCAACGTGTATAGAATATTGCGATGTCAAAATGCAGACCCTACACGGGGGCTTCGTTGGATTAAAGCATCGTTGTCAACCACGCATTGATATGGCAACGGTGATGGATGTGGGGGATTGCGATGTTTGTGCGGTTGGCCTTCGATGTCGTCAGTAACTAGGTACAATCATGTAAGATGGGTGGGTTGTCGCCGAACTAAGATGCCTCCTAGATTTATACAGGGCACAGCAATCAAGAGCAACATTTAGCATCATAACACTACTGAAGAACATCACTGCCGGATAGCATAAGTTCGACGGACATTTCCATGTCGTGAGGCGATAGTGGGTAAACATAACATTCCTGACGCCTGACCTCCTCAAGTGAAATAGGTTCAGCTCCGCTAATCCAAACATTCCTAGTTGATATCGACAGGACAATGAATACACGTGACAAGCGCACTGGGTTGTTAACAAACTAACCTATATGAACACAGGACATATCTACATATAAACGCAATGCGATTCAAACACTGCATAGCTGGTACTGTGGACAATATTCTGCCACGAAAACACAACCCAATAATGTGCCACGCATTAACCGCATTGTTCAGGTTCCTGTAAGGGTGTAGGGTAAGGACGGACTTGTTCTCAAACAGAATCCGTCTTTAAGGAAGGCTATGTCCCCAAGAATCATACTGCTGTCCGTGCAGCCGCTTTTCGTGATTTCATATAAATTCTATCGGTAATGATTTCAGCAGCAGGCTGAAATCAAAGCCGTTCTATGTTTTTCGTGCAAGTTTCATGTAAATATATATGCTTGAATTTAAGCATTGATTTCATCATCCACTTAACGTATGAAGTATTACTTTACAGCCAAATGACAAAACAAATGATCTACAACGTATGCAAAGTCATATATGGGTATCAAGGGGTAAGCGTGGGATGCTGCTCGGGTCGTTTTACGTATTCATATACTGCAAAAACAACTGATCAATGATCTTTGACAAATTCAAGGAGGCTGCTCCGTTCGTTCCCATTCCTATTTTCCTATTTCACTGGCCTTTTGTATATCATGCACAAGTGTTTTAAGTGGTGTAGGTACTTAATGGTGCTTCTATGATAACCCCCGTATTTGCATTAATAAACCGTGTACGTGCAAGGCCCATCTGGTTGTTACCGATACTAAGGCGTATTCGCATGAATTATTGGGCGTAATAAAATTTTGCTTGCAAATCGTACAGGCTTATTGCCTGGAGTGCTTGTGTGCGTGCAAGTATGACAAATGTAAGAGAGTGTTGGGTAATAATTTTCAGTTGGGAAGCTGCAAAATGTAACATCAGGTATTTGTTCTCTAAGCACAAATGTGATTTCATGGTAGTCAAATCAGTCAAATCATCTGACATCCTTCCACAACGCATATACGTTATTGCGTTAAGTAACCTGCGAGTTGTCGTACACTTCAGTCCTAACAGTAAATTACTGATAACATTTCTTGAGGTAACCACAATGCAAGAATGATAAAGATAGTGAACAGGCGGAAGCATTTTAAGTGAAAGATTCTTGTCCAGATTCTGTTACTGATAGGTATGTCCTATCATTGCTGTACAACTGGGTATTTAGCCTACACTATCAGAGGGGTTAGACGAAATATATTCAATCAAATACGATATGTGATTACTCTTAAGTTGCTCTCTTTACATTATCAAGCTGCGTTATATCTGCTATTAGTCTGTCCCTTACATTTGACATTTATATGAACATTTAGAGAAGACTAGTTAGTGTTGAGTTCCTGGTAGCAGCACTCCACGCATGGAATTAGTGGAAAATTGGCACACGCGCATATGCTATGTCGCCGCCCTCATTGAGTAAGTAAGAATACATATAGTAAGTTTTAGTGCTTGCAAAGTCGATTATATGGCATCGTCCAGCTGTGAAACATGACCTGGCTGATTAGTTTATAATATCGTCAGTTGAGGCATAAAAGACAATGATAAGTTGCATTGTGTAATGACTGCACAAAGGTACGCGTTTAGTACCCTCGGCACGCTCAGGTAGATGTTGTTTATTTCCACAACACAGAGTATACCTAGTTGATTATGTACGAACATTAAAAGACTGAGACAATGAGGCAACTATAATAAATGAATACGACGGCGGCAACTTAAACTGAGTGAAAAACACAACAGGGTAACGTAATCGAAGAACCTTGTAATATATACAGAAAAGCTCACTCGTGGTGTTATTATACACTTAACGTATTTTTTGAGTTCCCTATAGGATGTGCGGGATATATATTGTAAGATTGCTTAGATTTGTTAAGCTAATGCACTAGTGCTCGCCAGATGAAACACTCGTGTAATACTTCCTGTTGAGCCTAAATGTCGACGCTGTGGAATTGGTTTCTAATATTAGCTTGATTGTTCAAGCGTAATTCATTTCCTCGCATAACCCACGACTGCATTGTAGGCGCAGTTGCAGGGAAAATGACTTGGCGACCTTGGTGCTTCGTACTTCATTCAGCTTAATTGAATTACGCATGGTTTACTTAGCGCTTTACAGGAATTGATGTACAGGTACCATTTGGTCCCCCGAGAGGCAGCATTTAGTCAATCAGGCATCATAGGCTGAGAGTTAACAACTTCCCTGATAAAAAGCCCAACTTAAGGTTGCGTCACTGGCATTTGCTTTATGCATATAGATATGCCAAGTTATTCAATGTTCCCACCAGTAACTGCCTCTTATAAATTCTACAATATTATATGTAGTTGCAGTTTTCCTGTGTGGGCAGTTTTTCTATTTGGCGATTCGTGCAACTTTGCAGTTCCTTTTATGTGGTGCTGCCAAAGCGACACAACCATATATGTTTATCCTTAAAGCTATAGGAAATGGATATTAAACCTTGTAGTACACAATCTCGTTATAATACGTATCCATGCATTTATGCGATATAAAATGAGGAATAACTACCAGACCAAAAATACTAGTATTAACAATCTATTACTATAACATTTTAGCATCTATCGTTTTGTACAAGCCTTCTTACAATGCCATGCTTAATTTCCGCCATGGGCGCCGCTTAAAAAAACGTTGACAACACTATGAACATTTAGTTTATGATTTCCCTTGGAAGTATGACACCAAGACAGTTGATAGCGATCGACATTTGAATTACCCAAAGATATGAGACGACCCTCTGAAGTCAGAGGCATTTTGTAATTCTTGGGCTGTGGATGTGATTTCTGATAATATGTACAATATTCAATCTACTATAATGTCGACCCTAATCATTGAATATGTCATCTTGTACATTATACCGCGGTTATATTTCCGTGGGTATTTAGTGATCAAAGTTTATTCCGGACATTTCCATTTTTCGGTCTCCAAATGGTACTGCAAATTTATTGCGATATACTCGTGAAACGTTCAACGAGGTAAATGCGGTGAGTATTGCGTATTCCACCACAAGCTGATAGATATGCACCAACAGTTTTACTGGGCACATTAAGACTCCTTATACTGGAATGAGATCGCGACCCCAATAAAGTACGCACCAAGCAGCCAGCGTGTCTTTAATAACCAGGAGCAATTACACGGCCAATTATTGATTTAATTTCAAATATACCTGGAAATATTGTAATACCAATGTGGCTTAATGGGTGAAGGGTCCATTAATGTCCGAATCGTTACCATCATGCGATGTATTACCTGCACTGTGGCTAATTGTCCATTAAATCTACACTCCGTCGTAAGTTTTCGGGACAAATCCAAACTGAGCAACGATTTTATAACAGATTTGTATGGTAATGCTTTTGTGTCATCCTTCTTACAAAGTCATTATCAAATACATTGCTAGTATCTGGCTGCATGTCATGAGCAATCATGTTTTAGATGCCGTGGCAACATGTTGTAAGATATTAATGATTATATAAGCCGATCGCTAAATGATCGTCATCATATACATATATATATATATATATATATATATATATATATATATATATATATATATATATATATATATATATATATATATATATATATATATATATATATATATATATATATATATATATATATATATATTGCAAAGTACATTAATTGCATAGATCATATTGTAAGTCTATTATAGTATTTAGTTGTTCACAACGGGTACAACTTTTTCTTTGATTAGCATGCTGACGCATTGTGATTGTACTCAAAATCCAATGCAACTCATGTTTGTGATGAAATGCCATTATCATTCTCTAGAGTGCTTTGGTTGTAAGAGTGATGACTGTTCACGAGTCATTTATTGAGAAGTCATCGTGTTATCCGATCTACTAGGTTTCAGCCAAGGAGTGAAATGCAGCAGCCACGTGGCAACTAGTGGTCTGCCCCAGGGCCCTCTTAAGCATGCAATAGTTTGCACACAGGGCTGCTGTTTGCGTCTACTAAACAATGTTTCATATCGTGATGTCAAGCTTGTTCTTATTGCTCCAAATGACACAAATAATAAAAGTGTTTGCTTTAGGTCCCGCGGTTGCGTTATGCATATAAGCGGTATTCAAAACCAAAACCACCCGACCAATTCCAGACCAGAATCGAGATACTATGTTAAAGAGACACACGAATTGGGAATGTGCAATGGAAGGTGCGTTGTTAAGTTATTTGTACCTGTGTTCTAATGACATTAAATTAGGCTAAATATACCGTCACTCGTTCAACGCAGCGTGACATGGCAGTTAATTTATGTCCAGTTATAGATAAATCAATTTTGCAAACGCAGGAGAGCTGGAATATTCACCTCCTACATGAGAACTCTCAGCACGTGCTGTCGTATATCTGTTTAGTCTATGCCCTCATGGAACGAGGTGATCGTCAATAACGCTATGGCAATCATGGCCTGCGTTATTTGATTATCTGATCTCGGCTTGTGCAGCAGTTAGAGTTTCGTATAAATGATGATTATGTCACAGTTGTCAACAAAAAGCACGTTTATTCGCGTTCATATTTACAATTTAAATTGTAGCCAGTGTCGTGCCCGTATAGCAGACTAATTCGGTATCTCCAGTGGGAGAATAAGCTAAAAAAACAGCGGACTTAAGGTTTTCCAGCCCAACTGGCATATTTACGTGCTCACATTGTGTATGCAGTCTCTTAGTGCTATATGCATAACCTATTAACTCACGCGTAATGAGCAAAAATGAAGTGGCAGTCAATATTTATACGTTTGCACAAACCGCCTTTACTAGCCTTTTATGGCAGTCTTACGAATTTACATTCATAAGATGCGGAAGCTACTGGAAACACATCCATTTAAAAAAATAGGTTTATTTCAACGCCATGTCTTACATGATGAATATAACCGTGCTGAAGCTTCTACCTACAAAGTCGGAATATAGCTCAGGACACTGGATGACATACATAGTGAATATGCAACATAGTCATTCAAACGCACATTCAACTTGTAAATGATCCCTCCTGGCTTTTTTCCAACCTTTGAATCGTTATCTTTTTGGTATTAAAGAAATATGAATTATGGACAGTAAACGATCCCCTGCTGCCTTGTTGACAGGTTACGCTTTTGCATCGACCTACCTATAGTTGTTTGTGCGTGCTGTTTGTTTTTTTGCATATATAGAAGTAATTATTTTCCACTTTTTCGTTAATTTCGCATTTTGCAGTCTAACATTTGATCACAGATGTGGAAATGTGGTTTTCAATGGCATATCTCTTGAATTAGCTTTTAATGACATTATGTGGTTTTGCCAATGGGCATAACACTTTGGTGCCTCAGAAATAATAAAATGATAAGACAAAAATGAAGAAAGGATATAATGCATGACCAAAAGCTATGTGAATCTGGCAGCAGTCAAGATTATGATTGTCTGCAGACAATTATACTGTATTCAATACCTGAATGAATGTAAAGACATGTATAATTTTACTCATTACCATTAGACAGTTTCGTTAAAACGATCCTATGATATAACTAAGCATAGTGTTTCCTTAGTATGTTAGTAAACATTAGGGATAAAGTTATGTTAAAGCCATAACAACATAGTGACTAGTACATCGGGATGTTATGAAGCTCATAGGATCAGCATCACAGATGCAGTGAGGTTGTGGCCGTTATAACATAGCTTCACTCATTGGTTACTCCGTGACTGATGATGAAAAGAACGAACTTCGCATTCTACGGGCTTTGTTACTTCTGACCCCAAACCCATGTGCTTCGTTTTTATTTGTTCACATAGGTTGAGATGTAAATCAATGCCTCTTTCTCCGACATGTACAAATTATCTGGTAGGGTAAAGCAATTATTTGTACGTAAAATATAAGAACCCTGGTACTTTTTACTAAGAAGAGACAAAATACCGAAACAACCAGGAATGAGTGAAACAAAAAACGTCAAGTGATATCTTTGAATGTGTTATCACGCTAAGAAGCAGCGTTGGTTTTCATTAAAAAAACAGTTTGATCAATAAAGAAAAGTGCCTTGCAAATTACAAGATTCTATCAATACTAGGAGTGATGGCACTATCCCACCCCGAAAAGAAATAAGACAATTATTTCAATGAATATTTCACAACTGCTTTTTCCATATCTAACAATACACACAAAACCCAATAGTTTCAACCCCTTCGATAATATTGGCCACCTATCAAATAAATCGATGTTGCCAAACCTGTTGATTAAGAACAATTGCTTGATATTTACGAATACCTCGTAACAGTGGTATCAAGCCTTTAATGTTCACATAACAATTATTGCATTTAGTGAATGCATCATTCAGACAAGAAATATTTCCCGACGCCTGAATCAGCCCAATAAACAAGCAAGAGATTGTGTTTCCATTCACAGATCAGTTTTTGCATTAAGTATGTCATCAATATTAGAACGATTAATGTGCACAATATTTTAGATTGTATTAATGGATTCGAATTATAGTATAATACTCAACATAAGGTTCCAATGCACATCGAACAGTGATGTACATTAGCAAAATGCTAGATTGCGACATTAATTCCACACTTCCAAACCTAGAACTACGAAGCTACATTCTGTACGTCTTACAGAGGTTCATCAATTTACCTGATTATTTAAAACATAATTCGTCTATGTGTGACGCTTAATCATTATCAAAGACATTGTATTTGATCCGCAGGCATATAAAAACGTAATTTATTGTATCACTTTTAAAGAAAGTGTGATACAATAAGAACAACAACATATTATTTGTTTACAAGATGTACTCACGGGTGCGTTGCCTGCACAGACAACATATGATAACCAGGTAGCAGCAAACATGGCGCGTTTCTGTAAGTTCCATGGACTGACCAATAATAACCGCCCTCATTACATGCAGTGCTTGTAATATGCAGTCATTTTCTTCCCAGTGCACAATACAGATGACTGACCAATATCTACGTCATTTGGATTGAGTTTTCCGTGTGTACAAACGGCGCTGCATGCTTATTTGGTCCAGCACTGATGAATGGCTAAAAAATCATAATACAACAACAATCAAGTTGGTAATTCGCAACACACACGCTCTTGGTACTATATTGCTATGCATGTGTAAGCCCTTTTCTCTCCCGGCCACGGCATGATGTGCGTGCCTACACTGTTAATCACAACCTATCCATATTGACAAAACTCAATATTGAAGGCGGTGATTCAATTGTAGCTACTGTTGGAATTGATAAGCTAGCAGAGCTAAAAGTTACAAACCCCATAAAGAAGGCCATAAATTTGATGAAATGTATTCAACCTCAACTAACAATGCGTGACAGGCAAGTATTTCACTACAAATGTCTATACTAAGTACGCAACACTGCTGGTGAAAACAGTGCTTTTTTGCTCGATAGAACGACAGAATGGTATGACATTTGCAAGTTTTGCGAACTAACACCAACCAGCAAAGGTGCTTATTCAGTCTCTTTGTACTTTGGTCTGGTTTGAATGATATACCATAGGTCGAATCATTCCGTTGACACAGCTGAACCGATCAACAACAAATAAGTTGCGTATGAAACGACTTGCTCAAAACATATAATAAGTAAGAAGCCTGAACATAGCATACCAAGGAGATATATTTGGCTCTGTGAACACACATGTTAATTTTCCGTTCGTGTATTGATGTAAGGATCACAAAAACATTAAAGATGCATTTAATCAAAAATTACTCAATTTTTAATCGAAAAAAAAAAAAAATTTTGCTAAATGCAAGAGTATCTTAAATGGTGCTGATATCCGGAATCCAAAGTTGGAATGGCCTTATATGTTTATTGTTGTTCTTAAATAAACTTTCAGCTCCTTATTTTTCACGTCCAGCAAAAAATAGCCATTATTTGGAAGCTCATGTATTATTAATTCCGGAAGCGCAAAAAAGTCCTCAGTCTGCGCCGTTCGCCGCCGGCGGATGTTTAGTTTGCGCTATTTTCATTGCGATAATGGACGATAGGCAAGAAACGTGAAAGGTGGACCAAAGAAGCTATTGCACAGATTTTGCTAAGAGAGAAAGTGTGAGCTAGACCAGCTGCGGTGTAAACACGAGGGTCTCTTTAAGATAAAATTCAGGGAATTGTGAGTCCATTGCACTAACGAAGAGCTGCAAAGTTTTTGCTTGACATGTAAGTTGTTGTAAAAACGATTAAATAAAATCTAAGGGCCTATTGTGAGTCCATTGCACTATTTAGATTTGTTAATTGTTGTTGCAAACATACCCTACTTTGTAACCCTAAGAGAAAATGGCTCTTGACCCTAATTCAATGGCTGGTGTTCAGGTGTTCGTCATAACTTGCCTTCAGTCAAGTTGTGACAATGGACCACAACAGGCATAGGGATCGGGCATGTGCACTCAAGAAGGATGGTCAGCCAATGTAAGTCTCTCATGACCACTCAACTACACACTGACTAAATTTCCTATCAGAAAACAAAATACTGATGCTGCACATGTAATGTGTTCTAGCTATTTGGCCATATAATGCCATTTTGTTGTGTTATAGGTACAGCACTCGCTTCAACAAGCAGTCAAATACGTGGTCATCGGTTTAGAGGACAAGACTTACGCCCATATACCAGATATGATGACAGAAATCTTAAGGCCCAAGCAACATGACAGCAATCACAACGCTGATGACCCTGCAAAATCAGTCTGAACATTGCTCCTGTGCAAAGGCCATCTACCCAAGAAACTGTTGAGTTGCAGGTGTCTTGTTTTGATAAAAAATATGATTTGGAAATTAGTTGAAATTTACAAATTTTTTATTAGTCACATTCTTATGTCTGTAAATCCAAACTGTAATAGAAGAACTCATGTAATTGGCAAATAAATAATACATGAACTCATTTTAATTTCACTTCTTTTTTGATCAAGGCTAGAATTATGAACATAAAAAGTCAAATCTGAAGATAACGTGTCATGACTAATTGACAAAATAATGTGTGCATAATTCTTTTCTTCTGTGTTTGAGAGACGAAAAAATTTACTAATATATGAATGCTCATTCCATAAAACAAATAGACAATAAATCATCAGATTGTTGAAACACAAATGTTCATAACAAATAATATCACATGTTTTGTGAGACTAGGCAATTTATAATCCACACAAAAATACCAATCAGAACAATATGATATTTCCTGATTAAAATTAAAAATTAAAATATTTAAGCTTAGTATATTACCAAAACCTATTTTGTATTAAGCCTGTATGCAGTCAAAACTTGTCATGGAAGAGGTCTCTGATGTTCCATACACAACAGGAGAGAGTTACCCTCCTGTTGCACTCCCCCAAAAAACCATGAATCCACAGAACCAATTGCTGCTAGGCGCCGTGTCTAAGCATCTTTTTTTGGGGTCCTAGACAACCACATCCCATAGCAAGTCCACCCGGTACCTGTTAATAACCTCAATGACCATCGGGTCAAGCACAACTTCTTCCATCTGAGGTAGTGCATATATGCACAAGTCTGGGCTGTCAGTGAAACATTGCCGCTCCACAGGGGTAGGCATTTCCCTACATTGAAGACAGATGCACCAGTCTGGTAAAGTGGTTGTTGATGGAGGGTGGAATCCTTCTTTCGGCGGTGTGGGTTGTCTGGTGATTGTAAGCGCAAACTGTGGCTGTCTGTCTAACCAGCAACTGCCGCACCCAATCCGAATCCAGTCACCGCACTAAATTCTGAAAATATGAGTAATCAAAAGTCTTCATTTTGATTGGTTTAATATCTCCAATGCAAATATCTCTCTGTGACCAAAATTGCATGAAGGTTTTGGAGCAGCTGAAGAGTGCTAACTGCTGAGTTGTACAATACCTTCAATTTCTCTTTCTGTGACATCTCTAAAGATTTAACAGCCACTCTACTCTGCTGTAGGGTCTGGTTAGTTATTGGTGTGTTGCCAAGGTAGCCTCTGCGAGCAAGATTGACTCGCTTTCGGCCTGTCGAGGTCTACAAACAAATGAGAACCAGTGCAAATATATGGTTCGATAAGTCCAACATTGGACCTATTTACTGACAAAGTGATTCAATTAGGTAAGGCAAGCCCAAAAGTACTTGTTTGAAGAAGGTGGGGCCCCTCTGCCACCACTTCAGGCTGGTCTGCAACCTCCATCGACTTGGACACCTCTGTCATGGTGAATAATTTCAAACCATTAGACACATCCTTCCCAGTCATATGTATTGGATGTGTTGAGTTCTATAAAATACCCTTGATAAGAATCAAATTCAAATAATATAGAACCAACCTCAGTTCCACACAGGTTGTAAAAATCTGTACCATGACCCCTTCCACTGCCTCTTCTTGTACGTGATCCCCTCCTTGGTGTTTTGATTTCCTTTAAATTTGAAAGTGGGTTGGTTCAATTTGATTAATGAATTAACCTGACAAGAATAATTCAATCAATAATGTTACAGTGTTTGAGCCAAAAGCCTGCAAATGTCAGCCCAAAAGCAATTTGTAAATAATACAGATTTAAGGTCATCTCTGTCACTAAATTTCACCTAATTTATTCCAGCTATCCAAGGCTTCTACAACACCAGCATGGTGTTAAAGTAGACAATTATAGACACACAGTCTAAACCATGCGTATAAGTCTTATCAAAGTGGGTTGCAACAAACTTAAAATAACCCAAATCAGGACCAAACCTCCCCACCCGTCTACTGTCCCTTGTCCAAACCTATACGATGATACATACCACCCCAAACTCCTAGCGCGGACGTTTCAGTACCCAAGGATTTGCATTGGTCGGCCGCTATCTTCTCTGTAGGGTTTATGTATGCATTGAAGAAAGCGGCCGGCCGGCCAATTCAAATCCCTGTTTCAGTTCACTATAACCAAATAACGTAGACGTTCTGAGCCTGAGGGAGACCCCAGCCCCTTGATTTATAATACAATTTATGAGTTTATTCAAGAATATTCCAATAGTTTGCGATGAAAAAGCACCGATAATTGCATATGAAATAATCCAACTTCGAACAAGTGTCATGGCTTTATACTCCAAAATGTGACAGAATATCGTTTTTATTACGCTTGAACATTCGCAGCCTCAGGGTTAGCACCGGTCGAACGGTAATATAAATATAAAGGACATCTTGTAGGGTAGGCAAGGCACTCGCCCCTGGTGTTTTTATGATCTGATGCCATCCTAGGACGCTAGGCAAATACAACGCGTATGTGAGAGATCGAAAGTAGTAAAAAGCGCGGAGCTGTCAGAGGCGGAGTTTCTTTGCCTACTTGTAGGGTTACCTCAGGGTTAGCCGTGCACGACGTTTATTAACGTCGTGCAAAGATCGTAACCGAATGCGCGTGAACGATACATGAGTTCCAATTATACACGATAATTACACAAATGTACATATGAAGAATAATTCACATAAATGAATGTTTATTAACAAGTTGAGTTAGTTTACGTGTGAGATTTCGTCAAAGGCGATTTAATCCGGCCACACAAATTCTGAAAAGTTCATGTTTATTTTGAACGACAAGATCGGTTTCTGCGCGCATGCGCAGACAAGGTTCCTCGCAAGCGAACTTTTTCTTTCTGAATTTTTATTATTTGAGTATATGTGTCATTTTGTCAATGATTATCTTTTGGAAATATCTACTTTGAAGGGCGAAATGTATTCAACGATATCACATTGACATTTAAAAAAAGATAACACTTATTGATTCCCGTAGTCTGGAGGGGGCACTTGGCCTTGTCCTACGTAGGGTTGTGCCCCGGGATCTCAAAAACCTGTGTACCCGTCATACAAGGTAGAAATGGCAAGAGCATACCCCATCCTACAATTATGAGGTCAACAAAACCCGTCGGGAGGCCGAAAAAAAAAACCTACCCCGACACATGTATACTACCTCTATATACTTAAGTGCCCCCTCCTCCGGCCCTGCAGCCACATGGCGAGTGAAAATGAAACTGCGTAATGTGACGTCATATCTCCAAAACTGGGGCTGCCGTGAATGAAAGTTGTGATTCTAAATGTTCATTTGACAATTGCTAAATAATCACGAGCCAGTGGATAACCAAAATAGTGCGGAGAAGCGGATATTCATCTCATTTGTCGGCATATATATTTACGTAAGTACACAACTTGGTGGTAAGCCGCGGAGACGCGAAATAAAAAAAAATGCCACACGACCCACATATCCTCACTCACGACGGTATATATTTATATTACCGTCGTTCGCGGCTACCTCAGGGTTTGTTCGCATGAGTAACGCTATTTATTTTTAAATTCACGGTAATTTATTGTACCGATAGTGTTCACTATATTGAGGTGGGTTCTTTTTTATGTAACATTTGAAAACTCCAGTCAAAGAAGAGTCATACAAGAAATGTAGGAATCAAAAGACTCACCATTTCGGCTGTTGCGTTTCCACCTTCTGTCGAATCTGGGCTGCGCGTGACGTCACGACTATGTGTTGTACACAAATGACCCTTCAATACGCATGCGTCATTTTCCCATCGACAAGTGCTCATGTTTGTAAACATGGGTGTGACCGACAGATTTTGATACGGTGTAATTAACGATATAGTGTTGAACTAGTACGCAAAATGGTTTATATGGGTTCCAAAAGAGTTGTTCTATTAAATGGAGCAAAAAAACGCATGCCATTTTATTTTTAAAAAAAGCACCTTTAACCTAAACGTAATAATAATGCATCATCAGAGGTCATTTAACAAATCCGGTGTCTGTAGTGCATATAATGGAATAATTCACAACAAGGCATCTTGCAATGTTGAGATAAGGAATAAGGCTGGTGCAATGAGACATGTATTAGTCCCCCATGATGGACGAGTAACCCTCCCTCGCAGGTGTTATCTATGGATCCCCGTTTACCATGGTTCAACTGAGGATATTCCACTGACATAAAAGCCAAATAAGGAGAATATGTTGCAACTAGAAGTAACGGTAGTACATTATATACGACTAGTTCTTGAATGATATGACCATATTCGTTTGTATATGCGTTTCTCTTAATTCAAGGCTACCCTATTCGAAGGGAATTCAGCTGCAAAATGACACCAGTAGTTTATACCTTCAGGGTCACATATTCAAGCAGTCTTTTGGTGATATATCGTGTATGTACTCAAAGAATGAGAATTTGTTAACGTGACACGCTTTTATGTATACTGTAAAGCAGTACACAAATGAGGTGATGCACTGATTTTTCAATATATATATATATATATATATATATATATATATATATATATATATATATATATATATATATATATATATATATATATATATATATATATATATATATATATATATATATATATATATATTTATTTGAAAATCAGTGCATCACAGTGTAAGATATACTCGCTTCACAAACCTTATTTGCTCCGCGCGTTAGTAACAATATAAGTATTATGACAGTAATTGTCGTAAGTATTGCGATTACTTTCAAAACGCAATATGACAAAAGCAACATCATTTTCGCCGTAAAATCTTTGGTAAACTCAATGTAATGACAACCGATAAAACACAGCTAACTTACCAAGAGTGCGTATTACTTTATTGGTGTTTCGTGAAAATGCCAGACGTTATGGATCTTGTATTCTGTTGTTATGGCAATAACCCACTTCAATATCCGTAGTACAACCCAACAAATGCATAGAAGTTTAGTGAGATTGCACGTATCATATGTTTAATGCTCCGCTGATTGTGATACTGGTGTTGACATAGTAGAAATTAGGTTTGTAGGTCTGTGTTACGCGGAACGTAATAAACCGTTGATTTGCAACAGTATGTGTGAGGATCTTATCAGAATAGTTGACGTGTAACACTGAATGTGAGATGAACATATAACGTTCAGCCGTACATAAAAGCATTTGGTGAAAACATTTGTCCACATACATACATACATATATACATACATACATACATACATACATACATACATACATACATACATACATACATACATACATACATACATACATACATACATACATACATACATACATACATACATACATACATACGTACATACGTACATACGTACGTACGTACGTACGTACGTACGTACGTACGTACGTACGTACATACATACATACATACATACATACATACATACATACATACATACATACATACATACATACATACATACATACATACATACATACATACATACATACATACATACATACATACATACATACATACATACATACATACATACATACATACATACATACATACATACATACATACATACATACGCCAAAAAACCTTATTTATACATGCATAGATACGTGCAAAAGATACGTACGTACACTGATGGACGATTTCTCGTCAAGGCATTCATCGCTATGGAGGAGGGTTAATGGCTTGCCATTCCGCCATAACCCCGATATTTGGTTAGCAAATTATTGATACAATGCTTTGAGGAATGAGGAGGGTTGTGAATTAATGTGTTTATCATGTGCTACCAATACCTGCTTTGAAACCCAAGAATACCTTATGTGATATGCGATACCAAAGACAAAGGGCGCAATATGTTCAGTACCAGTATTTGACATTGATGTCCATTGAAGTCACCATATACACTCGGTTACTAGCCTAATAGATTCCAACTTACTCATAAGATTACTAAGTCACCTTGCTTATCTCAATGAGTAGTTTTACTGTGGGAATTTATATCAATAACTCATATTGCTGCCGTCTTCATTTTTTACGCATTATTTAAGGACGATATTTAGCAATGCAATCAGCGAAACTGCCATATGGCAGCTGCTGGTTAAATGCTTGTCACCTTGGTTGTGCGGATGTCATTATTTTGAATTTGATTCCCACCCGATTTGCTCTTCGCTTTATTGTCATTCATAAAATGGTCCCATTTTTAATAATACAACGTAACTTGAGCAATATATTTATTTCAATTTGTCGATGGGGCATCCCGGAAGGCTCACCGTGAGCAATTCTAAATAAACCTTCCGGCGTGAAAACATTTTCCAATTTGTGCCGATTACAGGTCATTGCAAGTTTTCGAATATGTGATAAAGTATGTTGTGCGTGTAGTGTTTAATTTCTGCTATAACTTTCGAATTTGACTAACATGTTGAATGTATTCTCAGCTTTCAATCACCTAAATCATTTTATTGTCTTTTATTGGATCGTTGCTAGGAGCGACAACAGCGCGTGAATATCTCTATATGAGGAACACAGGCTATTAGCACTAGCTTAGTGAAATTGAAAAGTCAGTTGGTTTCTATCTGAAGAGCTATATTCTCTATGTATTAGTGTAATTTTGTTCTGCGATTTCATTGTCCAACAGTGAGCAGCAAATTTGAAATTGTTTTCAGGTAACAGTGGAGTAAACAAGCTGCGACGTTGCTATTGGAACATAGCTGCTTAATTAGAACATGAATGTAGACTAATGCCTTAGGGCGATGTTGGCATGTTGTTGAGAGCCAGTTGAAGGATCAAATAATTAAGAATTATGTCCTCAAACAATCCTAAATCACGGATGGTCATTTGGTACTATAGTACTTGAATATGCATCCATAATCGTTGAGCATTTCATGTGGTATCGTTATAACACGACGTAGGGCAGGTTTGTATTTTAGTTAGTCATACATTCCCATTTTTCTTTGACTATAATGTGGCACAATAAATAATTCGTATGACATGCTTTGAACACTGTAATTACACAAATAACCTATGAAAATGTACTATAATAAATATATTTCAGGACAATATACAAACTTGGGGTTAGAGGTTGAGCTTTCTACCACGGATTAATGTGCTTATGTTGAAGACTAGACAGTTATTTATCAATATTGTATTCCCTAATAAAATACATGGTCGTCATTGTGTTATTACACCACTTCTGTTCGCCACAATACCATTGCAAAATTACACATGGTGTCGTAATGAGAAATCGTATGAATACACGAAGCTGGGCACCTAGGTTTGGGATGGATCAATTACATATCAAGCCATAGAGAAGGGTCGATATAATTTTCACATTTGGGCTGCAGCAGACGTATAAGAGTCGATTATAACGATCGGATGATGTCGCGCTCGCGTTATCTGTTTGGCAGCTAAATTGTTCATTAAATGGGAAGAGGTAAAACTGTGACCATGTTATATTGCTTCGTGTGTCTAACGCTTACCCAATTGCTGGAGGTTGCGCACGTTTCAAGAGCGCAGATATAGTAGAGAGACAGATCTCTCAGCATTGGATATCGTACCTTATCCTCTATCAATGTTTTCAAATGTGAAAGAATTATGTGTTCTTTTTTATTTTCCATGTGAATAACATATAAATATAGTGTTCTTGAATAAAATTAAACGACACTCTAGGTGCCGGTGAAAGACGATAGCATACCTACCATCAATTGCATGTAAAAGCAGGTGACCTTCTATTTCGCCTAAATGGACCTAGCGGGCGTCTGGTGTCTTTATCTGTTATAAAGATGTTTAAGAAGGCATTTATATAGATAAGGACGGTCCAGCCTCTCGGTCAGCATCACAACATTTGGATGTTGCAAAGCCACACGGCACTTGAAAGCCAAATCGTGGCTGCCGTCAGGCTACGGACACTGACGCCGATCAGACGGAAGGGTTCATAAAACTGCGCAGAAAATTTCATTCTCAGCTAAATGGAGGTAACGAATGATATATATGTGAACTTACTACAATATTTAGGTAATTTATGTAAATAACACAATAATTTGAAAATCTTTCCCATTGTCGCCAAGTCAAAAATATCAAATTAATCCTCGTTCGATTTCCGACCAAACTTCAACGGTAGTGTATCTACACTATTTTTGTTTGATTTGTCGGCCGTCGTCATACTACCGATGTATGTTTGACTGTAATATATCTTAACTTAATATTTTCGTCATTTCTATATAACATTCGCAAATTAGATATCAGCTATCATCCTGAATCACTTTGCTGGCCGTCTTGGTTCCATATGGAGCTGTATATTGGTTTCAACAGATGTTGTCAAAACTGCAAAGCAGCTTGACAGAGTAGACACCGACTGATAATCACAGCCAAAGGCACTGCTAGCGAGTTAATGTTCAACAGCCAAGATTTCATATTTCTTTGAGGGCTATCGCTGGGTAGGAGACATACGTATTGTGGCATGACCATAAAATAGCAAACAACTTAATGCAGATACAGCAATAACGGTTATTGTCGATTTCATCTACTCAGAGCTCCATTGAACTAACGATATTGAAGGTGTTGATGGCGTATAACAAGTTTTCAATGTCACTCATAATATTGTGGGACAGCAATTTTGAATACCATTATAGTCTCACATGCATAGGGTTCAATCCGTTGGTAACAAGTCCTTTTCAGTAATTACACATGCTATGTTAGTGTCAGTGGATCACTTCAATCTACCAGCAGATGTAGTTCTGCGTTATAAAAAAAAGCCCGGTGTCTAAACTCGATTCAATGGGATACGTACTTTCTGTAAGGTAGTACTTGAATTCACGGATATTAATGACTCTTTTCATTATATGGGTAGGTGAGAATAAATTCGTTTTAAACCTTGCGATGTTAGATACTGATATATACGTTACGCACCCAAACATGTTTCCATATCGTTGTTATTGATTATACTGTGTAAAAATGTACGGCACTGTGATTATTTGTCTTGGCTAATATAATAGTCAAGATGTATTACATTAATACATGTTCTCTTCCTGATAAGGGATCAAGCCATTTCTATGTGATGAATTTATTAATGTTATCAAATATCCGTCTCAAAATAGATTACAATTAGCCATTAGAGAAAACAAATAAACGTGCGGAGTACTGTAAATTAACCATCTATTTAACGATGGAATAAAACAATCTTCGATGTGAGCCAGTCCTTCTACTGGTATTTGGCGCCAAACACTCAGAACTATGATTGAGTGGCATGGATTTATGCTTTTACTTAGCCATGTTTCAGGGAAATGGCACAGTTTAACCATAATAAGCAATATGGATATTGTCATGAAATCCTCAATGTATATCAGAAAAGTAAATGACAATGTGCTCACATATTAATATTTGCATATTTATCCTATAGTTTTCGAAAAACGTTATTGAGTCACAATATTTAATATGCATATCTATTAATACGAATAACATCATCTTCTGCGGTCCTATGTAACTAATTGTTCCCATATGACCCAGTTCATTAGACATTCACCTTCTTCTGGTCGATAGATTAAACAACTCTTTGACGTATTGGGCCTTTATACATATTGACACTACAGCAAACTCCATGACATCCAGGCCAGTGCGCTACAGACATTTATACCACTATATATGAATTATTTTGTGGTTTAATATGTAAACTTTGTTAGCAATGTAGATTCATTATGAAGTAAGAAATGCCGCTTTACTAGGAAAACCTCGTTATGTTGAAAAGAGATTCATGAACGGTTTCCTGCATATGATATTCTTTCATTCGTTGATATAAGGGCATTAACTGACGAGAAAACATTAAAGTCTTGATCACTTGGGATCACTTTTTGGAGAAATCTGTGGTTGGAGTTACTCGGTATCACATTACACGCACAGTTGATGTGCTCACACTCTTTAATAATGCATGCGTGTCAGATGGGTTGTCGCCGGACTAAATGCCTCCTATAATAAAACCGGACACAACATTCAAGAGTAACATTCAGCATACTAGCCATGTTGACGAACATCACTGCCGGATTGCATGTGATCGATGGACGTTCCCATGCCGTGATTAAGGCGATAGTGAGGAAACTCAGCATAACGTTTCTGACCTCTGACCTTCGCTGGTGAAGTACAGACCCGCTGAGCAGAACATTCCTAGTTAATATCGACCGGCCACACACGTGACAAGCATCGAGGATATTTGATGATTAGGTACATCATTGAATTTGCGTAGCCTGTAATGTTGTTAATTGCATATAATTCATTTTGTGTTTGTAACACCGCTGTATGGTATCCACAACACCACTAAAACGCTCACAGGCTGAATCAATGTCTCTTACTGTCTCGATTGATAATAATATAGTTTGGGACTCCCAAAATGCAGGCGAATGGATGTCAACATTCTGCAGCATCTTTACTCGGGTGTTTCACATTATTATACGGAGACAGTCGATATCGATTGATATTTATATACCTTACATTGAGGTAAGAGTTATGCATGCAAATGACCCTATTGGCCCAGAGAAACTCTTTGATTCTTCCGCGAGTGATGAGATATCTGTGAAGGTGTGTAAACAGCCAATGCAACGAACCTCATAGAGATGGATAGGTCGCTATCACGGGCAAAGAACATGCGTCAGTGGAGAATTTCAGTAAATAATCATGGTGAATTTCTCACTGGTTTCCACTTTATTACAAAATGTCTCCTTCTCCTCGAATTTGCTATTCATTTGCTCAGTGGTCACTTCTACTGAGTCTGTATCCCGGGAGGCTAAGCACCTTGGAATCATACTGCCGTTCTTGTAGCCGCTTTTCGCGATTTAATACAAACACTATCGGTAATCATTTTAGTTGCAGGCTAAAATAAAAGCCGTTCTACATTTTTACTGCAAGCTTCATGAAAATATATATGCTTGAATTTAATCATTGATTTTATCATCCACTTAGCGTATGATATACTAATTTAAAGCCAAATGAAAAAAAAAATCGACGACATTTGACTTTTGTCGTGAATGGGTATCAAGGGATAAGCGTGGGAGGCTGCTGTGGCACAACTAAACAGTGTTAGTTTTACGTATTTTTATACAGCAAAATGGAAGAAAACCACAAATGATCTTTGACATTTCGATAGAAAATGCAAATTCAAGGGATATGCGTGGGTGGCTTTTGCGTTCGTCTCCATTACTGGTGATATTTAACTGACCTTTTGCTTAATCTACTTTGGCATTTGAATTGCGGTCATGTTATGAAGTTATAAGATAAATATATGAGCGAAAACGCGATCCAGCGTCACTGCTTAATGCCAACAGTTGTAAATTATTGTTCCATGCATACATAATCAAGTATCGCTTTTATATGTTTACATAGTCGATGTGCCGTTAAGGCGACGAGAGGCTTACCATGGTAGACCTTTTGTTTGAATGAGCACCATGCAGCTATTTCATGGTTCACCACCATCGTCACATGTTAAGTGTTTGTTAAATGCATAGGTTATTTCCCCGGTAAAATAAATGTCGGTACCTCATATCACCAATCACGCTTGAGTATTTCATTTTAATGATCAAAAAATGTATCATGCCATCATGCACATGTGTTGAAAATGGTACCGGAACTAAATGTGGCTTCCATGATTATATGGTTTGCTATAAACCTGTTTAGGAGAGGTATGCAGTAACTTTGTATTAATAATCCGTCTACGTGAAAGGCCCGTCTGGGTGCAAACGATACTGAAATATATTTGCATGGATTATTGTACAAGTATTGTTCCTGCAGCATAAAAGGATACAACTGACGCTATTTACCATGGATTTGCATATAAAATGTGATTCTATGGCAGTCAAACAAATTAGCGTACATGCGTTATTGCGAGCTGTCCTACCCTTCCGCCCTGGTGGTCGATTATTGAAAACAATTGTGTAGGTAACCAAAATGCAAGAATCATAAAGATGGTGAACAGGCAAACGCATTCAAAGTGAAAGAGTCTTGTCCACACCATCATTGCTAGGTAATTCACATCATTGTTCTTACATTGCAATATCATTTGACCACAACTGGGTTTTAGCCAACGCTGGTGGTTAGAAGAAACGTATTTAATCATATACGATATGTATATACTCGTATGTTGCTTTACTTATCTAGCTGCGTGTACCTGCTATTAGTCTATCCTTAACATTTGCCATTTATGTAAATAGTTAAAGTAGACTTAGTCGTTAATTATAAAAGTCTTTTATTTCACGTAACCTTCATCGCTGTACAGCGCCAGTCCTGGATGATACCAACTCATTGGTCATCGTTCATAATTGGCCTGAAACAGCTGGTCATATAGATGCATATTCATACCATTGGCACATGTTCCAGTGCGTTCGGTGTTAGTGTCGAGTGTCTGGCAGCTGCCATATTGGTTTTACAGCACTCCGCTTGGATAATGTTTGCACTAAGGCATGCGTTTAGTACACGTAGATTTTGTTAGTTTCACAACACAGAATAAAGCTAATTGAATATGAAAGAACATTAAAAGGCTGAGACAATGAGGCAACCGTAATTAACGAATGCAACGGCGGCAACTTAAGTTAAGTGAAAAACGTCACAGGATAACATAAACGTACAAAGCATACACTGCAATAAAAGAGGTAGTGTGCATTTACGTTTGGAGGGTGAACACAGCCCCTGTTACATACATAGAACAGATCATTTGTTTGGATATGCATTTAGCGTATTGTTTGAGTTTCCGATAGAATGTACGGAACAAATGTTATAATATTGTTTGGGTTTGTTTAGCGAATGCGCTAGAGCTCGCCAGATGAACCACTCATGTGATCCTTCCTGTTGAGCACAAATGTCGCCACTGTAGATTTTTTACTACATTTAGCCTAATAGTGCGAGCGCAATTCATTTCCTCGCATAACCCAGGATGGCATTGCTGGCGCAGTTGAGGAAAATGACTTCGAGTGACTGAGAGTTAACCACATCCCTGTTTAAAAAACCCTCCCGCAGGTTACGTCACTGGCATTTGTTTTATACATCCCATGTTATTCAATGTACTCACCAATAACTGCCTATCGTAAACACTACAATGATTAATATGAGTGATACATGTATTGGTTTTCCTGTAAGGGCCGTGATATTGCCGCTCCATTTGAGTTGTCAAAGCGACACAACCAGCTCTGATTATCCTTAAAGCGATATCATATCGTTGTTAGAATGGATATTAAACTTTATAGCACATTATATTAACCCATAATCATACTTTTTGTGATATAAAATGAGCTAGAACGTTATTGCGAGATGAGTAATACTAGTTTTAAACGTCTATCACTATAACATTTTAGCATTTATCGTTTTGGCGCCGCTCAAACAGTAGACAAATTAAAGACAACACTATTAAACATACTTATTATATCCCATGGCGGTCCAACATATGACACAAAGAGAGTTGATAGCGAATGGAATTTGAATAACTCTGACCATGATATAGAAGATATGCATACAAAAGACCCTCTTGACCCGGGAAATATATTAGTTCCACCATCACATTACGGGTCACGGGTCCATGAATGTTCGACTCGCGCTGCCATCATGTGATTTTACACTCACATGTTTAAAAGACACGCGCAATGGGAATATGCAATTGAAGGTGGGTTATACAATTGTTTGTGCCTGTGTGCATTAAGCACGAGCAATCATAAACAATCTTCGTTCTAATGCGAATGTACGACATCGAATTAGACTAAATATACCGTCACAGTCGCTCAATGCAGTGTGTTATGGCATTTAATTTATGTCCAGTTTTTTGTTCTTCTGTAGATAAAATCTCATTCCGTCAATTCGTTAAATCAATTTAGCTTCCGCTTGCAAACGCTCGAGAGAGCAAGAATATTCACCTTCTACATCGGATGTTTTACTACTACAAAACTCTCAGCACGTGCTGTCGTATATCTGTTTAGTCTATGCCCTCATGGAACGAGGTGATCGTCAATAACGCTATGGCAATCATGGCCTGCGTTATTTGATTATCTGATCTCGCCATGTGCAGTAGTAAGAGTTTCGTGTAAATGATGATTATGTCACAGTTGTCAACAGAAAGCACGGTTATGCGCGTTCATATTTACAACTGTAAATTGTTGCCAGCGTCGTACCCGTCTAGCGGCATAATTACGATATCTCCAGTGGGAGAATAAGCTACAAAACAGCGGACTAAAGGCCTCCAGCACAACTGGTATATTAACGTGCTCATATTGTGTATGCAGTCTCTTCGTTCAAATGCATCGATTGTAATATACGTCATATGTTGGATTGATGTGTTAATTTACTTAACGCTGTGTTTCTGAACAGTGCTCCTTGAGATCAGAAGAAAGGTAATAAAGCCATCTTATGTTTCTATTTACTTTGTCTACGTGTTCTATACGACAACCTATTTACTCATGTGTAATGGAAGATTTTGTACAAACCGCCTTCACTCTCCATTTACGACAGTCTTACGAATTTACGTTAATAAGATGCGGAAGCTACCGAAAGAACATTTCAAGTGCATTCATTTATAAAAATAGGTTTATTTCAATGCCATGTCCAGTATAAAGGAACATCACCGTGCTGAAAATGGCAACAGTCCGATGGTTATTATAAAGGTTGCGTGGTATTAACATGATATGCACTTCAACATATGATAGCGTACTTTGTGTAATGTATTTTAACCGTACCAAGCCAACACTTAATTAATGTAACATTTGTCTTGTTAGAGTAATGAGAGCATGAACCGAATAGATTAAAGGCATCGTTATAGCAATAACAACATAGTTAAGAGGACATCAGGAGTAAATCCAAATTATGGTTGTGAAGCACATAATATCAGGATCGCAAATGCAGTGAGATTGTAGTCGTTATAACGTAGCGTTACGTAAGGCTTACTCTGTGATTCATGATGCAAAGAACGAACAACTATTATGCAGAAAATATGCTCGACAAAGACACCTCAGATTCAATATGGAGCTGTATTAGTTTAGTGAATAAATGGATGAGTCAGTCGAAGAGAGACACGCTGTAGGTAAGCAAATGCATGAGTAACTAAGTGCAGATGGATGAGCGAGTCAGCGATTGCTTTAGTGAGTGAATGAATGAATGGGTAAGTGCATTAATGAGACAGAAAGTCGACGAATCAACGTTTGTATCAACAAATGAGAGATTGTTTATGTACATCAAATGGCCTGTCGTTGTAAGCTTTATTGATCAACACTGGGGCTTAAGATTCTTATATGACTGCGAGAAGATTATTAGTCTGCGTAGCAGTTTCCTGACTTGCTTCTTTCTGACAGCAAACCAACGGTGCTCTTATTTATTTGTTCACAAAGGTCGCGCTGTTAGTAATTACCTCTTTCTCCGCAAAGTACAAATTATCTGGTAGGGCATAACAAATATTTATAAATAATATGTAACAATAATCCATGTGCTTTTTTACTTAGAACAGATATACAAAATAACGAAACAAATAAACACACCCTCTAGAAATCACTGAAAGGAAATCAAGGGATATCTTTGAATGTGTAGGCTTGCTATAAAACTGTTTGGTACTCAATAAAAGAAATAGCCTAGCAAATTACCAGATTCAATCAATACTATGAGTGATGGCACTATCCCTCACCGAAAGGAAATGAGACAATTATTTCAATGAATATTTTACAAAATCCAATAGGTTCAAACCCTTTAGATAATATTGGCTACCTGACAAATAAATTAATGCTGCTAATTATGTTGATGAAAAAAAGTTCCTTTATATGTTCTAATCTCTACCTACTATCATACCTTTAATATTCTAATAATAATTATTGGCTACCGTATAGCATTTAGTGAATGCATCATTCCGACATGAGATAATTCCCAATGCACGAGTTAGCCTAATTCAAAGTGAGGAACTGCTAGTTTTTGCATTATAAAATATGTCAACAATATTTAAACGATTAATATGCACAATACTTATAGACTATATTAATAGACTTTAGTTATCGGAATATAGGTTTTCACATCACAATGCACAGTGATAAGCAAAATACTAGATCGAGATATGCTTGCCACACATTGAAACAAAGAACTACGAAATTATACGTTGCAATAACGATCATCAGAGGTCATACAGCGAATCAAGCCAATGAAATGTATTTAACCGATGATATTGTGAAAACATAGATAATTCACGACGCGGCATCTGATAATTCACTGATAGCGAATAAGTTTGTGCAATGCATTTGTATAAATCCCCCATGATAGATGAATAACCCTTTTCCGTACTAGTTATATCTATAGAAGATCCTCGTTGTGTTTGGAAATATATATATATATATATATATATATATATATATATATATATATATATATATATATATATATGTTGCGTGTGATTGAAGCAATTCCATTTGCATCGACCACTGGGCCTGTGTAGCATAGAACTGCTGGCGGTACCATTTCGAGGCCTTGATGCTGTCTACGCAAATTCATTATATGTAATTAATCGTACCCGCTATTAACAATGCGATGGCTTTTCTACGATGCTCTCTGACAACCAAAGGCTGGCTACAGGAAATTGGAAAAGAGAAGATACATATGCTGTGTGTTCTCTTGTTCAGATACACAATATGGAGCTTTGCGTTTTCCTCATAAGCAATCGAACTAGGATTGCATGTAACGACATAATAGCCACATTAAAATAATTTAGTGCGTTTAGTATATCATTCACAGTAACACATGAACGAATTCAATACAGCACGACAACGTTTACATCATCAGGGGCACAAATGTTATATGGTTTAGTTAACAGCATGTGACAAATAACATGGGCATCTGCTATCTGTAACGGTTGACCACGCACAGTATTGATAGACACATAGGAACAAAAATAGATGTTCTATGGTGTCACAATGTCGTTACACAGATTTGGAAATAGTAGAGAACATGCTGGGACAATTGCCTGATAGTAGGAAGGTAAGTTAGTAGGTAAGTAGGCCCACACACGCTCACACACGCACAAGAAAAAGCACAGCTAATTAACCAAGAGTGCCTAAAGTTAGGGAGGTTTACGGTTATTATGGCCATCACCCACTTCAGCATTCATATTGCAACCTAAGCAGAATCATGGACGTTTAGTGATATTCAATGTTTCGTTGATTGTGCAACTGATTTTGATTTAGTATAAATAAGTTTCGTAGAATCATTTAACGCGGGACTTAATAATACGTCGTCTGGCAACAGAATGCTGAAGGATCTTATCAGAATAGTTGACGTATACCATTGTTGTCAGCTGCAGACATAACGTTCAGCCCTACATTTGGTGAAAACATTTTTCCACTGAATATGTTAAGCAACACTTATCCATAGAGAGGGAACGCACTGAAAGGGTTACTCGAGATAACTATAACTAGAACTGCATTTATATTGACCATATAATATTTTTATTATGGTCCAAAACCATTTTTTTTTCCCATGTTCAACATGGTAGCAATCTTAGAAGTTAAAATCGAGTTTTTTGGAGTCGATTTGGTACCAGACATGTTTATAACTTAACTAATCGAGTCATACCTACTCCCAACGAATACTAGTTTATGGCCCATGCAAAAGTAAGTGACCAAAACAGAAGGTCATATTGTCCATTACAAGCTCTGTCTGTAATCATGAGCTCGAATGATGATCACTCCCGCGTTTTGCATTTTTGCGTGCTGTAATGTTAAACAGGAGGATGTAATTCTTATAGATGCCTCTGCCTCGGAACATCTTATTGGTTCTCGGCTATAAGGACAAACGATTAACCACATAAAGACCAACACGCGTCGTTGACTCATATCAGTTGAAACAGCTGACCTGCATAATGCAAAGTATCATCTATAAACACACAAAATGCAATACATTAAACTATACATGCACACTAATAGATACACCGACAAAATACACCTCAAACTAATGTGCATAAATGCATACATACATGCATCCACATATACATACATACATGCAAACATACAATCACACATACATACATACAAATCATACGTACATAAAAACACACATAAACACAAAGATATATATATACATAGATTAATACATAAATGCATACATAAAACCATACGTACAAACCTATTTACATACATACATACAAGCAGCACACACACATACATAGATATATGCATATATACAAACATGCATGCATACAAACATACAAAAGGAAATACATTCATACATATATACACATTTTAAGGCATTCATTCATACATACATACATACATACATAAATGCATGCATACATACATACATATATGCAAACATAAATATAGACATAAATGCATAGATTAATACATACATGCATACATGCATGTATACATACATACATACGAATATATATACATCCATGCATATATACAAACATGCATATATGCATACATGCATACATACATAAGTACATTCATACATACATATATACGTACATACATGCCTACATACATACACACTATATATACAAACATGCTTACATACATACATAATGCATTATTTAAAGACGATATTTACCCATACATTCAACGGAACTGCCATATAAAAGCTATTGACCTTGATAGTGCGGTTGTCTACACTTTGGATTGGATACATACATATTTACCGATTTACTTACATACATACATACATACATACATAATACATACATACATACATACATACATACATATAGGCGAACTAACGTGTGTATCATACTACTACCGTACCGCAGCGATTTATAGAGTTCAATTCAGCGATGTGGCGCTCCATTTTAACTCCCGAAAGACAGTCATGGCTATGATTAACCGAAGTTGGCGAGCTCTTAATCACCTGGGCTATGAGGACTAATCACCTTCACATCTCTATGTTTGTTATACCGGTGAAATATAGCTGTCCCTTTGACACACCTTTCCTCATATAAGATGTAGCATAACATAAGGCTTACGTGAACAATTCTTGATACACCTTCCAGCGCGAAAACAATTCTCATTGTGCTTTATTGTATTCATAAATCATCCCAGTTGCGAATACCTTTTAATACTGCCGTACCGCAGCGATTTATAGAGTTCAATTCAGCGATGTTGCATGTACTTTGAAGCAGGTTCGCTCAGTTCAATTCCCACGATGTGGCATATGTTATGCACTCTTTGTAATTTCTAAGAACTTTTCATGGCTATATGTTGAATGCATTTATTGCTATGAAAGCAGTGTTCATCAATATCACGTTGACCGGATGTGTGGCAGTTAGATTCAAAGAGAAGAATTCGTGGTTATCGTTGTAAGGCTTTATTTTTCCAAGTTCAAAAAGCATTCCTACATCTGTAGCACTACGCGGAAACAACATGAGTTTTCGTTTAGCAGTGACCCTTGTACACGCTGTGCTGTCTATGTACTTTAATCCATGTCAATCGGACGATGGAACAAATCCAGATTCAAAGAGACCAATTGCGTTGTAAGGCTTTATTTTTCCAAGTTCAAAAGCATTGTAAATCTGTGTAAGGAAAGGGAGCATAGTAGACTGTGCCCTTTAATTCATGTCAATCGGACGATGGAACAAATACAGTAATGACCAATTGCGTTTTGCCGGTAAAATGTAAATTGTAAGGAAAGGGAGCATAGTAGACTGCCCCCATTGTTCTATTGCCACATAGATTGGTACCGGTGTACAGAACACTAAAGTGATAACCACTAAAGTGATAACCATTCCCACACTAATGAAAATATGATATCATGAACGTAATTAAGTTGTTCACGACGCAATATATTTATAATAGTTAAGTACAAATGTTTAATATTTTATGAAAAATTCAACAACATCAAAGGCAAATGATCAATGATTTATCAAAAACTAATTTGTTCTGGAGAAATAAGTATTCAATCCCATACTGGAAGCTAATGGTGGAGGCATAATTAATGCAGATATGTTAAAATCCCCTCTCGAACGAATTAATCTACTTTTTCTATTTCGATATAAAATACGTGCATTAATACTTTTACCTTTTGATTCCGCTTAGACTTTTATTTGATGAAGTTATTGTTAGAGAAAACGCGTATTAACTGTGAAGCTACACAGTTTTAGCGGCAAGGCCGCAAATAACCAGAAAAGCGACTCATTTGCTGAAGCCATTTGAACAAATATCGTCTAATTTGTCGTACCATCCATCCACGTTGATACAAAATATAACCTGAATCAAGAGTCTTTTACATAGTTGCTAGAAGCTACAACAGCGCTTGAACATTTCAATGAAACATACTATTTGCACTAGTTAAGTAAAATTGCAATGTCAATTGATTTTTTTGTGAAGAGCGGTATTATTTTGGGGAAATTTTCTTCTGAATGCCACAAGCATTATGAATGAAACCCTATAAACTACTGTAAAACAGTGAGCAGCAAATCAGGAATTGTAATCGAGCTGTTTTATGGATTACAATGGAGAGGTTCGATGGTTACTGTGGAGTGGAAAACCTGCGACGTTGCTATTAGAATATAGCTGCTTAATTGGAACATGAAGTGTGGCCTGATGGACGAGTCCCTTGGGGCAATGTTGCCATGCTGAGAGCCCTTTTCTCTGGGCAGTTACGGATTTTTTGTACGACAGAAGTAGAGAGTCGGAAAATCAAATCAAAATTCTGCAAGCAAAACCAAAAAACGGATGGTCATGGGTACAATAGTACCTGCATGTGCATCCAGAACCGTTAATCATAAAATGTGGGTATCGTTATAACACGACGTAGCGTAGGGTATTTTATAATCTTAGTTAATCATACATTGCAATTTAAGATTGCCCAACATTGAATTCCTATGACATGCTTTGAACACTGTAATTATTCAAATAATATATTATAGGGTACTATGATAAATATATTTAAGAGAATGTACAAACCCGGGGTAATAGGTTGATCTTTTCTACTTCGGATTAATGTGTTATATAGGTTATTTATGTCGAAGACTTGGTAGTTGTATATTACGATAAGGATTAATATTGTATTCCTCTTATGAAATACATGGTCGTCATTGCGTTATTGCGCTGTTTCTGCTCGCCTCAATACCATTGCAAAATTACACATAATGTGTCATTATGACAAATCGTGTGGGTACACAAAGCTGTGCACCTAGGTTTGGGATGGATCAATTACATATCAAGTTATTGCTCCCATAAAGACGGACCGATATAATTTTCGCATTTGGGTTGCAGCAGTAAATACCGACATATCAAAAGCCTTTACAGCTTTGGCCATGTTACATTGCTTTGTGTATCAAACGCATACCAAATTGCTCTTTGTATATTCCTGGACGTTGCATATGTTTCAAGAGCGCACATATAGTAAAGGGGCAGTTCTCTCCTAAGTTGAAAGTCGTAGGTGATCCTCAATCAATGTTTTCAAATACGAATGACTTACGTGTTTAGTTTTATTTGGCATATAAATAACATATCAAATACTTGTTCTGGATTAACATTACGCGACATTCAATGTGCCGGCGAAAGACGATAGCATACCTACCATCATTTGCATATCGAAGCAGGTAAGCTTCTATTTCGCCTGAATGGACGTAGCGGGCGTTAGGTGGCGTTATTTATGGAATGGTATGTAGATAAGGACATTCCGGTTGCTAAGTCAGCCACACGGCATTAAGAGGAGAATGTAGACTGCCGCTGGGCTACGGGCACTTAGGCCGGTCAGACAGAAGCATTTGATAAAACTGACGAGCAGATGACATTCTCAGCTAAATAGAGGTAACGAATGATATATCTGTAATACTGTAGCATACTTATGTAATTTATGTACCTATCTCATTTAATTCGAATATCTTTCTCATCTACACCAAAGACATTGATATAGCCTGAATCTGATCTAATCAGTCGTATGCTGTTACGAGAATATTGGCTTTTGTGGTTCTTGTCACATTGTTGATCATAACGATTGTGTATGGTCGAGAATATTTTGTGTGTGAGTGGTCGGCCGCCGCTATGTTATTGGTGTTTATTTGACTGCATATATCTCAACTTAATTTAACTTTTATTAAGAATATCGAAAATTAGATTTCAGCTGCAATCCTCAATTGCTTTGCAGACCACCTTGGTTTGATAAAAGCTACATACTGGCTTCTGTGGATTTTGTCAAAACGGTAATGCAACATCAGAGAGTCGAGGCCGACTGATAATAACAGCCGGACTAGGTCCAACAAAAAGCGCGAAGGAGATATCGCCCAGAAGGCACTGCTGGCGATTTCTTTTTGTGGCTCTTGCTGGGAAGTCATCCGTATTGTGGCATAACCCTAAATAGCAAACAACGTAAGTTATTGAAGGTAATGATGGTATATAACACGATCTCAATGTCGCACATAATTATGTGGGGCAGCAATTATTAATACCATAATAGTCGCAAATCGTCCACGCCGTTGGATGCTAAGGGATGTAGCAAGTCCTTTTAAGTGAACGTAATATGTAAGTGTCAGTTCATCACCTAAATCTACCAGCCGATATATGTCGATGATGATGGTTCTGCATAATAAGAAAAAGCCTGGTGTCTAAACTCAATTCAATGGAACAACTAGTGGCTATACGATTGCACTTTTACTCAAGATTATATGAAGACTGTATTTGTTCATAATGGGGGTATGCGAATATATTCATTTAAGACCTTGCGACGTAAGATATTAATATATACGTAACGCATCCAACCATGTTTCCGTTGTTATTTATTATACCGTGTAAAATATGTATTGCACTGCTATGTTTTGTATTGGCCACATTAATAGATAAGGTGTATTCCATTGATAGCACGATTGCTACCTGATTAGGTATCAAGCAATTTCTACATAATGGATTTATCAATATTATCTCATAATACAATACAATATTTTGCCTGCAATAACATATTGTGAAAGTGTAAGTGTCTGATGTAGGATGAGAGGTAACTCGTTATCGCAATGCAAGTAGTATATATTTCATAGCAGCATCACAAGAGGGAGCTACTATAGGAGCCATCATGAAAACAACTGAACGTGCGGAGTGCATTGCGCGCAAATAGACCAACCGTTTCATGACCCAGCAATTACTATTCACCTCTTCAATGATGGAATAACATATTCTACGATGTAAGCCAGTCTGTGTATTTAAGGCCGCATATATCAGTCTGCACAAACAAGTACCACATGAGTTGGTTGCAATGGTCTGTATAGAGTAAAATGTTGGAATTTTTAGACCTTCGGTTAACACATAACAGAACCACGTCTTATCGGCGGGACTATAAACATTCCCTTTCCATGGTAGGACTCACCTGTGCTAACACAGACCGACATAAATGAATAAGCAATTAGAAACTAGCCTTCATGTTATATCAAAAGATAGTTCTACATTTTATCTGTGGAAAGGATGGTAAGTTAGAGATTTGGGTACATAACGTGGATCACTAACGTGTGGAAGCGAACAGGCTGATTTAAGAGTAAATGTTTATGATTGTAATAAATCCGCCCCGTAAACCCTATCAGTTGAATAATATCCCTCTTGACGAAGAGACAGCTCATTAAGACATTTTGTGTTTCATAATGCAACAAATAGGACGGCTTACTGCTGCATTCGTTATTGACTAGCACGCGGAATCACGGGCAGAGCGATTTGGAAGGAAGAAAGAAGCTAGGTACAGTCATGAATGCGGAGCTGATCGATACAATATGTTTTGTGTTTTTACAAACAATGTCGATTGCAATGCTATGTGGACGTCAGGCCTGCTGTATCTAGCATCATGCATTCAGAGAGAGGTAATAAGAGGCGACAGAATGTTGTGAATCCTCTTGGAAGTGTCCCATCGTCATCACGCACAGGCACAAACACACACATACACAAACACACACACAAACACAAACACACACAAACAGTTACTCCCACTTACATATATTGCTGCCTGACACATTTTACTACAAAGAATTACACATGACCCAGATACCAATGTCTGTAACAGGTCAAACCCAAGGTATATATCAAACAGTTTTGAACAGCAATGTTCTTTAATGCCGCGAGGTAATTAATCTCTTTGCCTTGAGAATTGACCAAATGTACTTGTGAAGCAGATTGCTCGGCAATAGACCAACCTTTTTTGTGGGAACTTAAATCCAAGGCATTTAACATTAACGGAATAAACGAGCGTATTAGACGTGAAATCGCTCGTATGAATGAATTCGTATTCCAGATGACGGTCTTCTTATTCAATATCGCCATCGGCATCACCACGATCACTATCATCATACCGTGCATGCTACTACTTATCGCATATTATCATCATCATCATCATCATCATCATCATCATCATCATCATCATCATCATCATCATCATCATCATCATCATCATCATCATCATCATCATAATCTTCTTCTGCTACATAAATGAAGTAGAGGCATGATTTTGTACATATGCCTAAACTTACAATAAAATGGGGTTTAATTGACCAACTGGCTTCGTCGGCTTCAATTAATCACAGGTGCTACACAACTCTTAAAATGAAGTTGGTCAAAATTGTAAAATGGCCACAGATGGAAGAGGTCATTAACCTTTGATATAAATGCACAGTATCTATCTCTCACGCTATGTAGCACCGCTTAATTACAATACCCGGTGGTATTGTCTCAATGCAAACAGGGTGAGTTGGGTACTGCCATTAAGATTACTTAATAGGTTCCTTTGCTGTAGCTTGGTTGGAGAGCACATTCACCATATATGATAAATGCAGTGAGTTGCCAAGTGTGTCCATTAAAGAGCAATAATTGAAAAGCTAGACTAGGTCGCATTGTTGGCGGCTATGTTTCATGAATAACGAACTGCGAAATATTCTCAGGTTACAAATGATCTTGATTTGATCAGCTTTGATTTCATCATTGTTCACATAGCATGGTGGGATATATAGCACTTCATTAGAGCCCTATCGTTCGCATAAACCCTCCCTTCGGTACAGTGCTTTTTACGGACAAAGTCACATTGGCACAGAGGAGACATATAAACGAGGCAAACGACCGTGCGTGGGTAGTATTTTTAATTCGAAGCAACATTGGACGAGGCGCGAGGAGAAACCAGTACTTGGTGCCCCATTATAAGTAATAGGCTATGTAGTGGGTGGTATGTAAAGACTTAAGGTGAAAGATGACAGACGTACCTCATCGTATGTTCCATTTTCGTGTAGGGTGTACCGTCATCTTGTCCAAATAAAAAACCTGTTGCTCGAGGGAATGTGTTTTCCATCCACTCACAAATATGGCAGCAATCAAAGGGGTACTATGCAGAATTCCCATTCTCGATATAACTTGCTAGTAAATATCCGATGCATTGATTGGGTACACAAATTGTGTATATACGAGAACTGTTCCCTTCGTAAATGATAATAATATTGCCATATGCGGGTAAATAGTGTTAATCCTGCCCCTCTATTCAGAGCTCAGCCGCCGCAAAAATAGATACCTTCGTCTCAAGATGCTGCTTTGGATTGGATATGGAAATGTTTGTTTATCCAATAGTAATGGTGACTAAACCATGAATACCATCCCAGTTCTGTGGATAATCAACGCTGTGACTTTATTCTGGCACAACGGAGCGAAGTGGTCAAGAAGATTATGGTTTGTGATTTAGCCAGTTCTGTACCAACTTGATCTGACCACACTGCATGGCGTTGACGATAATTAAACACCAACTGTTTCGGATTGTATGCATCATACATAAATGAATATAGCGTAAAGCATGTGGTCAATCGATACTTTGGACATTTCATGCAAAGTAGATAAACCATTTGTTCGCATATCAGGTATTATAGTACTAAATAGAGCACAATTAATCAAAACGCATCTCTGTTCAACTGCTATACAATGCTTTGATTAAAGTGTTTTGCTTGATCAAACTGTGTTTGCGAAGCCTTTTTGTATCGAATATTGATAGAATGAATACATTACATATCAGACATCTGGTATTCATTCTCATCTTTTGAAATATCAACCTTTTGTTTTATATGGTGCTGCACACTGCTTACAACGTATCTTGAAAAAAGTACACAACAGAGACCCACGAAAGAGACCGCAAACCATAGATATTTGTGATTAATACAGCGATGTAGCTCGACATTCGCAGTGCGAAGTTTATCTTTGCAAAACAATTTGATCTACTAATATATTCGCAGTAATGTAGAAAATGTTACAAATGATAGAGATAATAGGTAAATTACAACTCGCTTTATGTAGTAGCACTTACAAATGATAGAGATAATAGGTAAATTACAACTCGCTTTATGTAGTAGCACTTACAAATGAAGAGAACTATAAGTGATACTGCCTTTATGGAGCCAATCGAATAACACATTGGCAGCGAAGAATAGACACAATGCGATATCGAGATTTACCGTTGCCGTCCTGATTCATGCTTTATGCATCATTGAAAGTCGATAACTGTTCTGATTTGCATACACAATTGACAATGCAATCATCACTGCATAAACGGCCTCTAGTTAAATGCAGGTGCCCTTGGTAGTTAAATGTATCTGACCTTGAGAGTGTTGAGGTCTTTACTGCGCATTGGATTCATATCCGATTTGCTATTTGCTATGAAATGGCTCATGCAACGTTCTCATGATGTTATTCGGCTCTAACGTTTTTATTTTTATAACCATGACGAATTTCTGAATGCAATGCAGGAATGTGTCGCCCTACTTTAACACCTGGAAGACAGTTTGACGACAAGGACTACGGTAAATGAACGTGGATATTACAGTCTGCGATCATTAAAGCATGAGAGGCTTGTCAATTTTGCTTCGTAATTCCGTTGGTAACACTTCGCAGGGGCATTGCATGCAAGCATTGAACACAGAGAACTGTCCCAACCCCAAAGAGCAAATGAATATCCTAAAGAATAATATGTATAGTTCGTGTATTCTTTCGGTGTTTACTACACTGCATTGACTTTCACGTTTAAAATCTGGTTAATAGCGGTTTTGGTCTGGGTTGGTTGACATTGCTCATGGGTCCGATGATGATAAATGGTGAAACAATGAAATACTGCATAAGTCTGCGATTACTCCAAACATTACATAACATAACACAGACCTACAGCAACACGGGAAGAAATTATGACGACAATAGCTGAACACAATAACCCGAAAATTATGGAAGATTAATGGGACTAATTGACTGATATACACAAGCATTTCTTGCATTGTTAATGATAATTACTCTTTGATTGCTTTGCAAAATATCTGATAATTGTTTTGTCTCTGCTTTTCACATCACAACGGACAATCATTCTATCAGTTAAGATATTCGGCTAGCATGTTGCTTCCTGAGTACAGAAAATTTCAGGAACTGTCAATAAAATATAACATGCTGATAGCGTTGGCTTCAGTGATCTGTAGATCTGTATATCATAGACAATAGAAAGCTGTCTTTAATAGCATGGTGTCATGAACCGGCTTTCCGTTCTGTCATAATGCGTACATTATGAATTCAACGCGCATGTCGTGGCCGGCACAGAAGCAATACGTGGCCTCTAGTTGCCGAACTGCTATAATTGGAAACAACTACAGCAACAACAACGAGGCCGACAGAGAAGCATTACGTAGCCTCTAGTACGGAGCTGCTATATACCGGAAACAACAACAACAACATGGCCGGTGTAGTAATTGTGCTTGATGCTTTCACCTTTATGTACGTGTGTCATCGATCGGACTCCCAGAATATGTGACACTGGCCCTTATCATGCTTATTGCAGTTCCAAAAGCTGAATGAGCATGTAACAATGCAGTTTTTGTAAGCAGGATCCACAAATCTGATGTACCCTGCATTGTCGTTGGCGAATACATTTCACAAATCATTCATTCCCTGTAGATGTTAAGCAAACATTTCACACTTGCGCCGTCTTTTCAAATGATAAACGCTGCTTGTAGCTGAATATCCCCAATTTGCGTGAGAGTAATACTGTTCGACAAGAGTTATCAGCTGTGAATATGATTATCAAGACTTGAATAGTTGCTGTCTATTTTCTCTTCAGGCTATAGACATTCATCAAAGAAGAGTGTTTGTGGAGGCAGTGCGCTTTGCATCAAAATCATATGAGGATATTAAGCTAAAATGTCCGCCATGTGTCGTAAGGTCTCCTTTTATATAAAGTTCCATTACTCAATGAATAACAATGATGGTCAATAATCAGATCACCAGAAACAAACTATTTTCACATTAGCAATATAAGTAGATTTCCAACTTAGAAGTTAATACACCTTTCAATCGCAAATCAGGGCAAACAGCCAAGAGAGTCAGTTAACTAATGCCCCACACCTAATCACTTAACGGCTGGTCAAAATATCGTACCTCATTCTATGTTAGTTCTGGTATTCTGCACATTCTTTTTCATGAAATCGTCCGTTATTATATTTAAGCATAAGGCAAGAATTTAAAGGTTCAAAATTCCTCGCTTAATCTAGCTTACTTAATCCAGTTTTACAAGCTCAAAAGAGATATAGCAACCTAAGGGTAAGTGCTTTTACAAACATGATGGGTTGGTACTTCAATGCGGAAAAATTACATAGACCTGTTTACAATGACATGGTTAAGTCTCAGTACAATCTAGATATTTGCTTGGGGGGATGAAATATCATTTGTTTTTTTGTTAGTTTGAAAATAACAAGCACCCAATGTTATGAATATAAAACGCCAATGCCGAAAATTATCACAATATTGGTTACTGCTGCTATCACGTTCATCAATATATCTGATGCCAGTTTGCCTTAATCTGAGCAAAATCTTTGAGTATGGAGATTCGTCAATATTAGTGCAAATGCAACAATTGCAAGACCATATCCTCACAAATGGTCATTTTTGGCACACTTTTCAGTGAAGAACAACAGTACAGTACGAATTATGTATTAATAACTATAACATATCAGCTAGTTGACCCAGGGATACTCTCGACAGGGAGATTGTGGTGTTGGTGGTGTCAGGACAGAAGTCGGTATATAATGGTCACTGCAAAATTGTCATGTTTGTGGTGTCAGAATAGAAGCCGGTATTGAATTATAACTGGGAAATCGTCATGTTGGTGGTGTCAGAACAGAAGCCGGTAAAGAATAATAATTGGAAAATCGTCATGATGGTGATGTCAGAACAGAAGCCGGTATAGAATAAAATCTGGGAAACCGTCGTGTTGGTAGTGCCAGGACAGAAATCTGTAAAGGGATAACAGAACGGCTCGACAGCAAGCAGAGGAGTAGCGTAATAATAGAAAGAGTGTCCCATGTATGTAGCCATTTTGGGAACTGCAATAGGTTAAATGCATTTGTGCCCCTGATTCTGTGAAAGTCGTCGCGCGAAATTGGTTTCACACCCTGCATTTGCAATGAAAGTTGTACCGGTGTCAAAAAGCTAATTGGCCCTGCGGTATAAAGAATAAAGTTTGATAAAAAATACAGTAATTCGAAATCGGCGGTAGATTTGGATTTGCTATTTTAACATAAAATAGTCGTAGCTATTGCAATGACTATCAAAATGCACTATAACATGTCAAACATCATTTTCTTGCGAAATGATCTCAGACATTGATAATCACAATCGATTGTTAATTTGACTGTCGAAAAAGCATAGCTGATTAACTAAGGATACTGGCAACTATATTGGTGGTCTGCGAAATACCAAAGTTATGGATGCTTTATTCGGTGATTATGGCTACTGCTTACTTAAGCATCCATAGTACAACCTAACAAAGTCATTTATTATGCACTATTTGGGACCGGCGGCCTGTATCATCTGTTCCATATTCCATTGATAAACTACTCATGTTGATTGAATTGAATATCCCTATTATGTATGAGAGAGTGAGTGTGCAGAAAGGCTTACTTGAGATAAATATGACAGACATTGCACAAATATTGACAATGTAAAACTTATGTTATGGTTCAAAATTATATTTCTTTTTCCCGTGTACAACATGGTATTCACCTTAACAGATCGAATTAAGCGGAGATGACTCGGTATAGTTCATGATTTTAAGTTAAATAATCGAGCCATACCTACGCTCAACGAATATAAGATAATTGCCTATGCAAAACCAAGATAACAGAATAAAAACCATATTGCCCATAACAATTATTGCGTGTAATCATAGGATCAAATGATGATTAATCCCGCGTTCCGAGCTGTAGCTTTCTTCATTGCTGCGTGTTTTGACGAAAACAAAAAACTCTCGCGCGTGGCCTTTTGAGAAGGCGGTATATAGGAGGACGTAATTCTAATAAATGACTCTGTGTCAGAACATGTAATTTCTCCGGGCGAAAAGGACAAATGAGCAACAAAACATAGAGCAGCACGCGCTCTATGCTTACTGTAGTTGAAACAGCTGACCTATAAATGGAAGGTATCAACTTGTAATAGGTACAATGCAAATTATTCCTATTTAAATTATACATGCACACTGATATATGCATCGACACATAGTTACATCAATTCACATGCACATAATTACACACACATATACATACACACATAAATACATAAACGCATACATACATACATGCATGCATACTCACATACAAACATACATACATATGTACACATACATACATAAATACATGTACGTATACATACATACATGCATATCTGAATGTATACATGCAAACATACGTACATACATACATATAGGCATGTACACATACATACATCCATATAAACATGCATACATACATATATATGCATACATAAATACCACCATGCATGCATGCATACATATAAACATACATTACATACATACATACATACATACATACATACATACATACATACATACATACATACATACATACATACATACATACATACATACATACATACATACATACATACATACATACATACATACATACATACATACATACATACATACATACATACATACATACATACATACATACATATATACTTGCATACCTGCATACTTACATAAATACATACAATCGACTTGCGTATAATGTGGTGTTTAACTAAGGAAATATCGTGTAACAACATGCAGTCAACTACATAATGTCTTTATGATTCGTCAATTCTACTATTGACACTCTCAATCATGCTTAATGGATTATTTAATGACGATATTTACCCATACAATCAGCTGAACTACCATATAATAACTGCCGCTGGTGAAATGCTCGCGACCTTTTTTTTGCGGTGGTCTTTACTCTGGATTGGATTCATACCCGATTTGCTCATCGCTCTTTTGTGATTCATAAATGAACCCTTGAAGTTATTTGGTGATTACGTTTTTAATAATACTGCCTAACTTCAGCGATTTATTCATCAATGTGGCATTCTATTTTAATACACAAAAGACAGTTTGACGACGATGCATTAACAAGCTCTTTTTTCACTGGGGATATGAGGACATCGCACTTTGGAATTGTTATAACGGGAACGGTAACCGTCCGTTTAACACACCCTTCCTACTCATATAAAATGTAGCGTAAAGTTAAGCTTAATACTCTTTCCAATGTGAAAACATTTTCCTATTTTTACCGTTCGGAGTTCATTGCAGATGTTCGAATATTGTAAGTTCTTTTTCGAAAATTCATCTCATCTTCGATAATCTATGTACTGTGTATGTCTATTAGAACTATTGCATTTGAGTACCATGTTGATTGCGTTAATGTCAATCCAAGCAGAATTTGACCAATTCATGTTCAATGATGCAGCAAAGTTTAGCCACATAACAATTGACCGGATTGACGTAAGACAGATTCAATGCGAAACGATATGTAATTTTCTTTATAATAATCTATATGTTCTTGATCAAGACGCTTCTCTAAACCTCTTATACTCTGTGATAACAACATGGGTGTCAATTTAGCAGTGACCCTGTATACTGTGTCGTCAATGTGATTACATCCGTGTCAATGGGACGACGAAACAAAGGTCGACCAGCCCAGTAATTGCTTTTTTCGTTGTGCCGGTAAAATGTCAGTTGTAATGAAATGCAACGTAACAGGCTTCCCCATCATTCCTTTAAACTAGCGTCAGCATGGTTTCAGTTAACAGAATGCTATTGCCTATATCATTGGTGTCATTGGACAAACGTGGCAATCCGTCCCACACAAAGAAAAGTATGAAATTGCTGGAAACGTATTTTTCCACATCACCCTGGAAGCCAATTGTGTAGGCCTTATTAGTACAGTGGTGTTTGAGACCCTGATATAACAAATTCAACTACTTATTCTACAACGTGTGAATATCTCAATCTATGGAGAAATCCTTACTGTTGGCACTATTTTAGTGAAATCGAAACGTCAATCCGACGAGCGATAACCTATATGCTTTGGTATTATTTTCTCGGGAGGCATGGTTTTACAGTGAAAGACACAAGCATAATGAGTAAAACCCTATAAATCACTATATAACAGTGAGCAGCAAATCTGAAAGGGAAATGTTTTGAGCGGTTTTTCTGTGGTGTGGAAAACCTGCGACGTTGCTATTAGAACATAGCTGCTTAATTGGAACATGAAGTGTGGCCAGATAGGCGATTCCCCTGGGGCGATGTTGGCATGTTGATATCCATTTCTGTGGGCAGCTACTGCATTTATTACGACAGAAGCAGCCAGTCGGAAAATCAAATAACAAAATGAATAATTGCCTCAACAAAAACATGGATACCATAGTATTGCAATATGCAACGTTCAAAGTGGATATCGTTAAAGCACGACGTCAGTTAGTCATACATTTTCATTGTTAATGTGGCACAATATCGTATTCGTTTGACATGCTTTGAACACTATAATTTCGCAAATAAGATTTGAAAGGGTACTATAATAAATATAGTTCAGAAAATGTGCAACATCGGGTTTATAGTTCAGGCTTTTCTACCTCGAATTTATGTGTTGTATGAGTTATCTATGTTGCAGACTAGGCACGTATTCATTCTAATAAGCATCAATATTGTATTCTTATGTTGAAATGCATGGCCGTCATTGCGTTTTTCGTCACGCTATTTTGTTTGCCTTAATGCCATTGCAAAATTTCACATGGTATACACATACCGAATTGCTCTTTGTATATTTCTGGACGTTGCATCAAGAGTGCTGATATAATAGAGGGGCAGATCTCTCCTAAGTTGAAAGTCGTAGCATATTCTCTGTCAATGTTTTCAAATGCGAATGACTGATTTTATTTGGCAGATGAATAACATATTAATACGGTGTTCTGGATTGAAATTAAACGACATTCAATGTGCCGGCGAAAGACGAAAGCATCCCTAGCATCATTTACATATCAAAGCAGGTAACCTAATTCGCCTGAGTTGACACAGCGTGCGTCAAGTGGCGTTATTTATGGAATGGTATGAAGATAATGACGAAAGCTAGGTCAGCAAAGCTAAGCGGCATTTTAACGGAGAGGCATGGAGGCCGTCGGGCACTTAAGCTGAGCAGACAGAATGGTACTTAAAACCTAAAGTGATCTGCGGAGAAAATGACATTCATAGCTGAATGGAGGTAACGAATTATATCTGTTATATCGTACCATACTTTTGTAATTTTTTAACACAATTATTTCGAATATTGTTTTCATCCATGCCAAGGCAAAAAGATTTAAATAATCATAATAATTTATTTTATAATAATAATCATAATAAATTATGTTGTAAAGGGTAAATTCTACAAAAGTACCCTAAACTGCTATCGATATAAATAAACACAAGGAATGTACATGGCAGCATGGTGCATGATATGTGCCATAAAGATTATACAAGGAGGTTGTCTAGACCGACATCGTTATTCATAATATTCAATACACAGATAGGTCTTTGGCTATGCTTTATACGTTGGGAGGCTGGTAGAAAATCTACTATCGTAAGGAAGCATATTCCATTGACTAGGGCCCGTGATGTAAAACGCGCGTTGCTGGGCTGCAGTTGACTTGGCATGTGGCACAGTGAGTTAGCGATTGGTCGCGTGACAGTAACCGTCTGTTTCATTACCTTGTCTTTGTAAATAACTAATTACCCTGTTCAAACGATGGAATAAAACAATCTTCGGTGTAACCCAGCCTGTGTGTACTGGTGTTTGGCGCCAAGCACTCACAATGAAGTATCCACGATTGATTGTGTCAGTAATAGAAGGTGTGATGCCTGTATTTTAGCGCTGCAATCAGACAATATGCCCCGTATGATTCTGCTTATCAATAAGTATATGTCATGTCATGTTAATCAAAGGTCAGCCCCTACCAATGAGTATGTCGAACTTCTGGCCCACTTCATTTCTGTTTTAATGTCTTGCATGGATGGTGATAATGTAATTATTGGAGATGACTTGAACACGGACTTCACCCGAGTCATTTCCCCTCACACTGTGAGCAGCAATGTTTAATCCCCTGCGACTTGTTGAATAATAAATCATTAGATTTTGCTTATGAGAGTGAAATCGACCGCGTCCTTAAATTGTAGTGCTTACGTTGACGATGAGAAATGCAATGTTTTTAAAGATCTTTGGCTGTTTAAGCATAGTACAAGCCAATTGTAGTTTTTTTAGCATGCAGAGTTTATTATGAGCGCTTAATTATACTGTAACGCATATGTCACTGTCCGCTTGATGTCTCAAGCCATTCACAAATTGTTAAAACTTGGCTTTCAACATATTGCTTATATTTTCGATTCATGCTGTACGAACTTTTGTTTGATTGGCGTATGACTGGAACCGTGATTACTTGTAACGGATGATCACATACATTTGAGTAAACAAATATTATGGACGGTATTAGAGTGGGTGAGACGGGGTTTAGTAGGGCTAGTAAATATCAGATGCATTGATTGTGGACACAAGTTGCGCATATACAAGAACCGTTACCCTCGTGCCTACGCTGCAAATGATGTTAGTATTGCCATATAGGGGTAAATAGTGTTAATTCTGCCTCTCTACTCAGCGCTCAGCCGCCGAACAAATAGATAACATCGTCTCAAGATGCTTCTTTGGATTGAATAGGGAAATGATTGTTTGTCCAATAGTAATGGGGACAGCGCCATGAACAACATCATGGTTCCATGAAAAATCAAGGCTGTGATTGTAGTCTGGTACAATGGACCGCTGTGGTCACGTAAGTATGGTTCGTGCTTTAGCCAGTTTTGTACCAATGAGGTTTGAACACATTGCATAGCGATGACGATAGAAAAAAACTGTTGCGGATTATAGGCATCATATATAAATGAATATAGCACGATGCATGTGTTCTATCGATACTTTGGACAAGTCATGCAGAGTAGATCAACCATTTGTTCACATATCTGGTATCATAGTACTGCATAGAGCTAAGTTAATCAGAACGCATCTCTGTTCAATTGCAATAGAATAAACGCTTATTCATTCTCATCTTTTGAAATATCCACCTTTTTATTAAATGGTGCTGCACAACTTCAGCGTATCTTGTCAAAAGTACACAACAGAGACCCATGAAAGATACCGCAAACCATAGATATTCGTGATTAATGCAAGGGAGAATCTTGACATCCGCAGAGCAAAGTTTATCTGCCAGCTCTACTGACATTTTTGCATTTGTTTCAAACGATAGGAATAATAGTTTACAACCCGCGTTTATGTAGTGGCGATTACAAATGAAGAGAAGTATGAGCGATACTGCCTTTATGGAACCAATTGAGTAACTCATTGGCACACGAAGAATAGACACAATGCGATATGCAATACCAAAGACAAGAGATACGCTAAGCCTTTGTTGTTCCTCATCGAGGTCGTCCTGATTAATGCTTTATGCATCATTGAAAGTCAAAATTACTCAGCCTTACATACACAATCGACCATACATCATCGGATCTACCATTAACAACCTCTAGTTAAATGCATGTGTCCTTGATAGTTAAATGCATATGACTTTGATAGTGTTGAGGTCTTTACTGTAGATTGGATTCACATCCGATTTGCTCTTCGCTATGAAGATAGCAATCTCGTGATGTTATTTGGCTGTAACGTTTTTATTCATGGTGTGTTACCATGACGAATTATTGAATGCAATGTAGGGATGTGTCGTTCTACTACGATAAACGCAAGTTGACGAGCTCTTTTTCGCCTAGGCAACGTGGATATTGGGGTCTGCGATCATTATACCATGAGGCTTGTCAATTTTGCTTCGTAATCCCGTTTGCAACGCTTCGCAGTGGTATTGCATGCAAGCATAGAACGCAGAGAACTGTTGGAACCCCAATAGAGCACATAAATATCACTAATAATGATATGTGTAGTTCGTGTATTCTTTTGGGGTTTACTACACTACATTGACTTTCAAGTTTAAAATCTTGTTACAAGCGGTTTTGGATCTGGCTTGTTGACATTGATCATGTCTCCGATGATGGTAAGTGGTGAAACAAATGAAATACTGTATAAGTCGGCGATTACTCCAAACATTGCATTACATAACATAGACTTACAGCAACAAGGGAAGAAATCATGATGACAATAGCTGAACACAAACAAATATTGGGCTAGCATGTTGCTTCCTGAGTACAGAAAAGAAAAACTTGCTGATTGCGTTGGCTTCAGTGATCTGTCGATTCGTATATCATAGACAATAAAAAGCTTTCTTTAACAGCATGATGTCATGAACCGGCTTTCCGATCTGTCATAATGCGTACATTATGAATTCAACAAACATGTCGTTGCCGGCACAGAAGCAATACGTGGCTTCTAGTTGCCGAACTGCTAAAATTGAAAACAAAAACAACATGGCCGGCATAGCAATTGCGCTTGATGTTTTTTAAACCTTATGTACGTGTGTCATCGATCGGACTCCCAGGATACGTAATACTGGCTCTGATCATGATTATTGCAGTTCCATGATTCACACTCTATCTCGTCATTGAAGTAGATTTGGATGGATTTTTAATTACATCGCTATTAGCTTGTGTGTGGGTCACTTTAATATTTGAACGGACATACACCCCTTGGGCCAAAAGTCAATTTCTCTTCATCTGCACCTTTCCATTGCCGATGTACATCGATAGAAAGCAACTGCACCATCAAAAAGAAACACCACCTGCAACATCAAAACCATTATTATTGTCTTCATTGTGATTGTAATTATCACCACCATTATTTATATGATAGCCTCATCGTAAGGCTATCCACCAATACTTGCAACGATTTTCACTGGATAATAGGTCCATCGTTCCCTAAATGTGATTAGGGACTAGGCTTACAACATATCAACTAGTGATCTAATTTTGTCAGAGTACATTTCACATGAGGGGCGCGATATATTTTTAAAAGTTGTTGTGTGTGTGCTTCGTTTTGCTGTATGATGTGTAATGACCATCAAAGAGACATCGTGTACAATGCCAACATGATTAATTGTGTAACACTTGGGTGGAAAGACGATTTATTTCAAAGTTTTCTAGCAAAGTTCGTTGAAGAATAGAAAACCTGGCCATTTTGTTGGTTAGAGTTTGTCGCTAGGCAGGTTTTCAACCAAAATGTCAGGTCAGTCGTTCGTAGGATAGCCTGTTAAATGAAGTGATCTGGAGTGAATGCATTTTACATGAAAGTGCGGTCTTTGTCTTGAGTTAAACATAATACAATCAGACATTGTGAAGTTTGGCTACGAGTGATTGCATCTACATGGATGGCCTGATGCTAAATTGCCAAGCCCAGTTGTAAAAGTACATTCTCAGATGTGCAGTTGAACAATGTTGGAACCACACAATTCCATTCATTGCTATCGGACAATGAATGAAACATAATCGCTGCAGGCTCTCAGAATCTCGTTTCTAACATATTCGTCTGTGAAGTATGAATGGAATAGTTCCACCTAATATATTAGTTCAAGTTCTAATCGATGCAGATGTTATGGTGGTGGGAGCGAAAGGTATTGCCACCTACCTACCTACCTACCTACCTACCTACCTACCTACCTACCTACCTACCTACCTACCTACCTACCTACCTACCTACCTACCTACCTACCTACCTACCTACCTACCTACCTACCTACCTACCTACCTACCTACCTACCTAATTACCTACCCTACCTACCTACCTACCTACCTACCTACCTACCTACCTACCTACCTACCTACCTACCTACCTACCTACCTACCGAACTACCTACCAAACTACCTACCTGCCTTGCTACCTACTTATCTGCCTATCTGCCTACCTACCAACCAACCTACCGATCTACCTACCTACCTACCTACCCACCTACCTACCTATCTACAAATCTACCAATCTACTTACCTACATTTATGCATATCTCCCTGCATGCACTCTCCTATTTATTAATCTGTGTAACGATGGTAGACATACCACAACAGAGAGTCTAATATTGCTACTAGCCGTTTATCAATATTGTGAGTGTGTAGCAGTTAACCTTGCCCATATTATTCGTCACATACTGTTAACATAACCTTATAACATTCATAAGCTAAATGCATTGGTGCCCCTGAACGTTACCGCTTTTTATTGTATGCGCCCAATTTTAACTGTGGATGATATAACGATGTCGCGAATGTTTTTGGGTTCCACGTTGTTAACTATAAAACAATATGAGCCAGAGGTTATTCAAGAGCATTGGAAGGCGCAGCTGAATGAGCATGTAACGATGTAGTTATTGTAAGCAGGACCCACAAAACTGATGTATCCTGCATTGTGATAAAGACTGTGATAAAGAACGGCGGTTTATGACACGTATTGTACTTAATGAATATGACGCCGTTTGATCGCAGCATGTGGGACAATCTTATCAGTATTAATGACACAAACTGTAATTTGTTCGGTATAAATGACATGCATAAACACTCGGGTATACTTGTGCATATATGAAGAGCCTGTTATATGTCGTTCCCTGTAGATGTTAAGCAAACATTTCACACTTGTGCCATCTTTTTAAACGAAAAACGCGGCTTGTTGCTGCATATCCCCAACATGCGTGAAAGTAAAAATGTTCTACAAGAGTTATTAGTTGTAAATATGATTATCAATGTAAAATATTGAATTTTTGAAATGCTCATCAGTAATAAACTGTAGCCTACAGCTGTCATGACATGCTTGCATATATTTCTTCTGTCGTAAAGTATTGGATGCTCCAACATACCATGAGCATGCAACATGACATATGTTTCCCATGCACCGTATACCGAGATGTGCACTTCTTAAAACTAATTCCGGGTTTGGAATATGCCTTCTTTGCACAGCACACAAGACTTATATTGAATCGTTGTTGCCTATTTTCGTGCCACCTATGTCAACAAGAATAAGGGGATAAAAATCATCCTTTTTTTTGCAGCAGTCTCTTCAGGCTATTGACATTCATCAAAGAAAAAGTTCGTGTTTTTGTGGAGGCCGCTCAAAACTTAAAAGTCTCCTTTTATATAAAATAATCACAGCACCAGATACAGACTATTTTTCAATATTAGTTCATACTTAAAAGTTAATACACCTTTCAATCGCAAACCAGGGCAAACAGCCAAGAAAGTCAGTTATGTAATGCCCCACGCATAATCATTTGACGGCTGGTCAAAATATCGTACCTCATTCTATGTTAGTTCATATATTCTGCACATTCTTCTCTATGTAATCGTCGATAATTATGTTTCAGCATAAGCAGTTATAGGTCTTATATGCCTCTCTTAATCTACCTTACTTAATCCGGTTTTACAAGCTCAAAAGAGATATAGCAAATTAAGGGTAAGTGCTTTTACAAACTTGATGGGTTGGTTCGTCGATGCGGAAAATGACATAGACCTGTTTACGATGACATGGTCAAGTCTCAGTGCAATCTTGACATTTGCGTGGGGGGATGACATGTCATTTCTTTTGCTGTTAGTTTGAAAATAACAAGCACCCACAGTTATGAATATAAAACGCCAGTACCAAACATCATTGCAACATTGGTTACTGCTACTATCACGTCCATCAATATATTGATGCCAGTTTGCCTAGATCTGAGCAAAACCTGTGGGAATGGAGAATCGCCAACATCAGTGCAGAAGCAACAATTGCATGACCATATCCTCAAAATGCTAATTCGTGGCGCACATTTCAATGAGGTTCGATCGAACTGTTCAAATAATGTATTAATTTCTATGAGATATTAGCCTGCGACACCCAGGTATACGCCCGGCAGAGTTTCGAAGAGGAGCAAGTTCTCACACGAGGTAGAGAGATGCCTGCGTAGTTAGCGGAGAAGTAGTGTAATAATAGAACGAGTGTTCTTTGCCATATGGTCCATCCATTCTGGGATCTGACATATAACTGCAATAGGTCAAATGTGTTTGTGCCCCTGATTCTGTGAAAGTCGTCGCGCGAAATTGGTTTCACCCTGCATTTGCAATGAAAGTTGTACCCGTGTCAAAAAAGCTAATTGGCGCCCGCGGCATTACCAAAAAAGTGTTATAAAAGAACAGTAATTCGAGTTCGGCGGTAGACTTGGTATTTGCTATATTAATATGAAATAGCCGTAGTTATTGCAATGACTATCCAATTGCAATATTACATGTTCAACATCATCTTCGTCTGATAAGATCTTTGGCATTGGTAATCATAATCGATTGTTAATTTGGCAATCGAAAAAGCATAGCTGATTAACTAAGGATACTGATAACTATATTGGTGGTCTGTGAAATACCAAAGTTATGGATGCTTCATTCTGTGAAAATGGCTACTGCTTACTTCAGCATCCATAGTACAACCTAACAAAGTCATTTATTATGCACTGTTTGGGATCTGTGTTCTGTATCATCTGCTCCATATTCCGTGTATTATGCTACTGATGTGATTGAATATCCATATGATGTATGAGAGTGAGTGTACAGAAAGGCTTACTCGATATAAATAAGACAGACATTGCACAAATATTGACAATGTCCTTTTCCCGTGAACAACATTTTGAGATGGCGGTGTATCGGAGGTAATAATTCTTGTTAATAACTCTGTATCAGAACATTCCATTTTTCCCGACGAAAAAGACAAATACGGTACAGAATATAGAGCGGCACGCGCTCACTGCAGTTGGCACAGCTGACTTACAGACCATCAATGAAAGGTAGAAACTTTAGATACAATGCAACATATCAATATATACATGCACACTGATAAATACATGCATACATACGTACATGGATACATAAATACATACATATAAACACGCATATATACCAGTATGCATGCATGCATACAAATGTACATACATGCAAACATACAAACATATATACATACATACATGCATACATGCATGCATACATACATACATGCATACAAATGTACATACATGCAAACATACAAACATATATACATACATACATGCATACATGCATGCATACATACATACATACATACATACATACATACATACATACATACATACATACATACATACATACATACATACAACATACATACATACATACACATACATACATACATACATACATACATGCAGACATACATACAGACACATACATACACATACATACATACATACATACATACATACATACATACATACATACATACATACATACATACATACATACATACATACATACATACATACATACATACATACATACATACATACATACATACATACATACATACATACATACATACATACATACATACATACATACATACATACATACATACATACATACATACATACATACATACATACATACATACATACATACATACATACATACATACATACATACATACATACATACATACATACATACATACATACATACATACATACATACATACATACATACATACATACATACATACATACATACATACATACATACATACATACATACAAAACAAAACCCTTAAAGTCAAATATCTCATGAATGATATCATACACCAGACGATCCTGCATAGTATTGATCTGACAGGCTTGGGGCAACATAACAGCTAGATAATAACTCTTCGAGGCATTGTTCGATATTCAGGAACACTAATGACTTGTAAATCCGCCATAACCCCGACATGTGGTCCACAAACTATCGTGAAAATGCTTTGCGGTAAGGCGAGGGGTGTAAACTATCATGTGACTATCATGTGACAGAACACCGTATAATAGACCCAGTGCGGTAAGTGTTACCAAATACAAGGGATGCAATTTATTCAGTACAATAATCTGACATTGATATATATCGTAGTCACCGAACTTACACGTTTACCAGCCTCATGTGGGCTAGCGTACTCATAATATCACCAGGTCAACTTTCGTACATCAATGAGTTTTTTTTATTAAGAAATATAGTGTAACAACATGTAGTCAACAGCTCGATGTCTTTCTTATTCTTCATCTCTACTGTTGACGCCCTCAATCATGCTTAATGCATTATTTAATGACAATATTTACCCATAAAATCAGCTGAACTGCCGTATAGTTGCCGCTGGTGAAATGCTCGGGACCTTGTTGGTGCGGCGGTCTTTACTCTGAATTGGATTCAAACACGATTTGCTCACCGCTCCTTATTTGGTGATTACGTTTTTAATAATACTGCCAGCGATTTATTGAGTTCAATTCATCGACGTGGCCTCCTATTTTAATACTCTAAAGACAGTTTGACGACTATGGCCATGATTAATGCTCGTTGGCGAGCTCTGTATCACTTAATCTATGATGACATCGCAATTTGTGATTATTATACCGGGCACAGTAACCGTCCGTGTGACAAACTCTTCCTTCTCATATAAAATGTAGCGTAAATTAAGGCTTAGTACTCTTTCCAGTGTGAAAACATTCTCCTATTTTTGCCGTTTGGAGTTCATTGCAGATATTTGAATTTTGTAATTTAATTTTCGAACATTCGTCTATCGTTGATAAACTATGCTGTGCATGCACTGTGTATGTCGATAAGAACTTTCGCATGTGAGTACCTTGTTGAATCAAAACAGATTTTGACCATATCGTGTTCAATGATGCAGCAAAGTTTAGCCATATAAAAAAATGACCGCATTGGCGGAAAACAGATTCAATGCGAAATGATTTGTAATTTTCTATATGTTCTTGATCAAGACGCGTTCCTATATCTCTTATACCCGGTGGTAACAACATAGTTTTCCATTTAGCAGTGACCCTAGTACGCCGCGCCGTCTATGTAGTTTCATCCATGTCAATGTCACGACGGAACAAAGGTCGCACCAACCGAGTAATTCTCATTTCCGTTGTATCGGTAAAAGTCAATTGTAATGGAATGCAGCGTAACAGACTTCCGCATCATTCCGCTTAACTTGTGCCAATAGTAAAGGTTCAGTGTACAGAATACTATTGCCAATAGAAGTGGTTCCAATCCTTCCCACACAAAGGAAAGCATGTAATTGCGAGAACGTAATTGATTTGTTTGCAACGCAATATGTTTTATACGCCGTCAAGTTCGATTGTTCAATATATTAGGTTTTACAGTGAAAGCCTCAAGTACAGTTAGTAAACCCATATAAACTACTATAAAACAGTTGGTAGCAAATATAAAATTGAAATGTTTTGAGCTGTCCCCTAGTCCCCTGGGGCGATGTTGGCATGTTGATATCCATTTCTGTGGGCAGCTACTGAATCTATTACGACAGAAGCAGCCAGTCGGTAAATCAAACAAAAAAATGAATAATTGCTTCAACCAAAACCTAAACAACGGATGGTCATGGATGCCATAGTATTTGAGTACGCACCCAGAACCATTAAACATTCAATGTAGATATCGATATAACACGACGTAGCGCAGGTTATTCTTATCTTATTTAGTCATACATTTCCATTGTTAATGTGGCACAATATCGAATTTGTATGACATGGTTGAAACACTGTTATTACGCAAATAACATATGATAGGCTGCTATAATAAATATATTTCAGAAAATGTACTGCTCGGGTTTATAGGTCAAGCTTGGCTACCTCGAATTAATGTGTTGTATATGTTATCTATGTTGCAGACTAGACAGGTGTTCATTCTGATAAGAATTTTGTATTTTGAGGCTGAAATACATGGTCGTCATTGTGTTATTACGCTGTTTCTGCAAAATTACGAATGGCAATCTTATTTATACCGATAACCGATAGCGTCGATCCAATTATGGGATCAGAGCAATTAAATTGTAAGTGATTGCTCGCAAAGAGATTTGCTGCAACAGTAAATGCAGACATTTCAAAGTCGATTATAGCGGACTGACGATGTCATGCTCGTGTCATCAGTTTGACAGCCAAAGTGTTCATTAAATGGGAGCTTCGTATGTCCAACGCATACCGAATTGCTCTTTGTATATTCCTGGACGTAGCATACGTTTCAAGATTGCAGATATAGTAGAGGGGCATATCAGTTCGTGGTAAAATCGTAACCAATCCTCGGTCTATGTTTTCAAATGCAAAAGACTTATGTGTTTGATTTATTTGGCATACGAATAACAGATTGATACAGTGTTCTGGGTCAAAACGACATAAGCTTCTATTTCGCCTAAATTGACGTTATTTGTGGAATGGTATGTAGATAAGGACGGTCCGATTGCTTGGTCAGCAAAGCCACACGGCGTTTGAATGGAGAGTCATGGCTGCCGTCGGGCACTAAAGCCGAGCAGACAGAAGGGTTGGTGAACCTTAAAACGGACAAAACTGCAGAGAAAATGATATTCATAGCTAAATGGAGGTAACGAATGATATTGATCTGTTATATCGAACCATACTTATGCAATTTTTGTAAATAACACAATTGATTCGAATATTGTTCACATCCACACCAAGCCAAAAAGATTTGAATAATTATGATAATTTACTTTATAGCAGAGTAATCTAATCTTTCGACATAAATAAACATATGGAATGTACATGGTTTTATGGTGTTCGATATGTACCATAAAGATTATATTAGGAGGTTGTCTGGACGGACAACGTTATTCATAATATTCAGTAAACGGCTGGGTCTTAAGCTTTGCTTTAAACGTTGAGAGGCTGGTAGAGAACCTGATACCGTACGGGAGCATATTCCATTGACTATGTCCCGTGATGCTAATCGCGCGTGGCTGGGCTGCAGTTGACTTGGTATGTGAAACAGTGAGCAGCGTGACAGTAGGGTCCTAGATGAATTGTCTGAATCTGATCGCATTAATCCTAAGCTAATTCGGCATTCAATTTCAAATTGCTACAAGAGCCGTTATGAGTGCATTGCGCTGAGATAGATCTCAGAATAAAGTACCGCATCCCCGATTGGTTGTTTCAGTAATAGTAGGCGTGATGCCTGTATTTTAGCGCTGCAGTCAGACAATATGCCCCGTATGATTCTGCTTATCAATGTGTATATGTCATGTCATGTTAATCAAAGGTCAGCCCCTACCAATGAGTATGTCGAGCTTCTGGCCCACTTCATTTCTGTTTTAATGTCTTGCATGGATGGTGATAATGTAATTATTGGAGATGACTTGAACACGGACTTCACCCGAGCCATTTCCCCTCACACTATGAGCCGCTATATTTAATCCCCTGCGACTTGTTGAATAATAAATCATTAGATTTTGCTTATGAGAGTGAAATCGACCGCGTCCTTAAAGTGTAGTGCTTACGTTGACGATAAGATACGCAATGTTTTTGAAGATCGTTGGTTGTTTAAGCATAGTACAAGCCAATTGTAGTTTTTTTAGCATGCAGTGTTTATTATGAGCGCTACCAGTGTGCATGTTGAGTTGCTGGCCCACGTCAACTCAGTTATAATGTCTTGTATGAATGTTGTTTATGTAATTGGTGACTTGAACACGGACGTAACCCGAGCCATTTCTCCTCACACTGTTGCCCTGGATATATTTTGTAAGCAGCAAAGTTTAATCCCCTGCTACTTGTTGAATAATAACTCAGTAGATTTTACTTACGAGAGTGATATGTCACACATACTATCAACATTACATCAGTTGATGGTATTTGAAAGTCTTATGTCATCAATGTCAGTGTACAAATGCATTCATGAAGGTGATAATTCATACGGCCACGGTCCTGTACTTGCACGGTCAGATATGCATGTCCCACAGGTGTTCAATGATGAGCGCCTCAACACAAATAGACCAAAATGGAGGGAAAGTGACGGCAGCGATATTGATAGCTATAAACGCAATGACCAAAACCAAAATATTGGTCATTACTATTATGAAATCATGAGTGCATGTGTTAGAGCAGCTATCCAGTGTATTCCCAGGAATCGGGACCGTAAACACCGGGCTGACTGGGGTGAACAGGTCAATCGGCAAAAACGAAAACCAAATATCTATTATGGTGTGGACTCTAGATGGATAATGGGTGCCCTACTACTGGCGTTCTTAAGGACATCAAGAGTAAAGCAAAGCTGGATTATAAAAGGGTCAAAACCAGAAAAGAGCTAAGGAAGAAGCAATGCAAATCAAAAACGACCGCGTCCTTAAAGGGTAGCGTTCATTGCGACGATTCTTCCACTTAGTCGCAGTGATGTGTAGATATGATGGGGTTTAGACAACATGCAAACATCTGATGTCAATCACTCCAGTGGGGGGGGTGGGGGGGGTCCTCAGTACACCTACCCATACCGCATCATGAGAATGCAAGCAGAAATTACCCTTAAGTTTGCATTAGTGGATATTTCTGTAATTGGTCTAAGTAATGGACAGAAAGATAAGTCGGTGTTTTGCCAGACGGTGATGGTGTAAAAATGTGCATTGTCATTTACGTTGTTCGAACCAGATGTTTTCAATAATGCCATATTGTTATCTAATGCCACACACCCTCAAACATTTAAAGACAAAATAACTAAATAGAACCAATATGAGTTTGTCCATTTCATGTTGTGCGAGTTTTTATTTGAGTGGCGTATGACTTGAACCGTTGTCACCTGAAACGGATGATCATAGAAACTTCAGTAAACGTGAAGTAGCATGGAAGCTGCTAGAGGAGTTATATGTCATGGAAGGATGCTAACCTTGTTCTATGATACCTAGTTTGCATTTATAAGGCCGATGTAAATTCTTCAAAATAACAAACGGTCATTGGCAGATATAGATTCAATCGGCTTAAGATTCAACATTGTTCACATCGCATGTTGGGGAATAAAGCGCTCCATTGGTACCCTACAAATACCCACCTCCGCCTAACCGCAGCATGTGATTCTGTACAGTGTTTTTTTACGGAAGTCACAATGGGACAGCAGAGACATATGGACGAGGCAGTTGACCTTAGGTGGGTTGTGACATATGTGCGCAGCATTATTTATTCGGAGCAACATTACCCGAGGCGTGAGGGGAAGCTAGTCCTTGGTGCCCCATTATAAATATAGGCTAAGCAATGGATGGTATATGATGACTTCAAATTAAATATTACAGACGTAACTCATCTCATGTTCCATTTCCTTGTAGGGTAAACGTTATCTTGACCACGTAAAGAACCTATTCCACGAAGGAATGCTTCTCCCATCCAAACACAAATATGGTAGCAAACACAGTGGCATTATGCAAGAATTCCTTTTCTCGATACAAGGTATAAGTAAGTATCAACTGCATTGATTGGATATACAAATGGTTTATATACCGTTCTCATGCTAATGCTGAATTGGTGTTGATATCGCCTCAGGATGCTTGTTTGACTGAATATAGAAACGTTTATTTGTTCAAAAGTAATATGGACAAACTAAATCCTAGTTCCACGAGTAATCAATGCTGTGATTTTAGTCTGGTGTAATGGAGCCTGTTGTCACGATAATTATGGTGCGTGATTTATTCATTTTGCACCAATGTGATCTGAGCACATTGCATGGCGTTGTCGACGATAAAACACCAACAGCTCACTGATAAATGCAGGCATCAAATACCCAGTCATTACTATATTATGATCAATAACAGTAACTACTCTTCACATATGATTATCTAAAAAACGGCAAAAGAAGGGGGAATCCAATTTGCTAAAATGGTCACGGTCAATAGAGGTCAATAATTCGTTCAACAGAGAGCCTTCACAAGTTAAGTTGTCGATGCGTCTCAAGAGAACGTCATTAAAAGAAAGCCAACTTTAGCTGGTAAATCCCAAATATGATTGCAGGCATGGTCCAATATATAGTCAATATCACTTGTTCCACATATATCTTATATATTCTCTAGAAAATAAGTAAACTTCTGATTGTGGATTGTGGGTGAGTAGAATGTCTTACCTCCATCTTTCTAAAAATACGTAACAGAAACATATGCGGCACAGGAATTCTCTCAATTACACCAACCATTCGCCGTACAATCAGCGGAACTGTCATACAACAGCCACTAGTTAAATGCATATCCGCTAACAACATATTATCTCGCCAGCCTTGAAATTATCGATTTTTGTTCACTACTTATCTCTGAACTTTCATTCTTGCCTTCAATTCACATGGTATTTGATTGCAAATGAGGTTAAAACGACGCACTGCCATCGTCACTAGCATAATCACCGCCTTCCTTTTCACATGGCGCATTACATCACTCTCTGTAGATTTTGTCAAAATGGTTCAACAGCATTTAAGAGTCGGCGTGACTTGACAACCGCAGCCCTACCTAGATAAAACAGCAAGCTTTAATGAGGCATCAGTGGTAACAGTACAGCAGCCTAGATTACGTATTTCTCTTTAATGATGTGGCTCTGTAAGAGATATGCATATTGTGGCACTATCAAGCGGGAACAATGCAATGAATCGATAAGTGTATTCGAAAACCGAAACAATAAGTACTAAGGATGATAGTATTCTCGAAATTGACAAACAGCTTGATTTATCAAGTATTGTCAGGATTCAGCAGAAACTGTCCTTGAGGATGCATTAAGGGATGTTTATGTATTCCCCTTTACTCTGGCAGAGGACATTTTTCGCATGTTGATTTAGGAGTAAATCGTGGTGTTCATAATAAATCCATTTGATAATTTAAACAATTCGTTAACAGCGCTTCTTTTAAAAAGGTTGACGTCACATATCAAAGGTAATGCCGACATTTGTCTAAGTTCAGTGTATACTCACGTCCAGTATATATTCATGATGTGTTACCAATGTTGTTCCGTTAATCTCGTGAGCGTAACAGAGACAATATAATGTAAATTGACAGCTCATGTAATTGGAGCAATACTAATCAGTAAACATATCCCTTCTAAGAACAAAACATATTGCCTGCACATGTTTAGTGAAATTGAAACCTCAGAAGTCGTTTATTTGATAAGTGATATTCTGTAAGTTTTAGTTTGATTATATTTGCTGGCGTGATGATTGACAGTGAAAGCCACAAGCAACATAATTGAAGTGCTGCTGCTGCTGCTGCTAGATGTCAACACCAAACATACCACTATAAACAAGTTGACAGCAAATCTGTCATTGTACACGAGCTGTTTAATGCTTAGAGCGTTGTGGAAAATCTGCGACACTGCTATGAGAGCATAGCAGCGTACGTGGAACGTATATTGCAGCCGTATGTCTATGTCTCTTTGGGTGATGCTGGTATTTTAATAGCCATTTGGGGACCGCAACTGATCTTATTATGAAAAATACATCGAATCGAAAAATCGAGGAAAACAAAATATTTGCTGCCCACAAAGCTAACACATCATAATGCCACTGGTCAGTGTAATCAATGTACAAGACTATGCTACCAACACAGTTTATACTTCAATATAATAATACTAATTGGCACTATCTTAATTCATATATTCCAATTTTATTATGCATTCATTGTATTTCATTTAGATTGTGCTACAATATACAATCAATATGGCATGATATCGACATTGCAACTGAAGCAAACAACTACTGAAAGGGCGTAATAGATGAAAATGTTTATGATAAACAATAATTGAACACAAAGAAAGGCTCAGGTATGACAAGCTTTAAATAGTAACACATTGCTTGAAACAACGTTTAATACAAGATCAAAATACAATGACAATTATGATTCATACCAGGATCAGGTTAAATCCTTACCACAAGCGAAGGCTCATGCAGTCATCTACGCTGCAATCAATATATGCATGATTCTAGAGTGTTCTGTTAAACGCAAAGATTTTGACTACAGGTTTGCTGCACGCCAAGCCAGAACTGTCAACGATTAAATTTTTTTATATCTTATTCGCTTTAAATTTACGACAAAGACTATGTTTTCTCTATTGGTTTATGTCTCATTGGTCATTATAATGATAAAGTGCTGGCTGGTACGAGCATTTAGTTATGCTTTCATATTATTGATCTGCGATTTATTTCGTATTTCTTAACATCGCAAATGAGGTTTGAACGGCTCATTGGCGTCGTCGATGACATAAATCGTAGGTGCTACACATGCAAAATGATGAAACCGACATAAAAGTGTCGACATGGCTTGACGATCGTAGCCGAGCAGGATCGATCAAAAAACTAAGTGAAGGTATAGCTCCGATGAGAGTAGTTACGCATTTTGTTGGATGGCTCTCGCTCGCGACGTTTTGTGGCACTTCCATCCGTGAACAATCCGTTAACAATGAGGCGCATTCAAAAGTGGTCCCAACCGGAGAATAATCACACATGCAGGTTTGTGAAATAACGACCAACTAATACTTTTGGGTGCTTTCATGATACTGCATATAATTTATAAGTTAGATCTTGCCTTAATAAGGGTTAATTGAAAAGAAATAACACTGCTGACGTCACTTGCTAAAAGTGCTGATTGCATATAACGAGATATAAATATCACACATACTCTTGAGAAGCAGCGACTCCATATTGTCACAAAAATAGGCTGCGTCAGATGTTAGGGTGTGAAACAAGCCAATCCAAGTTAGTGCACTGGCAATGTAAGTATAATTGGATCACGTACGTCCACCATCGGGATAGGTCATTGTCGGTAGTGATGCACTATTACAATGGTTAGATGTCTCAAATCTATTAACTCATTTTTGCTTTTAGGGTAGCACCTAAATATAAGAATATATTAACATTGTACATATTTATGGTATGGGTATGAAAATTGATTTATTTAAAACACTACACGTCATAGATTGGATATATATATATATATATATATATATATATATATATATATATATATATATATATATATATATATATATATATATATATATATATATATATATATATATATATATATATATATATATATATATATATATATATATATGTATATATGTAACATATATATGCTATACTGAGTGCAATAGCTATTGCGCCACGATGAATGTTCTAGGAAAACACTAGAAGTTTATTTCAATAATACCTCGCTATCACTGTATGACAAAAAATTCCCTCCTTTTTCATTAGTGAAAAGACAATCTACATTTCAAATATAACTAATATGTATCCGCAGCGTGGCTGGCAACTTCATTGATTATTACGGATGATCATTGGAACAAATGCAGGGTAAGTTTGTGGAAAGGGTTAGAAACGAATTAAGTGGAGTCACGACTTTGAAGCTAATCAATAAGAGATGTTTTGTGTTGTTAAACGCCACGTCAATCACAATGGCTTGTGGACATCAAGCCTGCTATATCCAACATTCTGAATTCATAGGGAATCAAGAAGCGGCGACACATCCCTTAGAATGCTTTTGAAAGTCTCCTATTGTCATCATACTATGGCCGTTCTCCTACCCGCCAGTCACACCAGGCAGCACCCTTTCCGAATATGCTTTCCTGGCAACAAATATTTGTAACCAAAGGAGACCAGCATAGAACAACAACAGTGGTCAATATAGATCTGTTCATGCATTACTAATCAACAAGCATCTTCATATACCATCACATAAGTAGAGTAGGATATGGATATTTCAGATTGTTGAAGGTGTAAAGATCCTTTTTGCATTAGCTGTCATTTCTCTTTTGTCCATTTACATAAAATATACGCCGGTGCTCTAACTCTCCTTTGTATACGCAATAACGTTGATGAAACACACTTTGGCAATGCGTCAAATGACACTATCAAATGAATAATATGTCAGAGTGGGAATATTTAAATATGCCCGATATTGCTCGAAATATAACATATTCCCTTTAGCTTATCAACCAACCAATGTCTTTTTATCTGGGCGTGATACCTTTAAGAATAGTTTCTTATCAAGGATGTTATATGGCATAATTGACGTTCACACCGTTTCATTCATTAATGGTAGCTGAACAGAAACTTTTGCCTTGCATCTTGGGCCAAATAGCGCTCAAACTATGCCTTGTATACCCTAGTGAATGCCTGCAATGCAACGTTGCTGAAAATCAACTAATTTGGTGGCCTCTGACTGGCATCAGTCCATCAAGTTCTCCTCCCCATTGTCCAAACAAAAATTAATTGCCTCACTTGAACAGGCCCAAGTGGTCCGTGATTTCCCCAACGATATTGATTAGCTTTACGGAAACTAATTCCTGAGATTTCCCATTACATTACAGATGTTCTATGAATACGCCATATTATTTGGGCCGAATATTACAAAGGTAGGTGAGATTACATTTTCAGCTATAGATTAAGCCCTCCGCAAATCCACTCGACGAAAGCTGGATTATCGTGGTCTTCATAAATACCCATCTTAATGGGGAATGGGGCTTTGCCTTAAATGGACCTTGATACAATGACACAGACGAGACATGTAAAAGTGGCTCTTGGAAAGAGGTAACTTTCTGTACACAGTTAATGTAATGTGTCACTGGAGAGTTTACGGATGTACCATAGTATGGTTCATTTCCTCTACAGTGCACATTCATCTCCACCATACCCATAACTTGTTCATGAAGAGATTGCAGACGAGGCAGAGAATATATAACTAAGAAACAGTCTCTATGTCAGAATACACAACGGGGCTTAACAGAACGGCATTAGTTGGGATATTATTTTTATATACAACGAACAATGAAATATCAAAATTATAATTGGGTATGGAAATATGTATCCATCAGACGTGTTTGTCCTATGCTTGGGCGGTTAGCGATGCTGACATTACTTGATGCATCTACTGAGAGTCCATTTATACAATCTACACTCTGAGTATGCACTCATACAGAAGAGGCTGACACAGCAACACGCACTGACCTTGTCTCGTGCTCTACGTTAATCACAGATATTCAAAGGTGATGATGTGAACAGTTTACAGTATTTCCACCATCATATATTGTGTAGAAACTATCTTTAAAGCTGTATCCATTCAATCACATTGACCAGCCCTTTGGAACGTGATTTTCATCAACTGTTTGATCTGTTATAGCCAATGTAAGGACCATGTGCCGTAATTGCGTGTACCGTTGCAATTATTCTTGTAGTGCCATAGCTGAACGGTATTGTTCGTTTAAACCTGGCGCAGCGAAGTACTTGCATGAGATAAAAAGTAAAATACTAGTCGTTTAGTTGCGTAATTCTAATGCAGTATATAAATCTACATGCCGCGGGCATTTGATCAAGCTTTATATTAAATAATTATTTCATTTAAACCATGGTACAATAGATCTCTTTCCCTGAAAAATTAACCAGTTTATCTTTTAATGCAGGTAACCGGACAATTGACTAATACCAATGCACTTTTTTATGAACAAAGAGGGCACTTCTGTATCAGGCAATTAACTGTTTTATGGGACATTTCTTTTATAAGCGTTTGAAAAGAAAAATAATAATAAACATTGAGTGTGTTTAAAACAGGGGTTGTAAATTGTGTCATCCAGGCATTAAATCCTTGAACAACGAGCATAGGCATCATAATCATAATCATCATCAATATCATTACCTCTACTAATTACCATGAGGAAACGCTGATGATGATGATGATGATGATGATGATGATGATGATGATGATGATGATGATGATGATGATGATGATTATGGGGACGAAAACGCCGATGATCTTGGACAATGACTACTCCTTGATCCTATATCCAGCTGTATCAACTTAACCCTCACTTCAAATATACTGCAATGGCCGAAATTGTGCCAGTAAAATGTAGGGACAGATTGCGCACGTTGGAAGACGCATTTCTTAATATGTACCGTTACTAAACACTTTTATCGAAAGGCACCGCTGTATCTTTTTTATCCATGATAACAACACAGGATCATGCATGATGGTATTTAGCACTGACCAATTTACGTGTTGACGTAAATGTCGTTTCACCTTTGTCAACAGAACGAAACAAATGTCAAACCAGCCCAGATTCTCTTTCCGTTGGGCCAGCAGTATGACCCATTATTCCATGTAACCGGAACATTCATCATTATATTGATTATTAGTCTTCAGTGTCCAGAATACTGAAGCCAGTCGAATTGATGCCAGTGGACGAGCGAGATAATTATTCCCACATAATGGAAAGAAGAAAATAATATGAACGTAAATGACTTGTTTACGACGAAGTCGTTTCATGTAAGATCATAAGGTTCTATTTGGCATACACGCTTTGCAACGGTAATATTAGACAAGAAGCTCAACATTCAACATACTGCATGCAACGAAGTGTAATATGAAAAAATGGTACGTTAAAATTTATAATGCATTTCAGGATCGGCTAATATCTTTACCACACAGAAGGCACAGGAGGTACGCTTCAATTTAACTAGGAGCCAAAAATATTGTGATTGTAACAGCTTTAGAAAATGATTTCATGCAAATGTCTCATTGCTGACCATAACTGTAGTGAGTGCCTTACGGTTCCAGCATGTTATTTCGTCTGCTTTGATGTTATCGATATATGATTCACTACATATCTCTGAACTTAACACTCTTGCGTTCAATTTACATGGATTTCGATTGCAAATGAGGTTAAAACGGCGCACTGGCATCGTCACTAGCATGATAACCGCCTTCGTTTGCATGTGGCGAAGACACATCACTCTCAGTAGATTTTGTCATAATGGTTCAACAGCATTCAAAAGTCGACATAACTTGACAATCGCATTCGGCCTAGATAAAACAACAAGCTTTAATGAGGCATCAGTGGTAACAGTACAGCAGCCTAGATTACGTATTTCCCTTTATGGCTATGGCTCGGTAGGAGACACATGTATTGTGGCATTATCAAGCGTTAACAATGCAATGAATCGACAAGTGTATTCGAAAACCGGAACAATCAGTACTAAGAATGAAGGGTGAACGTATTCTCGAAAATGACAATCAACTTCATTTATCAAGTATTGTCGGGATTAAGCAGAAACTGTCCTTGATGGTTCATTAAGGGATGATTGTGTATTCCCCCTTACTCTGGCAGAGAACGTTTATGGAATGCTTATTTGAAGTTATCGTGATGTTCACTCCATTTAATAATTTAATTGTTTCGTTAACAGCGCTTCTTTAAAAAAGCAAAACACCGTTGACGTCACTTATTGAAGGAAATGCAGACATATTTCTAAGTACGGCATTTGTCTAAGCACTATATTTATTCATGACAGGGTATTCATTTAAGCACAATAATATTGAGACGTTAGATATATTGTTGTTGGCAGCATGATAGGCCTCAGCTGTGCTAACACACAACTTTATAAATTAGCAAACAAGCTGATTCTGGCATTGAGGATGCATCTAAGGATGTTAATGTATTCGCCCTTACTCGGCCATAAAATATTCATTTAACTTCGCAATGTTTGTTGACTAATGCCTGGCCTCTTTATTGAAGAGGAGGTAACTCACTAACTCATGTTGAGTTTCAAAATAAAACTAACATGCTATTGTCAGGCTGGCTTCTTGATTGATAACCACAGAGGATTATGGGAAGTAGAAAAAGATCTACGAGGAAAGGGTAAGATGGAGATGAAGTGGAGCTAATCAATACGAGATGTGTTGTGGTATTACAAGCGTAGCAAATCATACTGGTATGTGGCATCTTCATCCATTATCCAGCATCCAAAGGGAGCAAATACGCGGCTAGAGATTGCTACGAATGTGTATTTACTTCCGATGGTTTCCCATCTTCATCATGGTACGGCTATACTGCAACCCGGATACGCACCTCGCACATACACATGCAAACACACACGCATAAACACGCAATATCACTCCCTATCAATGTTGATGTTACTTCGTGGAGAAAGCCGATAACAAGTATATAAATGCAAAATAAACTCTAGAGGCGAGGCGGTTGCGTATACACATCGTCAGCTAATTTGAATGTTGAAGTATGTTACAAGACCGTTTAAGTTTCTCACGGGTGCGATACGTATTCAGGGCATGGTTAAAATCTATCAGAAGGCACGTATCACCGCTGGCGGCTCTGCAACATGAGATATACTCGACATCTCAAATTCATTCAACCATTGAAGATGTTGGCATACAAATTTTTACAATAAAATAAACATTAGTTTTTTTAAAAAAAAAATTTTTATTCACAATACTTGAACACTGTTACTGTTCATGAAATTGGTATGTATGATGATTAAACCACGCACGTAGCTCCTGTGACGTTTGACTACGCTTTTTAAGCAATGCAAACACATATGCCCATAGCGCTCTGTTATTTATTACACTGTGAATGATTGTTGTAACGCGGAAAGGGATTTTATTAGCCAATATGATAGCCAAGGTGAGTTCCATTAATCATGGATCATAATCCTGAAATGGAACAAAGCAATATCTAGGTGATAGATAATGCATATTGTTGGATATCCGCCACATAGTATTTTTACATCACTTTTACCTACCAGTCCGGTTACTGCAAAGCACGCAAAGCCATCAGTCGCCATATAACAAATGATAAAAGTATGCTGATCTAATGCAGCGTGCCGCGTTGACATGAGGGATGACATTTGCTCTACTGGAGGTTCATCTCAAAATTATATATATTTCACGGCAGTACATGATGTATTGTTGTTATTTAGTAATGTGATTTATTATTTAATAACATATATGCCAGTTATTGAACTGGTGGTCTGTCCTTAACAGCTGATAAACATGGTATTTGAAATGAAAGATCCTTGTATACATGATTCGACCAAACACTTCCTCATAAAGTGCACCACTTAGTCGTGTATAGGTGTAACTTTGGTGGGGTTAAGACAAAATGCAAACACCGTATATAATCACCCTAATCAGAGACTATATTCATTCATTTCACCTCAGCTGTGCCATAACAAACCTACCTTTATGAGCAGACTAGTTTTTATGTTGCATACGTGGATATTTCCCTATTTGACCTACTGATGGAACGAACGGTTAAACGTTGATGTGAAAAGTGCATATTAATTCACGGATCCTTTTGTTCAAAACATATGCATTAAACTACTCATATAATCTAATGCGTAGCATCGTAATGCATGCACGCGTAGAACTGACATGATAATTAAATATACTTTTCCTGCTGTAAGGCTCAGTGTCAGTGGCTTATCGTGCGCTTCTTGATTGACGCTAAGGGAGGATTTTGGGAACTGAAGTACAATGGCGAGGAGTGTGCTGCGCAGTGGGTGGTATATGAAGACTTCTGATGAAATATAAGAGACTTACCTCGTCTCATGTTCCATTTCCTTGTAGGGTATACGTTCATCTTAAGATATAAAGAACCTGTACCACAAATATGGTATACAGACTATCTTTCCTCGATATAACGTGACATTATACTAGGGTAGTTGATGTAACTGATTGATCAGAAAATCAATTACTTCAGGCATTTCGATAAAATGATTACATGATTTAATGCATGCTATATGCATCGAAACTTGGTCTTAAAGAGAGTTTCAAGGAGCAATACTAATCAGTAAGCATATTCCTTCATAAAACAAAACATATTGCTTGCACATGTTCAGTGAAATTTAAACCTCAGTAGTCTGATGAGCGATATTCTGTCAGTTTTAGTTTGATTATTTTTGCTGGAGTGATGATTGACAGTGAAAGCCACAAGCAACATAATTGAAGTGCTGCTGCTGCTGCTGAATGTCAACACCAAACATACCACTATAAACAAGTTGACAGCAAATCTATCATTGTACTCGAGCTGTTTTATTCTTGGAGCGTAATGGAAAATCTGCAACATTGCTATGAGAGCATAGCGTACGTGTAACATATATTGCAGCCGTATGTCTATGTCTCTTTGGGTGATGCTCGTATTTTAATAGCCATTTAGGGGCATTTATTATGACAAAAACATCGGGTCGGAATTTGCTACAGATCAACACAACACAACATAATGCCACTGGTCAATGTAATCAATGTACAAGTCTATGCTACCAGCACCATTGAACTTCAATATATGGCTTGTAAATAATACAAAGTAACACTATCTTAGTAAGTCACATATTCCCATTTTATTATGCATTTTTTGTTGGGTATTTATTTTGGTGAACAATATCAAATCGATAGGGTACGCTGTCGACATTGTAACTAAAGCAAATAACCACTGAAATATCAATCGGAAAATGTCTATTTAGGGGGTTACAGGTGGAAATAAATTGGATAACAAATTGAATACAGTGATAGTCCTAACATTCAATTCATTGACCCGGTCAGGTATGAGAAGCTGCAAATAGTAATACATGGCATGCGACAAAGTTGGATACAAAATCAAAATACAATCACAATTATTATTCATACCAGGATCAAGTAACATCTTAACCACGAGCAACGGCTTATGCCGTCATCTACGCTGTAATAATTAAATGTTTTTCTGCAAATGGCTAACAAATTTAGAGATTTATCATTCTAATGCAGATCAAGTTATCCGTTGAACACAATGAACTGTCAACGTTTGAATTATCCAACTATGATCTAATTTTACTCAGCTGTAGATACCTGGTAAATACATTGTTTCTTCTGTTGGTCTCATTGGTCATTATAATGATAACGTGCTAGCTTGTACGAACATTTGGTTATGTTCTCATATTGTTGATGTGCGATTCACTACATATTGTTGAACCTCAATGTTCAATTATGTTTGTTTCACATCGCAAATGAGGTTTGAACGGCTCACTGGCGTCGTCGATGACATCAATCTTATGGTGCTACTTATGTGGAATGATGAAAACGATATGAAAGTTTCGACATGGATTGACGATCGCAGCTGAGCAGGATCAATCACAAAGCGCAGTGAAGGTATCGCTCCGATGGATAATTTCCTCCTTCTCTATTGATGATATTTTTCAAATAAAAATGATGTGTATCCGCAGGATCATGGGAACAAATGTAGAGAGAGAGTGATGTGGAAGGAGTTAGAAACGGATGAGGTGGAGTCATGACTGTGAACCTATTCAATAAGAGATGTTTTGTGTTGTTACAAGTGTTACTTGTAGACATCAAGTCTGCTATATCCATCATTCTGCTCAGAGAACCAAGAAGCGGCGACACATTCTTTTGGATGCTCTTCGAAGTCTCCTTTTGTCATCATACGCACTCGAGATATCTTAACAAGGCAATGAACCTATCGAAGGTGATGTTTTACATGCACAGAATGTGTTATTGCCAGTGTCATTGCTTGATGCGTCAATTAAAATCACTCCTTTGTCTCCGATTATAAGTTATGCAGCATATGGGAGATATAGTATAATAACTCAAGTCCAGTGTTTCATTTTCCTGTAGGGAAAACGCTCCTCTCCGTGATATACAGTAACTGTCTTATGAGAGTATTCTCCCATTCCAACGCAAATGTTGCGCCTACAACTGTGAAATGATATGAAATTCTATACCTTGTTTTAACGGGCTAGTAATTGATAGGGTACACAAATTATTTACATATCGGAACCTTTCTTCTCATATTCAGGCAGGCAGCGATGTCGAGATTTCTGCCCCACCTATTGTGCAAGGTTATTGCCCTGCAGCCTTGATATCTTCCCCGACGTCGTGGAACACCGATCCTAGACACATAAATCTTGCCTCATGTCTTAAGTAAATACGATGCAGTCATTACTGTGCATAGTTTGATCCCACCTATATATGCAGTGGTAAGTTGGGGATAAATATGAAAACACAGTCTTCTTTTTTCTTTTAATTCACCAGGCTAACATTTATTTATGCAGCGGACATAACTATGTACGATCATTGTACGAGATTAGCCTATTTATGTGTGGGAGGAATAGCACGACAGTTTTTGCCGGTCGCGCGCGCGTGTGTGTGTGTCTGTGTATATATATGCGTATGTGTGTATAGACATGTGTACATACGTGTGTTTACATGCCTATATGTGAGTGAATGTGAATGCATTTGTGTGTGTGATCATTATTTACTCGGCGTCAAGGCTGATATTTTCAGACTGTTGAACACTGCTTAGACTATGCTCTAATTGCATCTGCCTCTAATGCTAATTTACTACATAAGAGGCCGATAAATCAGTTGCTTTAACTGAATCATCCCAGTAGCTACCAATACCGTATACATTATGGAAACAATGGATGAAATATTGGGGTATAACATAACGCATTCAGCACAGGGTAATAGTGCAAAGATGATGGATAAGGTTGTTTATTCTGCGTAGAAAGTGCAGCACAAGATGCGTCGTCTGCCTAACATATACATATGGCCCTAATCGTTATGCAAATCCTACATTAGAGACTAAAGTCAAAGGCCATCCCCATGCGCCACATGATTGGTTCATAAATTCATCTGACAGGTAGCTTAGAGAAAACATCACCCTTTCCGAATATGCTTTTCCTGGCAACAAATAGTTTGCTATACAAGCGTAGAACAACAACAGTGGTCAATATAGATCTGTTCATTCCTTACTATTCAACAAGCATCTTTATATACCATCACATAAGAAGAATAGGTTATGGATACTTCAGATCTTTTAAGGTGTATTTGCATTAACAGACACTTTGAATCATTTTTCATTTGTCTATCATTAACATTGCGCTAGTGCTCTATCTCTCTTGTGTCTACGCAATTACATGTCTACATACATACATACATAAGTGTTTCTACTCACACACCCACACACACACACCCACACACACACCCACATACACATCCGATCTTTGGTACTCTACGTCGTGCTCGTACTGTGCTATGGTCACTGATACGTGGCACACTATGGTCCAGTAAATTTGACCAATATGTTGCTTGTTTTCAAACATTAAGGGCATTGGGATAATGTTGTGTTCATACATACAGAAACGTTTACACATGTGAAGACAGACAGGATTGACTAAATAGAGCTTCAAACATAAACGATTCTTTTGCTCTATGAATCAACACAAGATCATTGCTGTTGGCATTTAGCACTGACCAAAATACGTGTTGCCGTAAATGTCGCTTCACCTCTGTCAACAGAACAAAACAAAGGTCAAGCCAGCCCAGATTCTCTTTCCGCTGTGCTCGTAAAATGTCAAATGTAATGATCGAGAAGCCAGCAGTATGACCCCTTATTCCGTGTACCCGGAACATTCATCATTATATTGATTAATTGTCATCAGTGTCCAGAATACTGAAGCCAGTCGAATTGATGCCAGTGGACGAGCTAGATAATCATTCAAACACAATGGAAAGAAGAAAATAATATGAACGTTGATGATTTGTTTACGACGAAATATGTTTCATATGAGATCATAAGGTTCTATTTGGCATACATATGTTGTAACGGAGTTCAACGTTCATTCGTTATAGGAGTTCAACATTCAATGAAATTCCTTATAATAGATATGGATATTTGTCAAGTTTACGGATATGCTTATTAATCAGTTCTTCTTGTATGACTATAAGCCATTGTAATGCGCTTTGGTAATGCATCAAGTTCATTGTTATCGGTGATTTCCATACTTTTTCTGATAATATTATCGGCAAATAATTATTAATGAATATGTAAAACACCCAATTCACGTAATTAGTGTACAACATACTGCATGCAACGAGGTTTAATATAATGCACTTCAGAATCGACTTATATTCTTACCATATCGAAGGCACGGGAGGTACGCTGCAATTGAGTAGGAGCCAACATTGTTAACGGAGATTCTACCAGCTTAAGAGTTCTATATAGAGCACAATAAATATGAGCACTTTTCTAAAACATTGCAATGGCTCCATCCTATTTGAATTAATTTATCTCCGCTTTCGACCATGTCACATTGCTGACCATAACTGTAGCGTTAGCTTTCCTGTACCAACATATTATTTCGGCTGCCTTTATATTATCGATTTATGATTCACTACATCTCTCTGAACTTAAAATTCCTGCTTTCAATTGATGTGAATTTAGATTGCAAATAAGTTTAATCGGTGCACTGGCATCGTCACTAGCATGATCACCGCCTTCGTTTTCATATGTCTCAGTAGATTGTGTCTAAATTGCCTAGACACATAAATCTTGCCTCATGTCTTAAGTAAATACGATGCAGTCATTACTGTGCATAGTTTGATCCCACCTATATATGCAGTGGTAAGTTGGGGATAAATATGAAAAACACAGTCTTCTTTTCTTTTAATTCACCAGGCTAACATTTATTTATGCAGCGGACATAACTATGTACGATCATTGTACGAGATTAGCCTATTTATGTGTGGGAGGAATAGCACGACAGTTTTTGCCGGTCGCGCGCGCGTGTGTGTGTGTCTGTGTATATATATGCGTATGTGTGTATAGACATGTGTACATACGTGTGTTTACATGCCTATATGTGAGTGAATGTGAATGCATTTGTGTGTGTGATCATTATTTACTCGGCGTCAAGGCTGATATTTTCAGACTGTTGAACACTGCTTAGACTATGCTCTAATTGCATCTGCCTCTAATGCTAATTTACTACATAAGAGGCCGATAAATCAGTTGCTTTAACTGAATCATCCCAGTAGCTACCAATACCGTATACATTATGGAAACAATGGATGAAATATTGGGGTATAACATAACGCATTCAGCACAGGGTAATAGTGCAAAGATGATGGATAAGGTTGTTTATTCTGCGTAGAAAGTGCAGCACAAGATGCGTCGTCTGCCTAACATATACATATGGCCCTAATCGTTATGCAAATCCTACATTAGAGACTAAAGTCAAAGGCCATCCCCATGCGCCACATGATTGGTTCATAAATTCATCTGACAGGTAGCTTAGAGAAAACATCACCCTTTCCGAATATGCTTTTCCTGGCAACAAATAGTTTGCTATACAAGCGTAGAACAACAACAGTGGTCAATATAGATCTGTTCATTCCTTACTATTCAACAAGCATCTTTATATACCATCACATAAGAAGAATAGGTTATGGATACTTCAGATCTTTTAAGGTGTATTTGCATTAACAGACACTTTGAATCATTTTTCATTTGTCTATCATTAACATTGCGCTAGTGCTCTATCTCTCTTGTGTCTACGCAATTACATGTCTACATACATACATACATAAGTGTTTCTACTCACACACACCCACACACACACACCCACACACACACACCACATACACATCCGATCTTTGGTACTCTACGTCGTGCTCGTACTGTGCTATGGTCACTGATACGTGGCACACTATGGTCCAGTAAATTTGACCAATATGTTGCTTGTTTTCAAACATTAAGGGCATTGGGATAATGTTGTGTTCATACATACAGAAACGTTTACACATGTGAAGACAGACAGGATTGACTAAATAGAGCTTCAAACATAAACGATTCTTTTGCTCTATGAATCAACACAAGATCATTGCTGTTGGCATTTAGCACTGACCAAAATACGTGTTGCCGTAAATGTCGCTTCACCTCTGTCAACAGAACAAAACAAAGGTCAAGCCAGCCCAGATTCTCTTTCCGCTGTGCTCGTAAAATGTCAAATGTAATGATCGAGAAGCCAGCAGTATGACCCCTTATTCCGTGTACCCGGAACATTCATCATTATATTGATTAATTGTCATCAGTGTCCAGAATACTGAAGCCAGTCGAATTGATGCCAGTGGACGAGCTAGATAATCATTCAAACACAATGGAAAGAAGAAAATAATATGAACGTTGATGATTTGTTTACGACGAAATATGTTTCATATGAGATCATAAGGTTCTATTTGGCATACATATGTTGTAACGGAGTTCAACGTTCATTCGTTATAGGAGTTCAACATTCAATGAAATTCCTTATAATAGATATGGATATTTGTCAAGTTTACGGATATGCTTATTAATCAGTTCTTCTTGTATGACTATAAGCCATTGTAATGCGCTTTGGTAATGCATCAAGTTCATTGTTATCGGTGATTTCCATACTTTTTTCTGATAATATTATCGGCAAATAATTATTAATGAATATGTAAAACACCCAATTCACGTAATTAGTGTACAACATACTGCATGCAACGAGGTTTAATATAATGCACTTCAGAATCGACTTATATTCTTACCATATCGAAGGCACGGGAGGTACGCTGCAATTGAGTAGGAGCCAACATTGTTAACGGAGATTCTACCAGCTTAAGAGTTCTATATAGAGCACAATAAATATGAGCACTTTTCTAAAACATTGCAATGGCTCCATCCTATTTGAATTAATTTATCTCCGCTTTCGACCATGTCACATTGCTGACCATAACTGTAGCGTTAGCTTTCCTGTACCAACATATTATTTCGGCTGCCTTTATATTATCGATTTATGATTCACTACATCTCTCTGAACTTAAAATTCCTGCTTTCAATTGATGTGAATTTAGATTGCAAATAAGTTTAATCGGTGCACTGGCATCGTCACTAGCATGATCACCGCCTTCGTTTTCATATGTCTCAGTAGATTGTGTCTAAATTGTTCAACAGTATTGACGAGTCGACATGACTTGACAATCGCAGTCGGCCTAGATAAAACAACAAGCTTTAATGAGGCATCAGTGGTAACAGTACAGCGACCTAGATTACATATTTCTCTTTATGGCTCTGGCTCGGTAGGAGACATTATCATTATCATGCGTGAACAGTGCAATGAATCGCTAAAAGTATTTGAAAACGGGACCCAACAAAGCAATAAGTATTCAGTATTAAGGGCCAGCAAATTCTCGGAAATGACAAACAACTCTCCCGGCTTTCAATACACTTTGGCACGATAATTACTTGATTTATGTGTTCCTCATAATGGGCAAACATAGTCTGATCGATGTTCACAACGTTTTAGGTGACAAATGCAAGCGTTTATCATAATTGATTTGATAAAATGTGCTTGTTATGTAACAGACAACCAATGAAATTCGATAATTGGTTCTGCAACATAAGAATGACTCGATATATCACATTTTTTCATTCACTGAAGATCTTTGCATTGATCTTCATACGAAAACAAACCTACAATTCGCGATTAATAAACACTGATACTCATCATGAAATGGGTAGGAATAATGATTCAACCATGAACGTAGCTCAAGTGACGTTTTATAACACTTTATAAGCAAACACATATGCCAATATCTCTCTGTTATTTATTATACTGTGACTGATTGATGTAACGCTGCAAGGAGTTGTATTTGCCAATATGGTTGCCAAAGCATTGCATTGCAATAATAACGGATCATATTGCTGAATGGGAACCAAGCTGGGTGATGGATACATGCATTTTATTAGATATCCGTTCCACAATATTTTTACAACACTCTTATCTGCCAGACGGGTTTCTGCAAAACACGCACAGCCACCGGTCGCCACATAACAAAAGTATGTGGCACCAATGCAACAAATTACTTTGACAGATGAGATATCGTACGGTCTTTTGGAGGTTATTCGCTTGGAAAATGTTATCTATTTCGCGGCAGTACAAGAGCGTCAATATATAACAACAGGAAAAGGTAAATGCATTGCGCTGAAGTAAATCATTAGTTTCATTAGTCTATTACTTTAAATCATTGTCCATTTATCTAGTAATGGGATGGAATACTTAATCACATAGATTGGAATTATTAAACTGGTACTTTGCTTAATCTTAGCCATGTGTTTAAATATTTTATGACTGCCTGTTTTTGACATTTTCCTTTGCATACACGTTACCAATGTTTCACAGATTTGCAATCGATACATTCAGCGATGGATAAATCATTCTACAGAGGTAACAAGGCAGTAAATTTTTATTTGCCGGTATGTTCATAAATACCTCCATCCTTGGGATACAGCCTCTTTTGGTTCTGCACATTCCATCAAATGGCACAGCCGAGCCAAACGAACAAGGCAATTAACCTCGGCAATGGTCACCCTGTGAACATAGTACATGTAATATCGCAGCGACATCGCTTGAGGCGTGCGGCGAAAATTATCCTTGGCCCAAATTATCTGTATTGTGCTGCATATATATAGTGGCAAAACAGCCAAATGTTTGATTTTCTATTCCATTGTCATCTAAGAAGCGTTAATTTTCTTTCTTCATGTGATGGGTGATAACAAGACAAAGAACACATCAATAAATACAGTGCTAAACAGAGCGATATAATCTAGAATTGCAATTCCAGATATTACGTGCAAGTAAATGTCACGTGTTATATTTCAGTAGAGAAATAATGTTTCCTTCTCATCCTACGCCGCTGATAGAATGACATTTCTCGTCGGTGGGTTTACTGGTTGAACGTGCACTCTATGTAGACCCTTCTCGTGATGTCGGGGGCGGGTGCCAGACACATTTGCCTCGCATCCCTGCATTTTGGCCTTGGTAAGTAGGATATTTCCAATGTCGTGCGAAACGAAATCGTGAATATATATGTGGGTAGGCTGCTGCCAAACCATCAAAGTTGCTTCAGATATCATAGCCTTATGATTTACTCGCCATTTGGAATGTGATATGTAATGCAATGGATAATCGACGCTGGTGGATCCGATATAGCTGATGTACAAAATAGTATTGGTAGCATGCAAATATACTACAATAGAAAGTCCCTATGTAAAATTAGCTCCAATCGCTGTGATTAAAATGATTACGGTACTTAATGTACTTGGATCCGGATAAATAACAACAAACGTTATCTAAAACGAAAATGGGTGATTAAATACGCTGCTTTAATTAACCTTGGAATAAGGCAATTAACCTTGGCAAGAGGCGACTTCACTTGCATAGAATGTGTACCTCGTACCAACATTGTTTGAACCGTGAGGTGAAACATCATTTTCGCACTACGGTAAATGCACTGCGTGTTAGTTAGAATGGCGACTCAGGTGCTGTACAAGTAATCAAAGTAAACATCAAAGAAGAACAACGTTTCTAGCGTTAATTTCCTCTGAATGGAGCGTTAATCAATACTACATACACCACCCACCTCATATTTGGATAACAAATGAAATAGATGTCACAGTGTCATTGCTACCGAATTCGTCGTCAAGCCATATGCAAATGCATTACCAAACGGAGCGACATCGACTGGTATTCATTTTATCACTTGCGCTCCAGGTATTCTCACAGACTGTTGAAAGTCGATGCAGTTTCTGTAGTAAGGCGTATTAGTTATATATCGATTCCTACCTAAATCTGATATTCACAATGTCATTCGGACCCACTGGGCGATGTAAATGCAAATAGGCACTGGAGCTTTGACCAGTTAAATTCATCAATCTCGTTGATTGTTATACATACCTACCAATAGATATTCTAGGCTCCTCTCCGGTTCATGTTAAGAATTAGCGAATATATACCGTTATTGTACAAAATCTGCAGTTAACATTGCTTTACAAACGCGCGAAGGCCAGCTGATACCTCGAAGTCATGAAACATCCAGGCTCGATCATTTCCAAATGCAGGCTCTGAAAGGTGATACGGACGTTAGTCATCACTGATCAGATTTTGGACTTCAAGAATGCCATTATCTAGGCAAATTAGTCGCTAATGCAATGGACATTTGTTCTCGTTCTGTGTATACTTAGTGTGCGATATGGCCATATCAGGACTTCACAGTGGGTAAGCTTATTCTCACCCATGCCACAACAACTAACAACATGATAAAGTGGAAGAAGTGAACACAATCCAACATGCGATAGAGCATTGTTACATTTTTGTGTTTGTTTGTAAATAAATTCTGTGCGAAACTTTCTTAAACTAATTGCGCTCATCACTTCGCTTTCTGTCAGTGCACATTATATAATATCGTATTGTGGGGCTTGTGATGGGCGTGATTGCGTAAAACACGTTTAATGTGTGCGATAGTATTTCAAGCAGTACGCTATACAATCACAGTGTCAGAATACATAATATGCTTAGTCTGACATAATGGAGCCCGGTGAATACGATGGTTGTGGTACATTATACTTCTAGTTTTGTCTGAGACAAATATTAAGTGAATCAAGTGACAAATAAGTACCAATCATTTAGTGTACAGATAATTCGCCAAGTTAAGCTTAATTAATCGATATTCACGGAACCATTACTCAGCCAGGTGACCATACTCACATCTATCGAATAATGATTCCTAATTAATGTTTTAAAACATGGTCTTTGCTTTCTATACACATTAGTCTATAGTCCGCATTACTTCCTGTAAATAAAGCAAATACAAGCCGAGTTCATAAAAAGTAAGATACTTAACTCAATATATAACATTTTGAGAAACAAACACATCATCACTCGTATTGTCATAGGTTGAAAATTTAGAGGATTGGGTAAACACAAATCATGAATACATTATGGTACTATGCAAGTATATAAAACATCAAAAATAATGATACACAGATACATTATAGGTACTAAAATGAGTCTATTAGATGATTACCGTTAAACTTTAGATAAGAGTGACATATGATCATAAGATCTAAAACACTGTTTGAAGATGAGTGTGACGCATAATTATCATGCAATTGTTATATATGTTATATGATTACATCGATACATATGTATATATATATATTTATATATATATACATATTTATAATTGCATCGACATATATCATATATATATATATATATATATATATATATATATATACATATATATATATATGCATATATATGTGTGTGTATTTATATATATATATGTATATATACGCATAAATCTATATATGTATATATATATATATATATGTTTATGCATACATACGTTATATAAACATTATATATACATATACACGTATAAATATATATATACATATATGTGTGTGTGTTTGTGTGTGTGTGTGTGTGTGTGTGTGTGTGTGTGTGTGTGTGTGTGTGTGTGTGTGTGTGTGTGTGTGTGTGTGTGTGTGTGTGTGTGTGTGTGTGCGTGTTTTCGAGTGTGAGTACATGTGTCTTCATGTTGTAATATTGCTCTAGGAAGCAAACTCTACAATCATCCGTATATTAACCATTATAGTGTTTCAACGGAATGTGTTCGTGTAAATCCGAGATCAAAGACTAACAGATTCCAGAACAATATCTCCTGCGATTGTTTCCATCCCATACAGCTGCAATAGAAGCTTTGACATTACGTGTGATTGTTTCGTTCTAAAGAGAACATGGACTTTGGCTATAGTACCAGGGCCAGTAAAACACTGACCTACCACTTACTTAAACATTTTTTAATGGCAGTCGGTTTGGAATGGATAGGAATTTTGCAACGCAGTTCCACTAAATATTTGATCTTCTGAGATTCATACTCGATTTTAGCGATTAAACCAGAGGGGTTAAAGCTTAGCTATGAGAGCTAACTCAGACTAGCTCTGTGGTGAGTGTGCTAATGATTGAAACACACGCCCGTCTACACAGAGCTCTTGGAGTTCAAAGAATACATTTTACTATTAATGCGTCTCCATGAACAAATACGCTGCTACATAGAGCTGCCTTAATCATGAATCCTATTTCTACATTTAACGAGAAAGTATATGTCACATCCATTGCTTTAGAAGAGAAATCATTCGGCGCTTTCTTCCCATGCGTATGTTGCTTACCATGCTGTCTTTTCTTGCCGAACTTACGGAGGTGTGTTTATTGGTTGAAACAGCACTCCATATAGGTTGGTCGTGTAAAATGGCGCGTGTAAAATGCATCAAGGTGGCATCATGTCCTGCTGTGTCCAATATTCAAAATGTCTTGCAGACATATTGGGTGATTATATAGGCGAGTAGGCTGTTAGCGAGCAATCACATTTAGCTAAGGCATTATAATCATATACTCAAGCTACACTCTGGGTTGTAATCGATAAGCCACATTTAATCTGATTGATCCGACTATGTAAAAACTAATACTGATGGGAAATGAAGATACTACGGCAGCAAACCTGAGTCAAATCACCTGCATTCGCTATGATAAACATTAATGTAGCTGTAACTACCTTTGTCTCGGACATATACACCTATTTCACTAAATGATGATTGCACAACTGCCCCTTTGTGTTCTTGGCTAATGACATGTCGATGCGAAATTCGATTTTTCGGTTCCGTTTTGATCTAGTTGCTAAAATGACACGAAAGTAATCTTTCCTTCGTATTATATACTAAAACATATCGATAGTTCACCGAAATCAGTGCCTTGAAATGTGGCTCAACCCTGATCGAATTAGTTAAACGTCTTCGGATGGATACCATGTCTCATTGTTGACCAAAATGGTAATGTTGTCATTTCGGTAAAAAACATATTATTTCGGCTGCCTTTATATTATCGATTTACGATTCACTACATATCTCTGAAGATAACACACTTGCTTTCATTTTTTAGATTTCGTATTTCTCTTTATGGTTCGGGCTCGTATTGTGGCATAATCAAGCGTAAAAAATGCAATGAATCGCTAAGTGTATTTGAAAACCGGACCCAACGGTGCAGTAAGTGCCAAGTATTAAGGGTTAACGTATTCTCGGAAATAACAAATAACTTAATTTATCGAGTATTATCAGGATTCAGCATTAACTGTCACTGAGGATGCATTAAATGATGTTTATGTATTCGCCCGTACTCGGCGAGAGGACATTTATTGCATGCTGATTTAAGAGTAAATCGTGGTGTTGGTGATAGATTGATTTTTAAATTTAAATGCTTCATCATGCGCTTAAAGGGGTTTGTTGAAACACTGTTGACGGCACCGATTGAAGGAACAGTCATTAATCAAAACATGGTATATATTGATGACATTAGTATGGACGTTGATTCAGCTATATACGATGCTCTTGAGACGCTAGATATCTAATCGTACACAACATGATAGCCCTCAGTTGTGCTTACACGTAGCAATATAACTTAGCAAGCAAGCAAGCAAGCAGAATCTGGCCTGGAAGATGCTTTACAGAATATTTACGTATTCGACCTAAATCGGCCACAGGACATTCATCGCATAATAAATACATTTATTTTCTCAATGATGGTTAATTAATGCCCGGCCATTTTTTTTGAAGAGGGGGTTAAGTAATTTTGATTTTCAAAATAATACCAATATGCCAGCGTCAGGCTCGCTTCATGTTTGACTACGAAAGATCATGGGAACTTAAGTAGACAAATAATTATGAGAAAAGTGTTAGATGGAGGTGAAGTGAAGTCATGGCTGCGAAGCTAATCAATACGATGTATTGTGGTGTTATCCGTAGCGATATTATATTGCTGTTGGTTAACCCTGTTATATATATATATATATATATATATATATATATATATATATATATATATATATATATATATATATATATATATATATATATATATATATATATATATATATATATATATATATATATATTTATATATACATATAACAGAGACGGCCTCTATTGTCAATAGATTTTGTTGCCAATGGTACAGGATGTGGTTGATTCATATCAGCCATCCTGCAATCTCCCAAGACCAGGTGCAATCAATTATCAATAAAATATTGCAGTTTAACGTCGGATTCAACGCCGAGTATAATTACAAAGATGATGGATGAGGTTGTATATTCGTCGTATGCGAACCATCGCCCACCTAACACATGCCCATTGCCCATATCAATTTTCAAAAAAAGGAATCGACTCACACGTTGCATGTTCAATGCAAGACAATAGGCATCATCAAGTGAGTAATGCACTCTTGTTCCAGTGTGAATGCAAATGAATGCCGCGTTGGTCTGTAATGCAAATATAGCCACTGGATTTTGTAGGTGTATATGATTTATGCTACGACTTTGTATTCATAATGGACACTGTGGCTTGTGAGTGGTGCAAGGCGCTTATTTGCATCAGCAAACATTTATCAGTCATTTCCCTTGTGTTCATGATTAACATTTATATCAAATATATACCAGTCCCCTACCTCTCCTGTGTCTGTTTGATTTAGTTGTTGACACACTATGGAAATGCGTCAAATGACGCAATAGTACGAGCAATATATCGTAATTATACCCACGAATCAGTTGCTATGGTGACATTTACTCTTTGTCACCACTTCCAAAAACATCACTCCCTCTGTAGCTGTTCATATAACTTTCCGCTCACAGTAAATTATTACGGCATGAAGCAATTCTGATTATCACATAGGTGGTGCTCATGATATATGCACAAACCAGAACTGTTCGTCCTGTGCCTACGTCGCTAATAATGTTGACATTACCAAAGATGGGCGAATCGTAATAATGCGAGGCTTTTATCCCACATTTTGACTTGGTGCCAAACAAATAGATAACATCGCCCTAAAGAAGTTAATTTGAATTGAGGAGAGAAACAGCGCGATGAACTCAATATCAGCTCGAGGAATAATAATGTTATTAGAGCTGTGTATTATGGAGTGCTGTGGTAACGATGATGGTGATACTTGATAATCCGGTTCTTTTGGATGACTAATGTTCCACTGAGGTATTAGATGATAATTAAACATCAACTTATAATGCGTAAATACATTAATAATACATGAATGTGGCATGAAGCATGTGGTCAATCGATGCTTTTGACATTTCGTGCAGAACACATTGACCACGTCGCCACCTTGCACTGATTAACGCAGAGCCGAGCTCATGAATATATGCAAGAAATGAAATATCCAGCCAGTGATATATTACAGTAACAAACTATAATTACTCTCCTGGCTTGTAAAACACTTTTTGGAGTCATTTTGCATGATACTATCTTGATTTATGTGTTCGTCATTTGTCAATTCGTCTCAAGAGAGGGTCATCGAAAGATATCCAACTTTAGCCACACAGGCATTGATCGGTAAATGCCAAGTAGTATTGTATGCATGGTTCTAAGTCAATAATCCCAGTATCCAAATTCTACCATATATACGCTCAGATTTTTCTTGGAAATGAACAAATGGCATTCTTCTGTTAGTGGATTGTTTTGCCTTCTTCCTCCGTTGAAAATACATAACAGAAGCATATGCGTCAGAGGAAATCCTGCCCATATTCGCATCTTATCAGGTCAAAGACGACCGCAGAAGGAAGTACGTACCTCGATCGAGGTAGGTACTTCGTTCTGCGGTCAGTCCGCGACCTGCTTATGATTGACCATGTGATATATGACGTGTAATGGAATATCACCGACACCTTTGTCAGATATATACATAAATATATATATATATATATATATATATATTTATATACATATATATATATTAATATATATATATATATATATATATGTGTGTGTGTATGTATGTATGTATATATATATATATATATATATATATATATATATATGTGTGTGTGTATGTATGTATGTATGTATGTATGTATGTGTGTATGTATGTATGTATGTATGTATGTATGTATGTATGTATGTATGTATGTATGTATGTGTGTATGTATGTATGTATGTATGTATGTATGTATGTATGAATGTATGTATGTATGTATGTATGCATGCATGCATGTATATATGTATGTATGTATGCATGCATGCATGTATATATGTATGTATGTATGCATGCATGCATGTATGTATGTATGTATGTATGTATGTATGTATGTATGTATGTATGTATGTATGTATGTATGTATGTATGTATGTATGTATGTATGTATGTATGTATGTATGTATGTATGTATGTATGTATGTATGTATGTATGTATGTATGTATGTATGTATGTATGTATGTATGTATGTATGAATAGAATTTGACTACAAAACATGGTCGACGTCAGATGCAGTGGGGATAGATGTATTACTTATACAATAGTACACAGTAATATGGTGCTCCCTCCTTGTGTATCTATAGACGTTGGTAACATTGAGAGCGTGAATACCGACAGCACCATGCAACGTGTATGCAACAATGATGCACTGGCGTGTAGTGAAAATCGCCGGAACGATGACGAACATGTGTAGTCAGGAGCCTGCCAATGTAGCTAATCAGACAAATGTCTCTGAGTGGATTAGACAACAAGATCTAAACTGGAAAAGAATTAGAGCTGCAGCATATTGGAGTGGGTGGCGGCCGAGGAGGGGGACACTATCTCGGTTATATTGCGACATCCCCATGTATATGATAACGGTGTGGAATTAAAATGTTTCGGATGGATGGTACTTATTGTGAATAAAACGTTCTGTTGCATCCCTATCGTTGCTAACCATAATAGGTATACATACATCATAGCCACGCGGCTCTATTATAGGAGCAGAAAATATTTATGATGATTGGTCGAATTGCAATAGCTTTGAAAAGAGCGCAATCAATCAGAGCGCATCACTGTGCAGCAGATATTTGTTCCAGCGAATCGTTGATGGAATGAATAGAAGCATAAGATGCTCTGCGTACGCTGTCAAATTGTTGATCCTCCCGACCATTTTATATTGTTATCATCCAGTGACAGCACGAACGTAACTGTCGAATGCTTTTGTATCTCAAAACGTTCTTACCAGAGTTAATTATCTTACCCGTCGGGAGAATGATTTCGTTCGGTTCCATTTTAAAAATGTTCAGGCAGTAATATAAGAAATAGAGACCACAACTGTAGACAACTATTTGTTCATCTAAGCAGTGACTAAATATTATTGTTCAATAATGGATGGATGGATGGTCACATGATTGTGTGATGGTCCTGTGAATAATCATTATTCATGATATGGTATTCAATACATCACGGTATTTCACTAGTGCACTTACCTCCTCTAAGCTATTATTGTTGTTATAGTTAGCGCTATTTAAAAGCCGCACTTTGTGAGGCACTGAGAAAATAATGATCACTTACATTGCAATGGCTGAAAGAAATATGACCTCTTTATGTCCATGACAATTGTACGAAATTGGATCCACCCGTTTGGCTATTCATTATTAAATCACTTACGCCCGCGTACCCTTAACCCTAGCCTGTTACTGTGATTTGCCATGGGATGGATATTGGACAGCTGTCCTGTATCAGTGAGCTTCACGTAACTCAGTTCAAGGATGAAGCAGGACGAATGATCTGGCGAATAATACGTTCACAAAATGATTCATCGTGCTTATGCTGATTGTCGAACGATTGTCGAACATTTCGGTTGATGTTTATTCAGCGTACTATACTGACTTTCTAGTCCATGTTAGGCCGAATGACAATAACGAAGAATTATCTGCCTCAATAGTGACTTTATAGAAATTCGGATACATGTTTGGAAATTACAGGATAGAGCTATGACTTTATTTCATAATTTTGAGATCTCAGCTGCATTTGGATCCTGGGTTTTTTTGAAGTGTTAACACCATATATGGCATGCTATTGGTAACTATTCACTAAGTGTTTCATACTACATTATTTCTATATGCCGCATGCGTTATTTCTAACCTTAGATATGGCGGAAAGTGCAGCTTAGGATATCTAACAGGGTGTACTTTTTTAAAAATCTAATGATCTGCATATAGCTGAAATTCAAGTGTTTGATTTTTATGTTACGCCCAGCCTATTCATACTTATATTGCCTGGTGGGTCAACGGCACATTTTGAATATCTGATATGGCTAGGACATGCTGCCGTATTAACTTTTAACAGTTTAGGAGCATACCTGGAATGCAGGTTGTATAAATATACTTACCTGTCAGCAGGGTCAACAACGAATGTCAACATAATTAGCCGCGTTTGCACGAAAACAACAGATAGGTGAATTGATACATGTTCAACCCCTGGTAATGCATCAAGTTCATTGTTATCGGTGATTTCCATACTTTTTCTGATAATATTATCGGCAAATAATTATTAATGAATATGTAAAACACCCAATTCACGTAATTAGTGAACAACATACTGCATGCAACGAGGTTTAATATAATGCACTTCAGAATCGGCTTATATTCTTACCATATCGAAGGCACGGGAGGTACGCTGCAATTGAGTAGGAGCCAACATTGTTAATGGAGATTCTACCAGAGTTCTATATAGAGCACAATAAATATGAGCACTTTTCTAAAACATTTCAATGGCTCCATCCTATTTGAATTAATTTATCTCCGCTTTCGATCATGTCACATTGCTGACCATAACTGTAGCGTTAGCTTTCCTGTACCAACATATTATTTCGGCTGCCTTTATATTATCGATTTATGATTCACTACATCTCTCTGAACTTAAAATTCCTGCTTTCAATTGATGTGAATTTAGATTGCAAATAAGTTTAATCGGTGCACTGGCATCGTCACTAGCATGATCACCGCCTTCGTTTTCATATGTCTCAGTAGATTGTGTCTAAATTGTTCAACAGTATTGACGAGTCGACATGACTTGACAATCGCAGTCGGCCTAGATAAAACAACAAGCTTTAATGAGGCATCAGTGGTAACAGTACAGCGACCTAGATTACATATTTCTCTTTATGGCTCTGGCTCGGTAGGAGACATTATCATTATCATGCGTGAACAGTGCAATGAATCACTAAAAGTATTTGAAAACGGGACCCAACAAAGCAATAAGTATTCAGTATTAAGGGCCAGCAAATTCTCGGAAATGACAAACAACTCTCCCGGCTTTCAATACACTTTGGCACGATAATTACTTGATTTATGTGTTCCTCATAATGGGCAAACATAGTCTGATCGATGTTCACAACGTTTTAGGTGACAAATGCAAGCGTTTATCATAATTGATTTGATAAAATGTGCTTGTTATGTAACAGACAACCAATGAAATTCGATAATTGGTTCTGCAACATAAGAATGACTCGATATATCACATTTTTTCATTCACTGAAGATCTTTGCATTGATCTTCATACGAAAACAAACCTACAATTCGCGATTAATAAACACTGATACTCATCATGAAATGGGTAGGAATAATGATTCAACCATGAACGTAGCTCAAGTGACGTTTTATAACACTTTATAAGCAAACACATATGCCAATATCTCTCTGTTATTTATTATACTGTGACTGATTGATGTAACGCTGCAAGGAGTTGTATTTGCCAATATGGTTGCCAAGGAGCATTGCAATAATAACGGATCATATTGCTGAATGGGAACCAAGCTGGGTGATGGATACATGCATTTTATTAGATATCCGTTCCACAATATTTTTACAACACTCTTATCTGCCAGACGGGTTTCTGCAAAACACGCACAGCCACCGGTCGCCACATAACAAAAGTATGTGGCACCAATGCAACAAATTACTTTGACAGATGAGATATCGTACGGTCTTTTGGAGGTTATTCGCTTGGAAAATGTTATCTATTTCGCGGCAGTACAAGAGCGTCAATATATAACAACAGGAAAAGGTAAATGCATTGCGCTGAAGTAAATCATTAGTTTCATTAGTCTATTACTTTAAATCATTGTCCATTTATCTAGTAATGGGATGGAATACTTAATCACATAGATTGGAATTATTAAACTGGTACTTTGCTTAATCTTAGCCATGTGTTTAAATATTTTATGACTGCCTGTTTTTGACATTTTCCTTTGCATACACGTTACCAATGTTTCACAGATTTGCAATCGATACATTCAGCGATGGATAAATCATTCTACAGAGGTAACAAGGCAGTAAATTTTTATTTGCCGGTATGTTCATAAATACCTCCATCCTTGGGATACAGCCTCTTTTGGTTCTGCACATTCCATCAAATGGCACAGCCGAGCCAAACGAACAAGGCAATTAACCTCGGCAATGGTCACCCTGTGAACATAGTACATGTAATATCGCAGCGACATCGCTTGAGGCGTGCGGCGAAAATTATCCTTGGCCCAAATTATCTGTATTGTGCTGCATATATATAGTGGCAAAACAGCCAAATGTTTGATTTTCTATTCCATTGTCATCTAAGAAGCGTTAATTTTCTTTCTTCATGTGATGGGTGATAACAAGACAAAGAACACATCAATAAATACAGTGCTAAACAGAGCGATATAATCTAGAATTGCAATTCCAGATATTACGTGCAAGTAAATGTCACGTGTTATATTTCAGTAGAGAAATAATGTTTCCTTCTCATCCTACGCCGCTGATAGAATGACATTTCTCGTCGGTGGGTTTACTGGTTGAACGTGCACTCTATGTAGACCCTTCTCGTGATGTCGGGGGCGGGTGCCAGACACATTTGCCTCGCATCCCTGCATTTTGGCCTTGGTAAGTAGGATATTTCCAATGTCGTGCGAAACGAAATCGTGAATATATATGTGGGTAGGCTGCTGCCAAACCATCAAAGTTGCTTCAGATATCATAGCCTTATGATTTACTCGCCATTTGGAATGTGATATGTAATGCAATGGATAATCGACGCTGGTGGATCCGATATAGCTGATGTACAAAATAGTATTGGTAGCATGCTAATATATACTACAATAGAAAGTCCCTATGTAAAATTAGCTCCAATCGCTGTGATTAAAATGATTACGGTACTTAATGTACTTGGATCCGGATAAATAACAACAAACGTTATCTAAAACGAAAATGGGTGATTAAATACGCTGCTTTAATTAACCTTGGAATAAGGCAATTAACCTTGGCAAGAGGCGACTTCACTTGCATAGAATGTGTACCTCGTACCAACATTGTTTGAACCGTGAGGTGAAACATCAGTTTCGCACTACGGTAAATGCACTGCGTGTTAGTTAGAATGGCGACTCAGGTGCTGTACAAGTAATCAAAGTAAACATCAAAGAAGAACAACGTTTCTAGCGTTAATTTCCTCTGAATGGAGCGTTAATCAATACTACATACACCACCCACCTCATATTTGGATAACAAATGAAATAGATGTCACAGTGTCATTGCTACCGAATTCGTCGTCAAGCCATATGCAAATGCATTACCAAACGGAGCGACATTGACTGGTATTCATTTTATCACTTGCGCTCCAGGTATTCTCACAGACTGTTGAAAGTCGATGCAGTTTCTGTAGTAAGGCGTATTAGTTATATATCGATTCCTACCTAAATCTGATATTCACAATGTCATTCGGACCCACTGGGCGATGTAAATGCAAATAGGCACTGGAGCTTTGACCAGTTAAATTCATCAATCTCGTTGATTGTTATACATACCTACCAATAGATATTCTAGGCTCCTCTCCGGCTCATGTTAAGAATTAGCGAATATATACCGTTATTGTACAAAATCTGCAGTTAACATTGCTTTACAAACGCGCGAAGGCCAGCTGATACCTCGAAGTCATGAAACATCCAGGCTCGATCATTTCCAAATGCAGGCTCTGAAAGGTGATACGGACGTTAGTCATCACTGATCAGATTTTGGACTTCAAGAATGCCATTATCTAGGCAAATTAGTCGCTAATGCAATGGACATTTGTTCTCGTTCTGTGTATACTTAGTGTGTGATATGGCCATATCAGGACTTCACAGTGGGTAAGCTTATTCTCACCCATGCCACAACAACTAACAACATGATAAAGTGGAAGAAGTGAACACAATCCAACATGCGATAGAGCATTGTTACATTTTTGTGTTTGTTTGTAAATAAATTCTGTGCGAAACTTTCTTAAACTAATTGCGCTCATCACTTCGCTTTCTGTCAGTGCACATTATATAATATCGTATTGTGGGGCTTGTGATGGGCGTGATTGCGTAAAACACGTTTAATGTGTGCGATAGTATTTCAAGCAGTACGCTATACAATCACAGTGTCAGAATACATAATATGCTTAGTCTGACATAATGGAGCCCGGTGAATACGATGGTTTGTGGTACATTATACTTCTAGTTTTGTCTGAGACAAATATTAAGTGAATCAAGTGACAAATAAGTACCAATCATTTAGTGTACAGATAATTCGCCAAGTTAAGCTTAATTAATCGATATTCACGGAACCATTACTCAGCCAGGTGACCATACTCACATCTATCGAATAATGATTCCTAATTAATGTTTAAAACATGGTCTTTGCTTTCTATACACATTAGTCTATAGTCCGCATTACTTCCTGTAAATAAAGCAAATACAAGCCGAGTTCATAAAAAGTAAGATACTTAACTCAATATATAACATTTTGAGAAACAAACACATACGACATCATCACTCGTATTGTCATAGGTTGAAAATTTAGAGAATTGGGTAAACACAAATCATGAATACATTATGGTACTATGCAAGTATATAAAACATCAAAAATAATGATACACAGATACATTATAGGTACTAAAATGAGTCTATTAGATGATTACCGTGTGGAGTGAACTAAACTTTAGATAAGAGTGACATATGATCATAAGATCTAAAACACTGTTTGAAGATGAGTGTGACGCATAATTATCATGCAATTGTTATATATGTTATATGATTACATTGATACATATATATATATATTTATATATATATATACATATTTATAATTGCATCGACATATATCCATATATATATATATATATATATATATATATATATATATATATATATATATATACATATATATATGCATATATATGTGTGTGTATTTATATATATATGTATAAATACGCATAAATCTATATATGTATATATATATATATGTTTATGCATACATACGTTATATAAACATTATATATACATATACACGTATAAATATATATATACATATATGTGTGTGTGTTTGTGTGTGTGTGTGTGTGTGTGTGTGGGGGTGTATGTGTGTGTGTGTGTGTGTGTGTGTGTGTGTGTGTGTGCGTGTTTTCGAGTGTGAGTACATGTGTCTTCATGTTGTAATATTGCTCTAGGAAGCAAACTCTACAATCATCCGTATATTAACCATTATAGTGTTTCAACGGAATGTGTTCGTGTAAATCCGAGATCAAAGACTAACAGATTCCAGAACAATATCTCCTGCGATTGTTTCCATCCCATACAGCTGCAATAGAAGCTTTGACATTACGTGTGACTGTTTCGTTCTAAAGAGAACATGGACTTTGGCTATAGTACCAGGGCCAGTAAAACGCTGACCTACCACTTACTTAAACATTTTTTAATGGCAGTCGGTTTGGAATGGATAGGAATTTTGCAACGCAGTTCCACTAAATATTTGATCTTCTGAGATTCATACTCGATTTTAGCGATTAAACCAGAGGGGTTAAAGCTTAGCTATGAGAGCTAACTCAGACTAGCTCTGTGGTGAGTGTGCTAATGATTGAAACACACGCCCGTCTACACAGAGCTCTTGGAGTTCAAAGAATACATTTTACTATTAATGCGTCTCCATGAACAAATACGCTGCTACATAGAGCTGCCTTAATAATCATGAATCCTATTTCTACATTTAACGAGAAAGTATATGTCACATCCATTGCTTTAGAAGAGAAATCATTCGGCGCTTTCTTCCCATGCGTATGTTGCTTACCATGCTGTCTTTTCTTGCCGAACTTACGGAGGTGTGTTTATTGGTTGAAACAGCACTCCATATAGGTTGGTCGTGTAAAATGGCGCGTGTAAAATGCATCAAGGTGGCATCATGTCCTGCTGTGTCCAATATTCAAAATGTCTTGCAGACATATTGGGTGATTATATAGGCGAGTAGGCTGTTAGCGAGCAATCACATTTAGCTAAGGCATTATAATCATATACTCAAGCTACACTCTGGGTTGTAATCGATAAGCCACATTTAATCTGATTGATCCGACTATGTAAAAACTAATACTGATGGGAAATGAAGATACTACGGCAGCAAACCTGAGTCAAATCACCTGCATTCGCTATGATAAACATTAATGTAGCTGTATCTACCTTTGTCTCGGACATATACACCTATTTTACTAAATGATGATTGCACAACTGCCCCTTTGTGTTCTTGGCTAATGACATGCGAAATTCGATTTTTCGGTTCCGTTTTGATCTAGTTGCTAAAATGACACGAAAGTAATCTTTCCTTCGTATTATATACTAAAACATATCGATAGTTCACCGAAATCAGTGCCTTGAAAGGTGGCTCAACCCTGATCGAATTAGTT
>CM067347.1:43975083-44042583 GCA_034190875.2 Urechis unicinctus | reverse complement strand
GAAATTCAAGTGCTTGATTTTTATGTTACGCCCAGCCTATTCATACTTATATTGCCTGGTGGGTCAACGGCACATTTTGAATATCTGATATGGCTAGGACATGCTGCCGTATTAACTTTTAACAGTTTAGGAGCATACCTGGAATGCAGGTTGTATAAATATACTTACCTGTCAGCAGGGTCAACAACGAATGTCAACATAATTAGCCGCGTTTGCACGAAAACAACAGATAGGTGAATTGATACATGTTCAACCCCTGGTAATGCATCAAGTTCATTGTTATCGGTGATTTCCATACTTTTTCTGATAATATTATCGGCAAATAATTATTAATGAATATGTAAAACACCCAATTCACGTAATTAGTGAACAACATACTGCATGCAACGAGGTTTAATATAATGCACTTCAGAATCGGCTTATATTCTTACCATATCGAAGGCACGGGAGGTACGCTGCAATTGAGTAGGAGCCAACATTGTTAATGGAGATTCTACCAGCTTAAGAGTTCTATATAGAGCGCAATAAATATGAGCACTTTTCTAAAACATTTCAATGGCTCCATCCTATTTGAATTAATTTATCTCCGCTTTCGATCATGTCACATTGCTGACCATAACTGTAGCGTTAGCTTTCCTGTACCAACATATTATTTCGGCTGCCTTTATATTATCGATTTATGATTCACTACATCTCTCTGAACTTAAAATTCCTGCTTTCAATTGATGTGAATTTAGATTGCAAATAAGTTTAATCGGTGCACTGGCATCGTCACTAGCATGATCACCGCCTTCGTTTTCATATGTCTCAGTAGATTGTGTCTAAATTGTTCAACAGTATTGACGAGTCGACATGACTTGACAATCGCAGTCGGCCTAGATAAAACAACAAGCTTTAATGAGGCATCAGTGGTAACAGTACAGCGACCTAGATTACATATTTCTCTTTATGGCTCTGGCTCGGTAGGAGACATTATCATTATCATGCGTGAACAGTGCAATGAATCACTAAAAGTATTTGAAAACGGGACCCAACAAAGCAATAAGTATTCAGTATTAAGGGCCAGCAAATTCTCGGAAATGACAAACAACTCTCCCGGCTTTCAATACACTTTGGCACGATAATTACTTGATTTATGTGTTCCTCATAATGGGCAAACATAGTCTGATCGATGTTCACAACGTTTTAGGTGACAAATGCAAGCGTTTATCATAATTGATTTGATAAAATGTGCTTGTTTATGTAACAGACAACCAAGGAAATTCGATAATTGGTTCTGCAACATAAGAATGACTCGATATATCACATTTTTTCATTCACTGAAGATCTTTGCATTGATCTTCATACGAAAACAAACCTACAATTCGCGATTAATAAACACTGATACTCATCATGAAATGGGTAGGAATAATGATTCAACCATGAACGTAGCTCAAGTGACGTTTTATAACACTTTATAAGCAAACACATATGCCAATATCTCTCTGTTATTTATTATACTGTGACTGATTGATGTAACGCTGCAAGGAGTTGTATTTGCCAATATGGTTGCCAAGGAGCATTGCAATAATAACGGATCATATTGCTGAATGGGAACCAAGCTGGGTGATGGATACATGCATTTTATTAGATATCCGTTCCACAATATTTTTACAACACTCTTATCTGCCAGACGGGTTTCTGCAAAACACGCACAGCCACCGGTCGCCACATAACAAAAGTATGTGGCACCAATGCAACAAATTACTTTGACAGATGAGATATCGTACGGTCTTTTGGAGGTTATTCGCTTGGAAAATGTTATCTATTTCGCGGCAGTACAAGAGCGTCAATATATAACAACAGGAAAAGGTAAATGCATTGCGCTGAAGTAAATCATTAGTTTCATTAGTCTATTACTTTAAATCATTGTCCATTTATCTAGTAATGGGATGGAATACTTAATCACATAGATTGGAATTATTAAACTGGTACTTTGCTTAATCTTAGCCATGTGTTTAAATATTTTATGACTGCCTGTTTTTGACATTTTCCTTTGCATACACGTTACCAATGTTTCACAGATTTGCAATCGATACATTCAGCGATGGATAAATCATTCTACAGAGGTAACAAGGCAGTAAATTTTTATTTGCCGGTATGTTCATAAATACCTCCATCCTTGGGATACAGCCTCTTTTGGTTCTGCACATTCCATCAAATGGCACAGCCGAGCCAAACGAACAAGGCAATTAACCTCGGCAATGGTCACCCTGTGAACATAGTACATGTAATGTCGCAGCGACATCGCTTGAGGCGTGCGGCGAAAATTATCCTTGGCCCAAATTATCTGTATTGTGCTGCATATATATAGTGGCAAAACAGCCAAATGTTTGATTTTCTATTCCATTGTCATCTAAGAAGCGTTAATTTTCTTTCTTCATGTGATGGGTGATAACAAGACAAAGAACACATCAATAAATACAGTGCTAAACAGAGCGGTATAATCTAGAATTGCAATTCCAGATATTACGTGCAAGTAAATGTCACGTGTTATATTTCAGTAGAGAAATAATGTTTCCTTCTCATCCTACGCCGCTGATAGAATGACATTTCTCGTCGGTGGGTTTACTGGTTGAACGTGCACTCTATGTAGACCCTTCTCGTGATGTCGGGGGCGGGTGCCAGACACATTTGCCTCGCATCCCTGCATTTTGGCCTTGGTAAGTAGGATATTTCCAATGTCGTGCGAAACGAAATCGTGAATATATATGTGGGTAGGCTGCTGCCAAACCATCAAAGTTGCTTCAGATATCATAGCCTTATGATTTACTCGCCATTTGGAATGTGATATGTAATGCAATGGATAATCGACGCTGGTGGATCCGATATAGCTGATGTACAAAATAGTATTGGTAGCATGCTAATATATACTACAATAGAAAGTCCCTATGTAAAATTAGCTCCAATCGCTGTGATTAAAATGATTACGGTACTTAATGTACTTGGATCCGGATAAATAACAACAAACGTTATCTAAAACGAAAATGGGTGATTAAATACGCTGCTTTAATTAACCTTGGAATAAGGCAATTAACCTTGGCAAGAGGCGACTTCACTTGCATAGAATGTGTACCTCGTACCAACATTGTTTGAACCGTGAGGTGAAACATCAGTTTTCGCACTACGGTAAATGCACTGCGTATTAGTTAGAATGGCGACTCAGGTGCTGTACAAGTAATCAAAGTAAACATCAAAGAAGAACAACGTTTCTAGCGTTAATTTCCTCTGAATGGAGCGTTAATCAATACTACATACACCACCCACCTCATATTTGGATAACAAATGAAATAGATGTCACAGTGTCATTGCTACCGAATTCGTCGTCAAGCCATATGCAAATGCATTACCAAACGGAGCGACATTGACTGGTATTCATTTTATCACTTGCGCTCCAGGTATTCTCACAGACTGTTGAAAGTCGATGCAGTTTCTGTAGTAAGGCGTATTAGTTATATATCGATTCCTACCTAAATCTGATATTCACAATGTCATTCGGACCCACTGGGCGATGTAAATGCAAATAGGCACTGGAGCTTTGACCAGTTAAATTCATCAATCTCGTTGATTGTTATACATACCTACCAATAGATATTCTAGGCTCCTCTCCGGCTCATGTTAAGAATTAGCGAATATATACCGTTATTGTACAAAATCTGCAGTTAACATTGCTTTACAAACGCGCGAAGGCCAGCTGATACCTCGAAGTCATGAAACATCCAGGCTCGATCATTTCCAAATGCAGGCTCTGAAAGGTGATACGGACGTTAGTCATCACTGATCAGATTTTGGACTTCAAGAATGCCATTATCTAGGCAAATTAGTCGCTAATGCAATGGACATTTGTTCTCGTTCTGTGTATACTTAGTGTGTGATATGGCCATATCAGGACTTCACAGTGGGTAAGCTTATTCTCACCCATGCCACAACAACTAACAACATGATAAAGTGGAAGAAGTGAACACAATCCAACATGCGATAGAGCATTGTTACATTTTTGTGTTTTTGTTTGTAAATAAATTCTGTGCGAAACTTTCTTAAACTAATTGCGCTCATCACTTCGCTTTCTGTCAGTGCACATTATATAATATCGTATTGTGGGGCTTGTGATGGGCGTGATTGCGTAAAACACGTTTAATGTGTGCGATAGTATTTCAAGCAGTACGCTATACAATCACAGTGTCAGAATACATAATATGCTTAGTCTGACATAATGGAGCCCGGTGAATACGATGGTTGTGGTACATTATACTTCTAGTTTTGTCTGAGACAAATATTAAGTGAATCAAGTGACAAATAAGTACCAATCATTTAGTGTACAGATAATTCGCCAAGTTAAGCTTAATTAATCGATATTCACGGAACCATTACTCAGCCAGGTGACCATACTCACATCTATCGAATAATGATTCCTAATTAATGTTTAAAACATGGTCTTTGCTTTCTATACACATTAGTCTATAGTCCGCATTACTTCCTGTAAATAAAGCAAATACAAGCCGAGTTCATAAAAAGTAAGATACTTAACTCAATATATAACATTTTGAGAAACAAACACATACGACATCATCACTCGTATTGTCATAGGTTGAAAATTTAGAGAATTGGGTAAACACAAATCATGAATACATTATGGTACTATGCAAGTATATAAAACATCAAAAATAATGATACACAGATACATTATAGGTACTAAAATGAGTCTATTAGATGATTACCGTGTGGAGTGAACTAAACTTTAGATAAGAGTGACATATGATCATACGATCTAAAACACTGTTTGAAGATGAGTGTGACGCATAATTATCATGCAATTGTTATATATGTTATATGATTACATTGATACATATATATATATATATTTATATATATATACATATTTATAATTGCATCGACATATATCCATATATATATATATATATATATATATATATATATATATATATATATATATATATATATATATATATATATATATGCATATATATGTGTGTGTATTTATATATATATGTATATATACGCATAAATCTATATATGTATATATATATATATATGTTTATGCATACATACGTATATAAAACATATATATACATATACACGTATATAAATATATATATACATATGTGTGTGTGTGTGTGTGTGTGTGTGTGTGTGTGTGTGTGTGTGTGTGTGGGTGTGTGTGTGTGTGTGTGTGTGTGTGTGTGTGTGCGTGTTTTCGAGTGTGAGTACATGTGTCTTCATGTTGTAATATTGCTCTAGGAAGCAAACTCTACAATCATCCGTATATTAACCATTATAGTGTTTCAACGGAATGTGTTCGTGTAAATCCGAGATCAAAGACTAACAGATTCCAGAACAATATCTCCTGCGATTGTTTCCATCCCATACAGCTGCAATAGAAGCTTTGACATTACGTGTGACTGTTTCGTTCTAAAGAGAACATGGACTTTGGCTATAGTACCAGGGCCAGTAAAACGCTGACCTACCACTTACTTAAACATTTTTTAATGGCAGTCGGTTTGGAATGGATAGGAATTTTGCAACGCAGTTCCACTAAATATTTGATCTTCTGAGATTCATACTCGATTTTAGCGATTAAACCAGAGGGGTTAAAGCTTAGCTATGAGAGCTAACTCAGACTAGCTCTGTGGTGAGTGTGCTAATGATTGAAACACACGCCCGTCTACACAGAGCTCTTGGAGTTCAAAGAATACATTTTACTATTAATGCGTCTCCATGAACAAATACGCTGCTACATAGAGCTGCCTTAATCATGAATCCTATTTCTACATTTAACGAGAAAGTATATGTCACATCCATTGCTTTAGAAGAGAAATCATTCGGCGCTTTCTTCCCATGCGTATGTTGCTTACCATGCTGTCTTTTCTTGCCGAACTTACGGAGGTGTGTTTATTGGTTGAAACAGCACTCCATATAGGTTGGTCGTGTAAAATGGCGCGTGTAAAATGCATCAAGGTGGCATCATGTCCTGCTGTGTCCAATATTCAAAATGTCTTGCAGACATATTGGGTGATTATATAGGCGAGTAGGCTGTTAGCGAGCAATCACATTTAGCTAAGGCATTATAATCATATACTCAAGCTACACTCTGGGTTGTAATCGATAAGCCACATTTAATCTGATTGATCCGACTATGTAAAAACTAATACTGATGGGAAATGAAGATACTACGGCAGCAAACCTGAGTCAAATCACCTGCATTCGCTATGATAAACATTAATGTAGCTGTATCTACCTTTGTCTCGGACATATACACCTATTTTACTAAATGATGATTGCACAACTGCCCCTTTGTGTTCTTGGCTAATGACATGCGAAATTCGATTTTTCGGTTCCGTTTTGATCTAGTTGCTAAAATGACACGAAAGTAATCTTTCCTTCGTATTATATACTAAAACATATCGATAGTTCACCGAAATCAGTGCCTTGAAAGGTGGCTCAACCCTGATCGAATTAGTTAAACGTCTTCGGATGGATACCATGTCTCATTGTTGACCAAAATGGTAATGTTGTCATTTCGGTAAAAACATATTATTTCGGCTGCCTTTATATTATCGATTTACGATTCACTACATATCTCTGAAGATAACACACTTGCTTTCATTTTTTAGATTTCGTATTTCTCTTTATGGCTCGGGCTCGTATTGTGGCATAATCAAGCGTAAAAAATGCAATGAATCGCTAAGTGTATTTGAAAACCGGACCCAACGGTGCAGTAAGTGCCAAGTATTAAGGGTTACCGTATTCTCGGAAATAACAAATAACTTAATTTATCGAGTATTATCAGGATTCAGCATTAACTGTCACTGAGGATGCATTAAATGATGTTTATGTATTCGCCCGTACTCGGCGAGAGGACATTTATTGCATGCTGATTTAAGAGTAAATCGTGGTGTTGGTGATAGATTGATTTTTTAATTTAAATGCTTCATCATGTGCTTACAGGGGTTTGTTGAAACACTGTTGACGGCACCGATTGAAGGAACAGTCATTTATCAAAACATGGTATATATTGATGACATTAGTATGGACGTTGATTCAGCTATATACGATGCTCTTGAGACGCTAGATATCTAATCGTACACAACATGATAGCCCTCAGTTGTGCTTACACGTAGCAACATAACTTAGCAAGCAAGCAAGCAAGCAGAATCTGATCTGGAAGATGCTTTACAGAATATTTACGTATTCGACCTAAATCGGCCACAGGACATTCATCGCATAATAAATACATTTATTTTCTCAATGATGGTTAATTAATGCCCGGCCATTTTTTTTGATGAGGGGGTTAAGTAATTTTGATTTTCAAAATAATACCAATATGCCAGCGTCAGGCTCGCTTCATGATTGACTACGGAAGATCATGGGAACTTAAGTAGACAAATAATTATGAGAAAAGTGTTAGATGGAGGTGAAGTGAAGTCATGGCTGCGAAGCTAATCAATACGATGTATTGTGGTGTTATCCGTAGCGATATTATATTGCTGTTGGTTAACCCTGTTATATATATATATATATATATATATATATATATATAGATATATATATATATATATATATATATATATATATATATATATATATATATATATATATATATATATATATATATATATCTATATATATATATATATATATATATATATATATATATATATATATATATATATATATATATATATATATATATCTATATATATATATATATCTATATATATATATATATATATCTATATATATATATATAGACTAGACTGGTGATCGGCTGTTTATTATTTCAGACAGTCAACAGAGACGGCCTCTATTGTCAATAGATTTTGTTGCCAATGGTACAGGATGTGGTTGATTCATATCAGCCATCCTGCAATCTCCCAAGACCAGGTGCAATCAATTATCAATAAAATATTGCAGTTTAACGTCGGATTCAACGCCGAGTATAATTACAAAGATGATGGATGAGGTTGTATATTCGTCGTATGCGAACCATCGCCCACCTAACACATGCCCATTGCCCATATCAATTTTCAAAAAGGAATCGACTCACACGTTGCATGTTCAATGCAAGACAATAGGCATCATCAAGTGAGTAATGCACTCTTGTTCCAGTGTGAATGCAAATGAATGCCGCGTTGGTCTGTAATGCAAATATAGCCACTGGATTTTGTAGGTGTATATGATTTATGCTACGACTTTGTATTCATAATGGACACTGTGGCTTGTGAGTGGTGCAAGGCGCTTATTTGCATCAGCAAACATTTATCAGTCATTTCCCTTGTGTTCATGATTAACATTTATATCAAATATATACCAGTCCCCTACCTCTCCTGTGTCTGTTAGATTTAGTTGTTGACACACTATGGAAATGCGTCAAATGACGCAATAGTACGAGCAATATATCGTAATTATACCCACGAATCAGTTGCTATGGTGACATTTACTCTTTGCCACCACTTCCAAAAACATCACTCCCTCTGTAGCTGTTCATATAACTTTCCGCTCACAGTAAATTATTACGGCATGAAGCAATTCTGATTATCACATAGGTGGTGCTCATGATATATGCACAAACCAGAACTGTTCGTCCTGTGCCTACGTCGCTAATAATGTTGACATTACCAAAGGTGGGCGAATCGTAATAATGCGAGGCTTTTATCCCACATTTTGACTTGGTGCCAAACAAATAGATAACATCGCCCTAAAGAAGTTAATTTGAATTGAGGAGAGAAACAGCGCGATGAACTCAATATCAGCTCGAGGAATAATAATGTTATTAGAGCTGTGTATTATGGAGTGCTGTGGTAACGATGATGGTGATACTTGATTAATCCGGTTCTTTTGGATGACTAATGTTCCACTGAGGTATTAGATGATAATTAAACATCAACTTATAATGCGTAAATACATTATTAATACATGAATGTGGCATGAAGCATGTGGTCAATCGATGCTTTTGACATTTCGTGCAGAACACATAGACCACGTCGCCACCTTGCACTGATTAACGCAGAGCCGAGCTCATGAATATATGCAAGAAATGAAATATCCAGCCAGTGATATATTACAGTAACAAACTATAATTACTCTCCTGGCTTGTAAAACACTTTTTGGAGTCATTTTGCACGATACTATCTTGATTTATGTGTTCGTCATTTGTCAATTCGTCTCAAGAGAGGGTCATCGAAAAATATCCAACTTTAGCCACACAGGCATTGATCGGTAAATGCCAAGTAGTATTGTATGCATGGTTCTAAGTCAATAATTCCAGTATCCAAATTCTACCATATATACGCTCAGATTTTTCTTGGAAATGAACAAATGGCATTCTTCTGTTAGTGGATTGTTTTGCCTTCTACCTCCGTTGAAAATACATAACAGAAGCATATGCGTCAGAGGAAATCCTGCCCATATTCGCATCTTATCAGGTCAAAGACGACCGCAGAAGGAAGTACGTACCTCGATCGAGGTACGTACTTCGATCTGCGGTCAGTCCGCGACCTGCTTATGATTGACCATGTGATATATGACGTGTAATGGAATATCACCGACACCTTTGTCAGATATATATATATATATATATATATATATATATATATATATATATATATATATATATATATATATATATATATATATATATATATATATATATATATATATTTATATATATATATATATATATATATATATATATGTATATATATATATATATATATATATATGTGTGTATGTATGTATATATATGTATGTATATATATATATATATATATATATATATGTATGTATGTATATATATATGTATGTATGTATGTGTGTATGTATGTATGTATGTATGTATGTATGTATGTATGTATGTATGTATGTATGTATGTATGTATGTATGTATGTATGTATGTGTATGTATGTATGTATGTATGTATGTCTGTATGTATGTATGTATGTATGTATGTATGTATGTATGTATGTATGTATGTATGTATGTATGTATGTATGTGTTTGTGTGTATGTATGTATGTATGTATATATGAATAGAATTTGACTACGAAACATGGTCGACGTCAGATGCAGTGGGGATAGATGTATTACTTATACAATAGTACACAGTAATATGGTGCTCCCTCCTTGTGTATCCATAGACGTTGGTAACATTGAGAGCGTGAATACCGACAGCACCATTCAACGTGTATGCAACAATGATGCACTGGCGTGTAGTGAAAATCGCCGGAACGATGACGAACATGTGTAGTCAGGAGCCTGCCAATGTAGCTAATCAGACAAATGTCTCTGAGTGGATTAGACAACAAGATCTAAACTGGGAAAGAATTAGAGCTGCAGCATATTGGAGTGGGAGGCGGCCGAGGAGGGGGACACTATCTCGGTTATATTGCGACATCCCCATGTATATGATAACGGTGTGGAATTAAAATGTTTCGGATGGATGGTACTTATTGTGAATAAAACGTTCTGTTGCATCCCTATCGTTGCTAACCATAATAGGTATACATACATCATAGCCACGCGGCTATATTATAGGAGCAGAAAATATTTATGATGATTGGTCGAATTGCAATAGCTTTGAAAAGAGCGCAATCAATCAGAGCGCATCACTGTGCAGCAGATATTTGTTCCAGCGAATCGTTGATGGAATGAATAGAAGCATAAGATGCTCTGCGTACGCTGTCAAATTGTTGATCCTCCCGACCATTTTATATTGTTATCATCCAGAGACAGCACGAACGTAACTGTCGAATGCTTTTGTATCTCAAAACGTTCTTACCAGAGTTAATTATCTTACCCGTCAGGAGAATGATTTCGTTCGGTTCTATTTAAAAAATGTTCAGGCAGTAATATAAGAAATCGAGACCACAACTGTAGACAACTATTTGTTCATCTAATCAGTGACTAAATATTATTGTTCAATAATGGATGGATGGATGGTCACATGATTGTGTGATGGTCCTGTGAATAATCATTATTCATGATATGGTATTCAATACATCACGGTATTTCACTAGTGCACTTACCTCCTCTAAGCTATTATTGTTGTTATAGTTAGCGCTATTTAAAAGCCGCACTTTGTGAGGCACTGAGAAAATAATGATCACTTACATTGCAATGGCTGAAAGAAATATGACCTCTTTATGTCCATGACAATTGTACGAAATTGGATCCACCCGTTTGGCTATTCATTATTAAATCATTTACGCCCGCGTACCCTTAACCCTAGCCTGTTACTGTGATTTGCCATGGGATGGATATTGGACAGCTGTCCTGTATCAGTGAGCTTCACGTAACTCAGTTCAAGGATGAAGCAGGACGAATGATCTGGCGAATAATACGTTCACAAAATGATTCATCGTGCTTATGCTGATTGTCGAACGATTGTCGAACATTTCGGTTGATGTTTATTCAGCGTACTATACTGACTTTCTAGTCCATGTTAGGCCGAATGACAATAACGAAGAATTATCTGCCTCAATAGTGACTTTATAGAAATTCGGATACATGTTTGGAAATTACAGGACAGAGCTATGACTTTATTTCATAATTTTTGGAACTCAGCTGCATTTGGATCCTGGTTTTTTGAAGTATTAACACCATATATGGCATGCTATTGGTAACTATTCACTAAGTGTTTCATACTACATTATTTCTATATGCCGCATGCGTTATTTCTAACCTTAGATATGGCGGAAAGTGCAGCTTAGGATATCTAACAGGGTGTACTTTTAAAAATCTAATGATCTGCATATAGCTGAAATTCAAGTGCTTGATTTTAATGTTACGCCCAGCCTATTCATACTTATATTGCCTGGTGGGTCAACGGCACATTTTGAATATCTGATATGGCTAGGACATGCTGCCGTATTAACTTTTAACAGTTTAGGAGCATACCTGGAATGCAGGTTGTATAAATATACTTACCTGTCAGCAGGGTCAACAACGAATGTCAACATAATTAGCCGCATTTGCACGAAAACAACAGATAGGTGAATTGATACATGTTCAACCCCTCATGCAGCGCATTTAACATAATGGAAGGGTCAGGGCAAATTTCCCCTCGCGTTGCAAGCAATATCGCTGCGAATTACAAGAACCAAGGTTAATTGTCTAGTTCACAAAGCTCTGTTGTGTCATTGTTGTAAGGTCCATTTAAAGCAGTGTGTATAGCCACGTTATGCGGTTCAGTCGAAGGTAGGTTGTTATGTAGGGTACCAATGAAGCACTATTCACCGCCTAGTGTAGTGAACAAGATCTCATCCGTAGCTAAATCAATCGATATATTGTCCATATTTATTTGTTAGTTTATGATTTATTCATATGCATGGTGGGTACAACATCCAAATCATAGGAAATGTTTAGCATTTAGCCATTCAATACCTATGTAGATATCAGCCAACATTTGGCCTGGTAAACGAAAACGTATATTGTTCCGGTTATTTCGATTACCTCCACCATTTGAAGCACCACCCAGGTTCGTCTCATTAACCCAAAGGCGTCCATTTTCTATTTGGTATAAATGTCAACCGTGGACACAGGGGAATACCTGGCTATTATAGCTGATTGAAAAAGACTACATTCAGCACCAACGGGTATCATCACCAATCATGGGAATACCAAGGCGTCATCGATATGTGTAAACCAGTACAGTCCTATTGTAAACGTTGGCGCTCCATAAGATCATCGCATTACTTTGCTGTCCACTCTCAAGCACTGTTGTTCATTACATAACAGTAACGGGTTTCCTCGCGACGTAATAGTCACACACAGTTTTAATATTTCATTTAAGTCCATGAATGTTTTTTTTACTTATTTAATGTATCCAAGGATCCATTATCAGTAGATTTATTAAACTGATAAGTCCGTTTTCCATACTTTGAGTTGATAGCATAACACGACCTGGGGATAACTTTTATCATATCCTATCCTGCTTGAAATACTGAAATCTAAGGTATTTGTTTGTCAATACTTGCCAAATACGCAACGCATTCGGTTGTTGCAGATCTCAGGTAATTGTCATCACAATTGGATGTGATACATGTTAATTACAGGTGAATATCAACAACCTTGGTTTACATGAACCGAGCCATGTGTTCAAACTGCCCGTTTAGGAGATGTTTCTTTGGATCCATTATGCCAGTGTTTTCACGAATTACCTATTGATATGTTCATCTAAGGATAAATCCTACAGAGCTCGCATGGCTGTAAATATTTATTTATCGGTATGTTCATAAATACCTACGTCCTTGGGATACAGTTTCGTTTGGTTCTACTCACTCAATCAAATGACATAGCCGAGAAACACGAACAAGGCAAATCAACTTGGAAATGGTTCCCCTGGGAACACAGTACATGTAATTCACAGCGACATCGCTTGGGGCATATGAAGAAAATTATCCTTGACCCCAATTATCTTTATCGTGCTGTGTGGAAGATGGATTATGGAGTGTGATTAAAACGTTACATTTTCTATTCTATGTTTCTCTTTCTAATACACCATTCAGTATATAAAGGGGCGTCTATGAGCCATCAGCAAATACATTGCTTAGCAGAGGGATTTGGTCGGGAATTCTATTTCTAGATATAACGAGCATGTTAATGACCCGCGTATTGCACAGTAGAGAAATAATGCTTTCTTTCTAATCTACGCTGCTAAATATGATGACATTTCTCTTCGAGCTTACAGAGGTTGATTTACTGGTTCAACGTGCTCTTTATGTAGACTGTTCTACTTTTGTCGGGTGGTGCGTGCAAGGCGCAAGTACGATATTTACAATGTCGTGCCGACCCAAAGCGTGGATATAATATGTGAGTAGGCTGTTACCGAACAATCACAGTTGCCTCAGACATTATAACCATATATTGAAGATGTTCTTTGCCCTATATTTAGAGAGCCATATTGAATCTGTTGGATAATCGACACTGTAGGTTCCGCTATGGCTGATGGTACTACAGCAGAAAATCCCTGAGTAAAATAAGCTCCATTCTCATTGATTGACATGATTGCGATACTAAATATACATTATTAAAAAGATATAACATCATAAGTTTTCACAAAAATGTGCAATTAAATACATACATACATACATACATACATACATACATACATACATACATACATACATACATACATACATACATACATACATGAAATTTATAAATGTATACATATATAAATGTATCTATATATATACATATATTTTTGTATATACATGTGTCTATTCATATATTTACATTTATATATGCATGTATATATATGAATATATATATATGTATATATATGAATATATACAAATATAGATAACTATGTATTAATATATATAGATATATTCATATACTATATACACATATGTATACTTATATATAAATATATGCATATATATATGCATTTATTCATATATATATATATATATATATATATATATATATATATATGTGTAAATAAGTATATCTATATGTAAATACAAGATGCAGCACAAAAGATTATGGTAGGAGTGCTAAATGGACCGTGTTCTATAACTACACTGCTAGATATGTCTTTATCTTGTAATATCGGCATATGAAACAATCTCTACAATTAACTGTATATTAACAAATATAGTACCTCAAAACAAAGGGCTAGTGTTTATCCGCGTTCAAAGACAAACCGATTCCAGATCAGCACGTAAGTGCCACTAAATATTTGATCTTCTGAGATTCATATTCCTAGCAAACACATGACGCTCCGCTATATTGCGGATTGTTTTGATAAAGATTTACTACGTTTGACAATGGTAAAAACATATTTTTGTTTATCAACTGTTTAAAGCTCAAAGGCTTAAGGAAACGTATCGACATTATTATTAATAAATGAAAAATCCTTAATGAATGTGGGCGCATGGTAAAAAAACAGGAACGTTCGTTCGCGCAATGCTCGGAGAACGTTATGCTGTTCTTGGGGGCGGCAAGATACAAATACAAGTACTGCAACGTTTGTAGAACGTTATGCTGCTCTTGGGTTTGAAGCACAATTTAAGTAACGGTACTGGAATGTTCGCATAACTTTCTTTTGCAGCACTAACATTTCACTACAAATCGCAGCAAAACTGAATGAGCATAACTCTAATAGTCCTGCATGTTTCAAATTGATAATCTGTTAAGCGATAGTATATTTATTATCGCGATTATTCATTCACCAAGTAAATTCATGCAATTGATTATCTATATAGCAATATTGGACTTTTACTTTCATGACCTGCTTAGAAATCGATTTCTGCAACGGGATCCTACTGTAGTGTATAATTGACCCAGTTAGCTAGGCTGTTTCGAAAAATAACAATAATCGGATCATGCCAGAGTCATAAACTTAGCAGGAAGGACAAAACGGCGACCTGGGTGGCATCCCGTAAAGCATGCTGATTGGCAATGGTCATTAAAGTTGTGGGCGGTCAAAGCAGACGATGGATAACTGTCATTAATCTGCTTGTAGCACCGATTATACAAAAGGTCACGTGAACGTTGCGGCATTTGATTTGATTTCATACTTCTCGTTGTAAACAACCAACGCCATGATGAGTCAAACAGGTCAAGGTCATCCCATCCGGTGGGTGATAGTATGTGTACAAACGATATCGTAACACTGATGTTTTGTCGAATTAACTCTGAAAAGTGAGTATATTAATTTGTACAATTATCAAGGTACCTGAATTACCAGACACTGAGAAATGGGCCAAATATGCCATCCGTTCTTTTCTATGGGCCCAGTAAGTGTGGGTCCTCTCATAATTATTGAAGTTGCATCATGTAATGATATGGCATTATCAATCGTCATACATAGCTAACATTATTGGCGTGGATCATGTGTTATGATTACAAGCACAAATAAAATTGTGATACTTATGCACTTTATGTATTATTAAAATAATGATAGAGGATCGGGTTTATGACTTGTCTCTTGTAGCTAATAAAATCATTTCTTCAAGGCATCCCGGAAGGCCACTATGGCACAAGTATCCTCCAACGTGGAGATCGATCATATCAAATGTTGCCCTATGAATTGGATATGGTAAGATATGCGACAGGATTTCTTGTTACTCTGAAATGGAACATTTGACCTAATATACAGTACATATATTGCTTCATGGATATTAGTATGCGTTGTGATTGCGACAGCCAACACGCTTATGTTTTTAGTTGCAACGGATTTGTTCACAAAAAAACATCGTTAACAATGTTGCCTATAAAGACTGGCTCAGTTTTGATTCACAACCACCTGCTAAAAGGCAGACATCATCGTCAGCTAGCAATAAGATTGATTAGACCAGTTGACTGCTTGCATTATCATATGAATAAGGTTAAAGCTGATTAACTGCGGACTTAAATGTGGAATATTACCTGAATACTTGAATTAAAATATTTGAATGGTTATCCTCTGCTCCAATGACACCAAAGACACCCCTAACAAGAGACCACCCTGATGACAGTACTGATGGCGAGATTTCTTTACTACGCTAATGATAAATTAATCAACAGAGTAGTGTGGGAAAACTTTCAAAGAAAATAATGGAAACGAAATTATTGAAAACGAAATGTTGATATCCATCCAACGCGAGCTACCATCAAAGACTGGGGTGGGGGCATACCTTGAAGATCAGGCAGGGGATGAACTTTGGGTCAAACCTTGCACAAGTACATCGGATTTGGAATCTCTAATTAACAAGCTAGAAGACAAAGAATATCGCCAAACAAGCAGTAATTTCTAAATTTTATATCGTGGAGTTGCACAGGTATTTGTCCGTACTCTAAATAAATGCGTATGTGATATTTTATTGTCCTCAGACCTTGTACTTGAGCTAAGTAACAGGGGCAGATTCTGGGGATAGCGTCCGCCCAATGCTTCGAAAGATTGCCACAAATGTCACCCTTGACATGAACAGCCTTAAGGGACGAAAACAAAAGCTTCCGGGAGCTAACAATTCGTGAAGTGGTCATCCGTAAAACACAAATAATATATATATAATTAAATGTTACATTCATGCTGTTTAATATACAAACATGGCATGGATTGTATCATTTGCTGCTATGGAAATTGCGTTTCTAGTTAGCAATCTTCGAGTTAACAAACATAGCTTACAGCTGGGAGATTGTTATTATTGCATTACAAATTCAATTTTTAATAAGAAATATATTTCCAAATATTGATTTTTATGAGTAGTTGTATTTCAAACACATTTGGGTTCTGCAGACACCAGCAAAACGCCGAACATTGATGGCGCATGCGATGCAGATTCTGATTAATGAGTTATTAATAAAACAAATGAAAGAAGACCAGTATCAGCTGACGTTCTCAAAACGTGCAGTAAACTTTCCATGGAAACGTTCTGCTAACGTTATTTGAAAAGATCTCCTTATGTTATACAACAACGTTCTGCTAACGATATGTGAAACGTTCTCCTAACGTTATACAATAACGTTATCGCTAACGTTCTAAGAACGTATAGAAAACTTTCCATGAAAACGTTTTGCAAAAGTTATTTCTAACGTTACCCTAACTTTAGCCTAAAGTTCTGGGAACATCTTTTTGTTAGCTGGGATTCGATATTAACGATCAAACCAAAGACATTATTGCTAGACTAAGAGGGCTAGCTATGCGGCGAGTGTGCAAATGGGTGAAACACACGCCCGGCATAATGTGGTGCTATCATAATATATACAAAAACCTAATGGGACTGTTGATCTTACTGCGCAGTTTACGATGAGGATATGGAATCTTCTGATTGGGTGAGGCAACCGCGCCCCCAAATTGATAGGAAAATTCCATGTGATGACGCAATGACAAAGGAGCGCTACTTCGTCGGACGGAGGCGCGAGTGAGCCATATTACCTATTGATTAAACATTTTCGCACACCTTCAGTATGGCTGAAAATATTATATGACATTATGTCGAAATGGTTAAAACGAGTAGTATAAATAGCACTGATCATCATTTTTTTCTTAACAGATGGAATGAAGTTTATGGATTTTTTGTAATAGTTTTCTCTCAAACTGGTATGATTGTATCCGAGCATGTTTGAGGGGTTAATGATGTCTGCAATACAGCTTAGCCGAGACACAAATCACTTATTGGCATAAGAGATTTTTGATTGACTAGTCCAAGCCAATTTATGTCAGCTTTTCTACAAGCCATTTGACTGAAGCACAATATTGACAGCTATGGGTTCAACACAGCGTTGAACGCAACTTCGTTAATATGTTTGATGTACATAATATCCATATCAATGGGATCTAGCTTTGTTAGGTTCTGCACACTGTCTCAACTGGACCGTGTTGAAATGGTTCTGCTGAGACACACGGACATTCACAAAGCAATTAACCTTGACGAGTTTGGAGAGCAGTATTTGTAATGTGCGTGGACATTGCTTGAGCTGGGAAGAGAAAATGGGAGTTGGTAACACGCACTATTTTTCGATAGATGTCACAAGCTGCAGCCCCTTAGATGTTTTGATATGACCCCTTAGCAGATGTTTTGACATGACCCCTTAACCAAGTCAATAAAAAGCCGAGGGAATGGCACTAAGCCGGTCTCAGTGGCTTGGTGGTTTACTGTCTTGCCTTTTGATCCACAGGCTGTGGGTTCGACTTCAAGGTGTGACAACCTGACTCGTGACTCGGATGATCACGTACAAATGGTGGTCACATCTTTGAAAAGGGATGTAAAAGATCCTTTGAGGACGACGTGCTCCGTAGCAGTGACCAGTTTAGAGTAATTTACTCAATTGTAGTCGTACATAGCTTAGTTGCTAAATACGAATATGTTTCGATGCACACAAACACACACACACGCACGTTACTGGTCGATTACGTAAGGTTAGGACTTCTTTGAGTTGGCACAAGCGCCAACGGCATGTCTTCCAACGGCAAGCCTGGACGACCAGCAATACGGTACCAACAACAATATAACACAAACAATATTATCTCTAAACAACAAAATATATATATATATATATATATATATATATATATATATATATATATATATATATATATATATATATATATATATATATATATATATATATATATATATATATCTATATTCTTTATATATATATATATATATATATATATATATCTATATATATCTATATATATCTCTCTCTCTCTCTATATATATCTTTATATATATATATCTATATATCTCTCTCTCTCTCTCTATATATCTATTTATATATATATCTCTCTATCTATCTCTATATATCTGTCTCTTCTCTCTATCTGTATCTCTCTCTCTATATATATCTATCTCTATATCTATATCTCTCTCTCTCTATCTATATATCTCTCTCTCTATCTCTCTCTATCTCTCTCTCTCTCTATCTATCTATATCTCTCTATCTCTCTCTCTCTCTCTCTCTCTATATCTCTCTCTCTCTCTCTATATATCTATATCTATACATATATATAATCCTTATCTCTCTGTACGTATATAAAACACACACACACTTATAGGTTTGGCCTACTTAGAGTTGGCACATGCGCCAACGGCATGTCTTCCAACGACAAGCCTGGACGACCAGCAATACGGTACCAACAATATATACCACAACAATATTATCTAAAAAAAAAAATATATATGATATATATATATATATATATATATATATATATATATATATATATATATATATATATATATATATATACATGTATTTATATACATATATTTATTTATATATTTTTATATATATATGTGTATATGTATATTATATATATATATATATGTATGTATATATGTCTCTCTATGTGTCTGTATATCTATCTGTATATATATATATCTATCTTCTTTCTTTATATATCTCTCTGTCTCTCTATGTCTCTTTATCTCTCTGTCTCTATATCTATATATATCTCTCTCTATATATATATGTATGTATATATATATATATATATGTATCTATATATCTATATATATATATATATCTGCATATCTATATATATATATCTATCTATATCTCTATATATATATCTATCTATCTATATATATATATCTATATATATCTCTATATCTATCTATATATCTCTATCTCTCTATATTTATATATATATATATCTCTATATCTATATATCTTTCTATATATCTCTACGTATCTATAAACACACACACTTATAAATATTCACATATATATGCTATTTATAGATAGCTGCTCGGCGCTCGGAAGCTTGGCATCGGAAACCGTGTGTGTATACCATATATATATATATATATATATATATATATATATATATATATATATATATATATACTATATATATATATATATATATATATATATATATATATATATATATATATATATATGTATATGTGCGTGTATGCGGACATCCAGTGCACACTGTCGCTGAGACATAAAGACAGTATATACACGGACCGATAATAGCTGGTAACGCGCACTATTATAAGATCACAAGCTGCTGCCGCTTAGATGTTTTGACATGACCCCTAAACCAAGTCAATACACCGCGAAAGCGATGAATGCTGCCGCTGATTGATTATGTAAGCTTTGGCCTGTTTTGACATGACCCCCTACCCAAGTCAATGCAAACCCAGCCAAGGCCTTTGGTCGATTACGTAAGATTTGGCCTACTTAAACACGAACTGCTGTTAGCCTGCCGCTAAGCTGCTGCAGTAGAAAACCTTGAAACTAATCGTCCTTTTTGCTGTTTTTTGTTACTGTGAATGCTAAAAATACTGTTACAATCATTATCACGAGGCCAAGTTCTATGTACTGACAAAATTTCATGTCCGTAAATACAGCCGTTTCAGAGATATCAGCGAGGAGAGAAGTCGTAGCAAAAATCGCGATAGGTACCCTAAAATACATGTCATTATACAAAGTACAAAAGGTGAAAATAAGTATTTTTTTCGCCTATTCCATGCTACGATAATTGCTTGTTACAACCATATAATTCATATGTTCGTAACCGCAGTAGTTATGGAGGAGATAGTTACAGAAAATGGGGGAAAAAATCGACGAAAAATCCATCCCATAAACCTCCAACACTGCGCATGCGCGTCAAATTGGATCGCCAGTTGTGTCTCAACTTGATCTATCATTCCCCAAAATTTCATGTTGATATGTTTAACCGTTCCGGAGAAGAGCCCGAAAAACCTTGACTATCGTTGGAAGACATAAATATATATGGTATATATATATATATATATATATGTATGTATATATATATATATATGTATGTATATATATATATGTATATATGTATATTTACATATAGGTGTATATATATAAATATATATATATATATATATATAATATATAATATATGTTTATATATATTATATATATATATATATATATATATGATATATATATATAATTATATATATATACGTATATAAAACACACACACACTTATAGGTTTGGCCTACTTAGAGTTGGCACATGCGCCAACGGCATGTCTTCCAACGACAAGCCTGGGACGACCAGCAATATACCACAAACAATATTATCTCTAAAAAAATATATATATGAAATATATATATATATATATATATATATATATATATATATATATATATATACATGTATTTATATACATATATTTATTTTTTATATTTATATATATGTGTATATGTATTTATATATATATATATATGTATGTATGTATGTATATATATGTATGTATATAAATATGTATATATACATGTATATATATATATATATATATTATATATATATTTATTTATATATCTATGTGTATATATATATATATATATATATATATATATATATGTATGTATATATATATGTATGTATATATATATATGTATATATGTATATATACATATATGTGTATATATATATGTGCATATATATATATATATATATATATATATATATATATATATATATATATATATATATAGATATATATATATATATATATATATATATATATATATATATATATATATATATATATATATATATATATATATATATATATATATATATATAGATATATACGTATATAACACACATACTTATAAATATAAATATTCACATATATATGCTATTTATAGATAGCTGCTCGGCGCTCGGAAGCTTGGCATCGGAAACCGTGTATATATATATATATATATATATATATATATGTGTGTGCGTGTATGCGTGTTTGTGTATATATACCCGCTTTGATTGCACCGGGACATCCAGTGCCCACTGTCGCTGAGACATAAAGACAGTATATACACGGACCGAGAATAGTTGGTAACGCGCACAATTATAAGATCACAAGCTGCTGCCGCTTAGATGTTTTGACATGACCCCTACACCAAGTCAATACACGGCGAAAGCGATGAATGCCGCTGATTGATTACGTAAGGTTTGGCCTGTTTTGACATGACCCCCGACCCAAGTCAATGCAAACCCAGCCAAGGCTCTGGTCGATTACGTAAGGTTTGGCCTACTTAAACACGAACTGCTGTTAGCCTGCCGCTAAGCTGCTGCAGTAGAAAACCTTGAAACTAATCGTCCTTTTTACTGTTTTTTCAGGGTTTATCATGCCACTGACCACAAGGTGATATAGTCACAGTTTCTTCTAGCCAACTATTATCCAAAATAAGTATTGAATGGCATGTTTATGGGTTAAAGGGTCAATATAATTAAAGAGACTGCTCAGCCCCATATTTGTAATGAGGTCGCTTAGCCAGCTGCTTGGGTACCGCACCTTGAAAACCAACAGTTTTAAGTTTTCAGACTTTCAGTCGCTCCGAAACGCTGCGGTAATTGAAAATAGATCCTTAATTCGGCTGTCGCCATTAAATTACCCTTCCTGCTTGTTGGTCTAATTTTTGCGCACTTATGTCCACAACATTAATTAGTGAAGAAATCTATATTTCGTTACCCAAGCGGAAGTGTACAATCGAAAACGAGGAAGCAATAGAGCGCATAATGATTTACAGCTAACATTCACATGGTTCATGGTTTTAGGGAGGCACCGTTATCGATAGAACACGACAAAACTAAATAAAACCGATTTGCCACAGTACATCATGAATATTTCCAGTCAAATAACATTGTTGAAAACTTATCAGCATGATTTTGATCAAGTTAAATTAGTGGCACAAATTAAAAGAGGGCATTATTTATGTCTGTGTTAAACGTAGCTATTAACAAAATGATCCCCGAGTGCCCAATATGTGGCTGAACAGCCTCTTTAAGCAAACTTTTATATTACAAACAATACTAAATGTCCTTGGCTGGGTCTAGCATTAAAAAAGGTATATTAACTGTGCATGGTAAAAATGGCTTACCTGCAAATCTCCTTGACAGTGCTGACATCTATGATCCTGTAGTGGAGATGCTTGGAGAAGCTAGGCATGTACTTGTCCAAGAAACGTTTATCCATGTGGACAGAGTTACCTGCTAACGGGCATTTACCAGGTATGGTGTACTGCTGAATGAATCCCAGCATTTGATCTTCAGCTTGTTTGACTGATATTTGGCTCTCTCTGACTGCCTGAGTCAGACCTGACTGACAGACATATACCACAATTCTTACACATGTCAATGGATGAAATTGTGATTAAAAGTTTGATACACGAGAAGTGGAAATTGGGAAATTATTTACACAGTGGATTGAGGTCAAATGCAAACATTATGGAAGCTGACCTTTCACATGGATTCAGGGTTAGCATTAATATTCAACATTGACATGATATTTAAACATTTCCTGTACGATGAATCTTAAATAATGCAGCACAGACCTGACCATGGTGTTGTGTGCACCAGTCCCCCATAGCTGCCAGGACTTCCTCTGGTTGATGAATGACCAAGTTAGGGCCCTGTATTTAAAACATCACACATCCATACAAACAAAATATTCATTGCACAATAATATTACACCCATACCCACAAATACAGCCATATTAGTAATGAATGACAGATTTGGGAATCAATTTAACAAAATTGGGTTACGAAGACAAAACAAGCATAAAAACCTCAACAAAATATTCTTTCTCTGCTTAAATTATACTTCACCTCAGCAATGATACCGAGCTGTGAATCAGTGACCAAACAGGCCATTTCAATGATGTGTTCTGTATTGACATCAAGTCCTGTCATCTGTTATGACAAACAACAATGTAAGGAGTCACTGCGACAACATGAACAATTAATGCCAGGTCAAAACCAGGTGGGCAATAGATACTTGACTGTGGAAGAATAAAAGTTTGTGTGGAATGGAATATCTGCAATACTGATGGTGATTATAGATTTGTGATATATTGTGGGTTAGGCAACAAATGACATTATCTCAGCTTGGTCCTTGACATGAACAAATATCATTGACTTTTCACAGACCCGCAGACCATCTGCTTCAAATCTTTCTTATCCACAACACAATATCCTCAGGGTACCTCACATATCGGTTCAACATTCACATCAACCGAGAGGTAAACGTTGGCATATCAAAATCTGGCAATGCTAATGTAAGCTTAATGTCAGTCACATGACAACTTTACTAGACACTAGTAGTTGATCATCATCATGCCTCCTCCCCACCCTCCACCCCAACTGCGATTTGAATCTTTTTACCATCAATAATGGTATTACATACCAACCTAATTTGTCTGGGATGCTTGTGGTGGGTTGTATTATACTGTATAAGTACACAGAACAGACATCTTGCAAGGCTCGTACTTTACAATTCCATGATCCATACTAAGGAATCATAACGCCTAACGGCATTTGAAGGACATTATACATGACTATTTTTTATCAGGATGCAGTTTTTTTTTATTTCAAATTTAACTATGCAGATCATTGCATCATTGTGCAGTGCATACAAATCATTTGAAAAGAGTCTGCGCTTAAACTGTTCTCTTGATTCAGGCCTCGAGAGGAATTAATTCAAATAATGACTGACCAAAGCCAGGAGTACCAGGAGATTATTAGTCATGTGCTGCATACGACACAAATTCTCAAGACATAAAACACTCCCAATTCTAGCTTCTCATGTATAAAGATTTGCAGACAAGCTACAACCATGGGGTTACAGCTACAAACTCAGTGAATATAAGCAAAAACAAATTCCCCTGGGTAATAGATTAGTTTGGATATTGCAGTGCATGAGTATGTTTACATCCTAATAAACTTTATTCATGTGATGCTGCGGTCGTGTTGATGCATCACAGTGTTTTGCCAGATGTGTTCCACGTACATACGCTTCATGTGGATACCGATGACATTGCGTCGTTTTCAGACAGAGTACTAAGACGTCTACTCAGACGTCCTGTAGCCTGTAGCCTGTAGGGCTAACATAATACAAGACATTAGCTATGAGTAACTTATAATCCCCATTATCGCTCGCTCTCATGTCTAATTTCGTGATTTTGTCACCGTTGGGTTACCTCTAAATCCACCCAAACCATGTTGTTTTCACTGGATCCATGCTTAAAACGTTTACTTTCTGCTGCCATGTTCTTCCCAAACTTCGCGGCAACGCTTTGAAAATTGCTCTTTAAAGCGGCACGGAACATCCCACTTTCTATATTTAGATTTGAGACGCGTCAACTCAAACGCGTGTAACTACTAATTTATTGATGACGTCATAAATTAAGTGGGAGGGAATGCCCGACCATTTGTAAACACAAGAGATAAACATGGCGGACGAGGCGGATTTCTACGGTACTTGGAAGGTAAAGAGCGCTAAATTATGATGTAAACGAATAAACAGCGATAAATAGCGTAATCAAAATGTCTAATGTATGTTCTATTCGCACTACCTGCTGTTTCAGATAGTGGAATGCGTTTCTCTGGCCGGGAACGTGGAGCCTACAGGCATTGAAGGGTATGTCAACTGCATGGGAATATGTCAGCTGTCAGCATTTAAAATATCTCCTTGAAACCAGTTATTGAATCAATGTGCCTCGCCACTGTTGTGGTTTATTATGAAGCATTCCTTGATTATCTCGTAAATATTAAATTGTCCTTGGTTGATTCATGAATAGATAGCAAAACTCCTGGGCATGTTTGACAGTTTCGGGACTTGCACATGGATTATTGATTTTTAACTAATTCAGGTTAACAGGTTGATATCCTGTTAGTGTCAATTTTTTGTGCAAGCAGTGCAGACTAACGTGATAATCCTTAAAGTGGGACCGATATGAATCAATAAAGAACACAGTTTTGCACTTAGTAAAGCAGCACGTACATATCATGGCAGTAGTTCTTAAGAGTATTGTGTAAATGTATACTGCTGACAGTGCAGTGGTCCCTGGCTTGTGGAAGAATTCAGAAATGGGGTACTATTACATTCCCGCACAATATTTATGTTATGATGATATATTGTCACTTGCTTTGGTCCATTTTATTGTTGAGTGGCAAGAGTTAACAAACACTGATAGTTTTCATACCGTTTATGCCAGTTTCAGTCGTGAAATTCTGAGACAAAGCAAAGTCATAATCGAACAATTTTCTCATACTATGTAGCAATAATCTATAAATTCTTACAGCCAGGAACACAGTATAAACAATAACCTCAAAATGACCAGTCTCACAGTGTATACATGCATGCCTATTTTGCTCACAACCACTAATTCCATGTGTATTGTTTTTATTGCAGCACAACATTCATCTTGGATGAAAGTGGGGATGTGTTTTGGAATGACCCTGAAGATGCAGAACCAATGCCATTTTTCAGCAGTGAAACATTTGAGGTGCTCTTGATGCCACTTTCAGTGATGATTTATGATGATTTTGACATATAGTATTTCTGAATAATTAAACATTACCATACTATGTCAAAGTGCCAAGTATTTTTTAAGTTCCAGCATAAATTCCTCTAAGTTTCATAAAGAATTGTTAAATTGTTTCTCACATTGATTATTTGAACCAGTCCAAAAGGATCGTATTTTGTGGAAACTGTACAGATAAAGTGTCTTTTGGATGTTATCGTTTTCTACTAATGAAGTTTAATCAAGAACAGTTTCAGTGTTACAAATATATTAACATTAAAAATAGCACTTGTATCCATGAGAAATTGACCATTTATCTATTTTTATTTGTTGTTTATCAGGTTTCTACAAGTTTACCTATGACAATCAAATTTATTGGTTCGTTTGCTGGTCATATAATTGAATTCAAGGTAAACATGTGTTTATTTGTTTGCTCGCCGTTTAATAATTTAGCAATCTGTGTCAAATATTTATGATATGAAAGTATGAAATGAGGTTTATTCAGTAGTGAATACTATTTGAACTATGTTAATGATAACATTAATTGATTATATCACACATATACATATATATATATATATATATATATATATATATATATATATATATATATATATATATATATATATATATATATTTAATAATATCCTTTGAAATATTTTCAATGTTTATAGTTGGAGATATCTGATGATTTGATGCTGTGGTCCTATGAAGGATGTTGTATCATACAGTGTCAAAGGGTAAGATCATAAGAGGACTATATTTGCATTTCGAAACCTTGATATGCAGATCTGAGTTTCATTTCAGTTTTATGAACACATTGTTGTAGTTGAGTAACAACAACAGCCAAATGGAGGTGCCATATTCCTTCCTACCTGCTCTGGAGGAGGGTTACTTCTCTGACTGTTTGATTAAAGCAGACAATGGCAAGGAGGTCAGTAGAAAGTCACATTCTATAACTGAGTTTGTGCTATATATATTCAGACAATATTTACATACCAAATTAGCACATTTCTACCATGTTGTAATGTTACCAATGAGAACAAATTAATGATCATAAAATGTACAGCTATAGAAACATCAGAATGGCTTTTGATTGTGAATGTGTTAACCTGGCTAAGCAAATTGTGGATCACCTCTGATTTACCCTACAGTTCAAGGTACACCAGACTATCCTTAACCTAGCCGTACCTGAGATTAACTGGAGAAAATCTCCCACACCATTGTGTGCACTGAATGAGGAGGTCACATACACCATTCTCTACTTTGTTTATTCTGAGTGCTTGCCTAAAGGACTGTCTGAGGATATGGGCAGACAATGTATCAAGGTGACCAAAAAGATACAAGGCTTTGATAGGTTCACAAAGCTTTGTGACACCTTCTTGAAAAATACTGCCCTAAAGCAGCGTAAGTTTAGCTTCATAGAGTGCTCTCGTGATATGAAATTATGTCCTGATTATATGACTGTTCATATCTTATGTGTGGATGTGTATGTCTTTCCAGAAATCGTCAGTTTAGTAACAGACATCCATGCCTGTGTGGATCGAGTTATTGACATGTTCAATGGGAAAGTTGTGGGTGGAGATGGGCAGGTGAGCTCCATTGATGGACCAAATCTCATCAGCAACCCTGCCAGACTCTGCTACATCGTTAAACAAGGCCTCCGTGAAGCTTCTGTTGGTTTGTATCAATCTAAAGACTATTGATCAATCATTGGACAAATTACCAATCATCAGGCAATTTATCCATTATCATTTGACAAATCAAAAATTGTAAGGCAACTTATCAACTTTTAAATAACATATCAATCAATAGACAAATTAAAAAATCATTACATATTGTCAAGCACAGTTATTTATTGAAGTTCATGTGGTTTTTTTGGCACCTTGGGTATATGTGCATATTTACATAGGGGTTCTGTATCATTTCACAGCTGGAGCAAAGTTACTCATACTGTGTGATCTGTTCTCGCGGAGAAAGGGTGAATTATCTCGCGAAGAGCGACATGAAATAATCAAATATGCCAAATCAAGGTGAGACTTATTCTTATGGGTGGGACAAAGGCAGACTGAACACTGTGGTATACAGCATTGTTTCAGAATTGAGTATATTACTATTTTTTGGATTTATGGTGACTCTTTGTCATATGTTATAAGCATCTATTCTTTTGCTGCGATGAACCACTGGGTATCTCCATATATGTTCAGGCTACCAGTATTCATGAACCAATTCCATCGTTTCTTCGAAGTCTGTCGTGCTCAGACAGCTTCTATGTCAGCCACACAGCGACAGGAAATCGCCACATACTTGGTCCCAGAGGTCAGCTTGCTGTTTTTATATGAGTGTCTTCTCCGTGTTTATATTCTACACAGTGCTTCTTAGAGTCAATTATCATTCTACATTCTCCCAGATCTTCCTCCATTCTCCCAGATCCTCCTCTCCTCGCCATCACTGGTCAAACTTTTAGGGCAGCATCATAATATAGCTATATTTAATTGTGATTTCATTGGAGAAAGGCTTCTTGTTAAGTAAGATTTCTTCTGTATAATATACAACAGCTTTGCATATATTGCATATTGTGTGTGAATTGCATTGTGCATAAATTGCATCCTAACTGTAAATTGCATATTATGAGTTAATTACATATTGTGTTTAAATTTCCCAAAAATTATGTATAACATGCATGTTGTGGGTTAATATTGTTTGTACTAGTGTGTCTAAATTGAAATTAAGTGTTAATTATTTATTGCTTATTATATATTGCATGTACATTTCAGATTGAGACCTCGTTAGACACCATCAGTACTTACGTGGTGGAGATGAAGACAGCCCTTGAACATGTTATCAATCAAAGTTCTTCTGATCGCAGCTCATCAGATAGGCCTGACAGACCTAAGAAAGGCGCTGTCAGCAATGCGTTAGCAAAAACATTAAGAAATGTATGTCAGCTATGAGTTTTCAAGCCATTTGTTGAGGAATGTATAACTAAAACGATGGAAATACATCTGCCCTGGCCCATATCATAATTTTTGAAAATATTGGAAATTTTAGAAGTATAAATACAATATAAATACGTTTTGGTGATGTGGATTGTATTTCATAATTTGCTGCAGGCTTTGCATCTGAGAGAACTAAAAAAATTGAAAACGTTCCATGAACAAACCACACAGAACTTCCAGAATCTTATGCAAAAGAAGTATGTCACTTTTGGAATTAAACATTTTGTTTTGTGTCCTGTGTAAGCTAAAATTATTGATATTTCATTTATTGAACCTGCAGACAGAACTTTTGTTTGATGACCCAGGAAGAGAAAGAGAGATCTGTTGCCAAAGTCATGGAACATCTTCTGGATGAGGTAACAAATCAAATTCCTTTCTTACTTACGTTGCTAATTATTGATTTATTGTGCAAGCAACTCACATTTTGGTTTGATTTTCAACATATTTTTATCCTCTGTTTTATCAGGCAAATGTATCCATTCATGCCAGGAATATAATAGATTACTGAAATCTTGACCTAGAATCACAGAGTACTCACAAATAGTTAATATGAATAAGAAAATTAATACCTTGTATTTGGAAGATGTATTATGTGTTATGAATTGGTAATATTTATATATGAAACATGGTTCTCAGATGCTGATGCATTGTGGGGTTGTAGGGCCAATTACAATTGTGTTTAATTGGAAAAATGATTTGTCAGGTACCGTTATGCCTGGCAAGAATAGAGGAGTTAATATCAGCCCTGGATGACAAACTCTCATGGCGTGACTGGAAATATATTTTCAAGATGGGAACATCTAAAGTGGTGAGCTGAAGTGAAATGATCATATAATTTCAATTATATTACATGAAGTTGTGTGTACATTATGCTTAGTGGTAGAAATGGATTCTTTTAGGGTTCCTGAGTTGAAAATGAATAGCTAATGTTGATGTTGCAGGGTTGGGTGTTAAATAAAGTACAGTGCCATCTTAGCACGTTACAGCCCTTACTGAGGAAGGCAGGAGACATGGTGCATCGAGACCACTTCACAGAATGTCTAGCAACACTCAGGCTGTTACCTGCTCCATCGGCTGATGTGGGTCCTGGCAGCAGTGGTGGTGGGGTCACTTCTAAATCCGCCACCAGCACCAAATATGCTCAGGTATTACTCTGCAATAAAGGATCATATGAATTAATTGATGATCAGCCATTGTTTTATTGTATTAGATTTACTTGTTCAAGATAACCTGTGTTGCCAATTAATCATATAGGTGTTGTCTATGTATGCTGCTGTATTGAATGAGGGTAATTTGGATGATTACATGTTGTTATCAGAGTTGTTGTGACTGTATGTTGCAGCTGAGCTCTGTGGAATCTCTGTGCGTTCCACCATATCCTGCAGAAAGCCAACTGGCCGCCAGAGCCAAAGAACTGCTCACCTCAGATACGAAAGCAGACATGGTGTTTGAAATAGTGTCTGTTCAAGGTGAAATCACTAGGTTCAATAAAATATGGATTTATTTGTATTCTAGCTCAATATCTGGTACTGTACTCAGACAATATCCTATGTGTGTTTATTTGAGTTGTATCTACCATCTGATGTGATGTTCTGTGATGTTTGACTCTTTTACAATTGACATTTTGTTTTGATAACCCAATTTGGCACACCTCCGCCCATCATCAGTCACTAAAGGTTTAAGGAATTTTGCCAAACTATTTTGAAGTACCATAAAATTTCGAGTTTATGTCACATCCATGTATGAGACATGCCCTCTCTTTAGCAACTGATTCTGAGTAAAAATTCTGCGTCTTGTGCACGAGATTTCACGGTAAATTGTTTTGGTTTTTCTGCACCTCATGTACTTTAATGCAACAGAATCAGGAGATGTTGTCATCGATCATGTCCATGGCGACACTGTCAGCCACACTGACCGTCAGAAGGAAGTGGACGTCAACCTTCTACCAGCCCATTGTGTCATCATGGCTGCACGCTGTGATTGGTTCAGAAGAGCTCTCCTCAGTGGGATGAGGGAATCAATTGATAAGTCAGTGTTAAACACAATCGCTTACTTTCAAGAGTTGCATCAGATTTAATATGTGTATATTTCATTATATCAACATCACATTTGTACCCAATATACCCTAACAGTAGTATTTCCTTTGGCTTATTTTATTTAGATATAGCTTCCTATCCATTGAAAGATATTAAGATATTTATCAATAGAATCCTATGTGCGTCTCGTTGGTTTTGCTACAGACGTATGACACTACATGGTTTTGCTACAGACGTATGACACTACATGGTTTTGCTACAGACATATGACACTACATGGTTTTGCTACAGACGTTTGACACTACATGGTTTTGCTACAGATGTTTGACACTTCATGGTTTTGCTACAGACTTATGACACTACATGGTTTTGCTACAGATGTATGACATTACATGGTTTTGCTACAGACGTATGACACTACATGACACAAGTCCCCAGCTCTTCAGCCTCCTGCTGGAATACGTGTACACAGGCATGGTGGATACTCAACCACTGACCACAGAGCAGTTAGCAGAACTACTGGCCCTCACAGACCGATATGAGGTTTATATATACATTACTCATATCACTCAATACAATATGGGAGATATTTTTTGCCTAACTACGAATTTAGAAATGTTATAAATGGAACTGTCTGTACAGAAAACCCAATGGTTTTAATCATGTTGAGCCCAAAAGCAGTTGGCAAGTTAAATGAGACATGCTGGTTGTTTTAGTTTTTTATTGGGTGTCATTTGATTGGATACAGCTTGACACCCTGAAGGTGCAGTGTGAGCGAGCATTGAAGCAGCATATTGACGATGACTCCGCCCTCTTTCTCCTTGGACTAGCTGACCAGTACAATGCCAGAACTCTCAGGGTGCACTTCTTATACATTACGTTTTATATGAAGATTGGCTATATCCAGAAACTGCATAGATTTGATCTGATATTTACGGCAGATGATTTGATCCACCAAATACACCTATGAATGCATGTGTTTGATATCATTCTATCTAGGTGTCGTTGTTGTCATTTAATGTTTACATTTACAGGGTAACACCCTGAGCTATGTGTATGACCATCGTCATGTGATTGAGAGTGACATCTACAGGGAGTTACCAGAACACTTGCAGACGGTCGTGGCTGACACTGTAGAACTTAGTGGGTCAGTATCAAACTTGTGCATCTGAGCCAGCGTATACCATGATGTCAATTAGCTAAACAAGGCTTCCCTTTTTAAAACAGTGTTTTTGATATGAAAATAATTATATTTTTATTCACTGACTAACAACTACCTGTATACTGATGTAATGAATAAAAACCTCTAGTTTCCCTTACATCAGGTTAAGGAGTGGTTTTGTTGGTATAGGTTTGAGGCCAGCAATGCTCCTACAGCTACAGTGGAAACACCTAGCTCCATGTCAAGTGCTAGTGAGATGGAGGAGTTGATGAATCAACTGGAACTGGGTAACCCAAGGGTGAATAATCATCTACATTCAATATCTGTCATTTCCTGTGGCTTTATCAGTGGGTTGGATAGCTGAATGTCATGAGGTGTAGAACATAACACTAGCATTACCATTTGCAGTTTATTAAAGGTATTGTTTGATATTATTTGATATTATGGCAATCATCATTTGACAATATGCGTGAAGGCATTGTACGGAAACCCTGCATCTTCAACGAGCTCCAGCTCAGATGACTTACACTATGTGGAGGACTCATCCCTCCTTGAAGCCTGCATCACCGAACTCCGCAGCATCATAGGTAACACAGTGTCGAGGGAGGAGCTTGTTCGCATCTCTTTAGCTGCGGATTACGACGCTAACCGGGCTCTCAACTTCTTCTACTCGTAGCCCTACACTGCATGTTTGATGTGTCTAGTCAATGCACAATGCAATTTGACCAATTGTTGCCTTGAATGGTATGTAACCCCGTTGATTGCCTGCTTTAATTCTGCAGTGTAAAAACAGCTGCTGTTAAGCTTATATTACCCAGTATGTTTGTAACCTTCATGTACTATAGGGGTACCTTACATTCAATATAATAACCACTAGATCAGCTACTTATTATACAGCTCTGAGGTTGTAGAAATATGACAAAACCTCATGGTTGATCGTTACTACCTGATCTTTAATATATCCTACAAAATATTGATTTTTCTCGAGGGTTTTCTCTATCACATGAAGGTATGTTATCATGTTACCTAAGTACTTATGGGTATGTATGGTATATGCAAATGTACTTGCATTCATCTTATTCTGTACAACACGAGTGCTGTCCCATGGAGTCTTACTATTCTACCTCCAACACGATCACGTTATATATCACTCTTAGTCATCCTCAGTTACTGAAAGTAATCTTGTAATTTGGCTTCTTTTCTCTCTTTGATTTTTTTAATATCTCTTTGTGAGCAGAATACTTATACCATTGTTGTCTGGAACAGCAGCTTGCTATTAATTTATTTGTCTGGAAGATATGACCAGTGTTTGAAGAGCTGTTTGGCTGCTGTAGGTGGCATTGGTTTTGTTTCAATCTAATTCAAGTTCTGAGACTGTGTGTAGTAATTAGTTTTGCACACTTCAATTATTGCACTGTACTGAGCAGAAAATGCTTATTAATTTTGGCTACCTAATTAGGGAATAGATATTAAGTTATTCAGAGTTGGAATTAGTAATGCATATTCAAGACCATCACCTATATCATTTGTTCATGAAAGAAATCCCAAATTGATGGTGAACATTGGTTTATTTGGTTTTAAAATTTGCATATTGTTTGAGGATATCTGCATGTAAATACCCAAGAGTTTCAATGTACATGTAAAATCATGTTTTCATTTGTGCTACGTTTGAATAAATTAGAGAACTGTATCTAACGTGTTAATAGATACATTAAGATAATGCATATAAAACATAAGTTTATTTGAAAGGGGCACATCAAAAGAGGTGAATACTCTGACATAACATCAGCATTGTTTATTTTCTATTACATTGACGTGGTTGGGGTTGGATTACTTGATTACATGTGCAAAGAAACACTCTTAACCACTTCCATGTCTGTCTAAGGTGGTAATCTGCTGATATCACATCATTATATGTAAGACTTCAGGGATGTGGCAGCATTGGAAATTGGGCAAGGTACTCTGGTAGCATAGTACCTGGCCGAGACCTGATGGTAGGGGTGAGGTAACTTAATTAGGATTACATATTATCAGTGAGCTGAGAGGGCTCACTGCATGGATGAGCTGGTGCTGTCTTAAAATCAACAAAAGCACACTGGACTGTTTGTCCAACATCTTGAGAATGACGTATTGTGGAAGAAATGGAAACAACTGATTGGTTGAGCTACATGGAGTGTGCTGCACACAGATGATGTGTTCACATATGTTGTTGGGAGTGAACCCTATTAGTGTAGCAATAAGCTCGTTGACGTTACATTTACTAGAACATGGTATGCCCAACCTATGATGACCTGAACTCACCTAAGGGAAAGTTTGAAAAATAGTAAACTGGGCTTCAATGACATGATTTGAAGACTTTTGTAATTTTCCATCAATTACAATATCGTGCATTAATAACCGTTACTTTTCTGGTCAATATCATGTGTATGCACATTATGACATGAATATCATAACGTTTCATTGGCAATATGATGCAAGTCTTTCAACAATTTAATTAATCCACAATCACAATTTTTTTATGAAAACAAAATCATTGGCATAATGATTTATTTCAATGCCTAAAAAACTGGAATCATTCAGATAACAGTATTGATTAATTCGCGTCACCCATTGTCACTGGGCATCGCTGATGTAATGTAAGCCGTCACCGGACATGCTATTAGCTTAATCTATGCTGACGAATGTCTGTCACAATCAACTGGAACATCAATTTCCACGAGTGAAACCATGCCTATTGTTTTGAGCAGATGATATTTTCTCGAAGAGCTGGAATTGTTTTACTTCATGTGGCTCCATAGATGTTCTTCGTTAATGTAATCACCGATGTTTTTTTTCTTCACCATAAGCAACTTCTTCTTCTGATCCTGGTTTAGGAAGGCGCTTATGACGCTCCACGCACCTGTCACAGGTAGGTCATATATCGATTGACATGTAGATGTACAAGAATGGACATTTTATCAATATCCTGGATATCATCTTAGCGTGGATTCGCTTATCCATGACATTCAATATAGCGAACACGTGATTAGTTTAATGCAAATTGTCGCCAGTTCAGGTAATCATTTGCGTCATGTTTCGTGATCGATAGGATAATGTTTTTCTTCAATTACCCACAACAAGCACAGGTTTAATATCAATTCACATTCGTTCACAACTCCCACTTTCAGTATCGATCCCTCTTTAGTCTAATGTGGTGGTCATTAGATACATACAAGCATTGCTACATTCGGCACCCTCGCAAAGATGAAGTCGTAGGTCCAACTCCGTATGGTTAATGTCAATATAGCAGTTGCATCGCAAGGACACCATCAATTCTTTAAGCACCCTTTTGCGCCAGTTTATTATGCATTTGAATTTGATGTACATGGATGAAGTGTCCATACACGAGGAAACAAATCCATCGTATATTTTGTTACCACCATCATTAAACTAAAACGGTAATATTGTAGGAATGTCACTCACCGCTGAGAATCATCCCCATGTCATAGTTGATCATGTAAGCTACACACATAGGATTACATACCTGTATATAACAGCACATAAAAAGAACTAAAATGCAGTAAAAAATCTTCTCAGAGGCTCAGTATATATTTTCAATAGTCTTATTTAGTTAGTATGGATTAAATCACCGCTGAGTTGGAACCTACCCAAATAGGTCGGAAAGTATGTTGTGAAGCACGTTATGATGAACTTCGTGATGTCCAAATTCTGCAAAGGTAAGCTAAGTGTAAATACAAGTATCGTACAGCCATTATGAGCGTCAGTTTATAAGTGCTGACATGAGAAAAATGTTGCTTTGGTACTAATGTTAGTTTTTGGTAAAACCTACGTGAGAGTATTTTTATATGGGACTAATTATATAAGCTACTGAGGATTGAAATGTTGAATCAACTTTCAGAGGTTATGAGCCATTTTACGGTTGGTAGCTTGACATAACCTGAAATTGGCCTCTTCGCAAGCTCTAGTTACTTAAACAACCACCAGGAGTTCTACCGTGGCACAGCGCTTTTGACTGGAACAAGGGTCATGTTTTGTGGCTGTCAATGCGTTGTTAGTGCATTAGCGATACTGTTTTATCATCTTCCCCCCCAAGTCCACAACTTTCAGGGAAGTCTTTGAAGTCTTTTGACGTCTATTGAATCGCACGACAACAACGCGCGCTACAACGCAAGTACGCAAAACAGCATCACTGAATCACTAACAACGTACTGACAGCCACAACACTAGCCGCGCACGACGGTAATATAAATATATACCCTATATAAATATATACCGTCGTGATTGAGGATATGTGGATCGTGTGGCAATTTTTTTTATTTCGCGTGCCCGGGGCTTCCCACCAAGTTGTGTACTTACGTAAATATATATGTCGACAAATGAGATGAATATCCGCTGATCATGACTATTTTGGTTATCAACTGTCTCGTGATTATTTAGCAATTGTCAAATGAACTTTTAGAATCACAACTTTCGTTCACGGCAGCCCCAGTTTTGGAGATATGACGTCACATTACGCAGTTTCATTTTCACTCGCCATGTGGCTGCAGGTCCCGGGGGAGGGGGCACTTAAGTATATAGAGGTAGTATACATGTATCGGGGTAGGTTTTTTCGGCCTCCCCACGGGTTTTGGTGACCTCATAATTGTAGGATGGGGTATGCTCTTGCCATTTTTACCTTGTATGACGGGTACAGGTTTTTGAGATCCCGGGGCACACCCCTACTCAGCACAAGGCCAAGTGCCCCCTCCAGACTGCGGGAATCAATAAGTGTTATCTTTTTTTAAATGTCAATGTGATATCGTTGAATACATATCGCCCTTCAAAGTAGATATTTCCAAAAGATAATCATTGACAAAATAACACATATACTTAAATAATAAAATTCGGAAAGAAAAAGTTCGCTTGCGAAGAAACTTGTCTGTGCATGCGCGCAGAAACCGATCTTGTCGTTCAAAATAAACACGAACTTTTCAGAATTTGTGTGGCCGGATTAAATCGCCTTTGACGAAATCTCACACGTAAACTAACTCAACTTGTTAATAAACATTCATTTATGTGAAAAATTATTCTTCATATGTACATTTGTGTAATTATCGTGTTTAATTGGAACTCATGTATCGTTCACGCGCATTCGGTTACGATCATTGCACGACGTTAATAAACGTCGTGCACGGCTACCACAAAACATGACCCTACCTGTTCAAAATCAGTATCACCGCCTGGCGGTCGTGAGAGCTAGCGAAGAGGGCAATTGTCTTCATAAAACCTTTAACCTCATTCCTATTTCCATCAGTACGATGGCCCGCAACTCGATTACCTTGGTAACAAAGTACCAGGCGGTCGACAAACAAACAGCTTATAGCTACTTACAGGGCACTCCCAACAAGCTATTTGAACATGCCACCTGTGTGAGTAACGCTGCTGGTCATAACGTCCATTTTTGAAACCACATTTCCGGTTGATTTGGGGACGCAGTCGCCTCGACCGATAAGATGTCCACACTGCGGCTATTCCAGAGACATTGAATCAACTGTCATGCGCGTTTTGGTGATTTTGTAGCAGTGCCACCAGATGTTGGGCTTGCCCTCGTTGCATAGCTATAAGCTCTTTGGTTCAAGTGCATTGCTTCAGACATAACGTATTTCGAAGCGCCTCATATATTCGATAATGGGCCATTCAAAAAATATTCACCGCAAAGTGGTGGGGGCTATGTAGGCTAGGTTAACGATGGGTTATGGGTGTGCCTTGGCTAGAATTATGGACCGTTATGGGAGGTTTGGGGTTACACAATCTGTCAAAAAACCGTATTATAGGATTGCTCCTATGAAATGTCATTCGCCGGTCAACACAGTAGTTAGAACGGTACCTCACCATGTTGGATACACCAGCTTGAGACATATCCAGGAGAACAATACACATCTGCTCGCACTTCTTACTGTGATGCATCTCAAAATGGTAGGCAATGTATTTCTTTAGCAAAGGCATTTGTTCTTTTGTGGCTGTGTTCTCTTTTGGGTTGATGTAAACTGTTATATACAAAGCAAAGGGTAAGTAACAGATATACATTAAAAGTATTGAAGGACATCTGTGTTTGCCCGTGTGTTTACACATGTTGTGCACCAGAAGGTGTAACAAAGGCAGTTGCTCCTAATCGTTGTCAAAACTACTGAAAAAAGAACTGATTGTGGAAATCTCCACGATTCCATCCATGAAAAACAATTTCTGCTGTTTTTAAAATGATAGGACTTACGAATTGGGTGGCCATTTTTGTCTGTTCCTTTGTAGTAAATACCGTTCCTTGAAGTCAGTTCCTCCGGGAAGGACGATTCCTTTAAATCTAGGAATCAAATGTTGTTCAATTAGAGGATTTGGGCGCATCGGTCGCTAGTCGATCGACCATTATTATCGCATGATATCGTATTACACACCACTCTTAATATTATCTGGCATGTAAAACCATAACACATCCGACCAGTAATTCCCAGGCTTTGCGGATTTCGGAAACGAACCAAGTTGACGATATCTATATATGTGAATGTCGCCTCGAGATAATAATGCGCAGGAAACATAGGGCGTAGGCGTCATCGGTCACTAGTCGATCGACAGAGACCGATATCATACACACCACTCTTAATATTATCTGCAGAGTATACCATCCATATTGCGATCAGTAACAGGCACTGTGGATTATTTAAGGGTACGACGACATCTAGCGCCTATTGAATGATAGATATAGAGATATTATATATTATATATATATGCGCATATATATATATATATATAGATATATATATACATCATATATATACTAGATATATAAGAGTATATATATATATATATATACACACACATCTATATATATATATATATATATATATATATATGTGTGTGTGTGTATTTATATATATATATACATATATATATATATATATATATATATATATATGAGGCTACTGTATAGATTATTTATGATATAGAATATATATATATATATATATATATATATATATATATATATATATATATATATATATATATATATATATATATATATATATATATATTATGATATGATATGGCATGGGTAGATCTATTGGTGCAATTACCTGCAAGTTTGGTTTTAAAAGCTTCTCGTAGCTCTGGCACTTTCCCAGCGACCTCCTGCAATTAATTCCAAAATGACTTCAATGTGAACGACACTAAACTCTAAACCCCTCAGTTATAGTATTTTCATTGATATAAACGCTCAACTAGTATTGATTATCATCCCACGAGATCTGTTTTGGTAGCCTGTTGAGCTCGGGCAACATAAATGCCATTTAACTTGCAAAAACATACAAACGAACAATATTCAATCCATATCGGACGTATGTTGTGTTACACATTTGTCTTGAAGTCAAATTGTACATCAAGGACGATTTACTATGATTAAAACCTCGTGGCCTCTCCTATTTGTACACTAAACACATTTCCGTTTCGTATTTCTGCTCTATTTCCGATATCTAGTTCACAACGATGGAATCAGACGACTGGAAAGCAACAATTGTACGTTAACCCTGTCTTAAGCAAGATATCTACCGAAGCAAAATGAAGATATATTCTACCGATATAGCAGGGTTGATGTCCGCCATCTTAACATGTACCCAATCGGACGGTCGGATCTACTGTTCACTAGGAGTGATATAGAAATGTTTCAGGTGCGCAACGACTGTGTATCATAAATCACAATAACCGAGATATTAACATCCATGGTCAACAGGACAGAGATCAAGAGACCTCACGCTAGACTTTGACACACGCCAAAAATATATTGGACCAGGCAGCTCTTGGTTTTTAACTTCGGCACTATTTGTAACTAATGTCTCATAAGCACTTGTACCAGGTATTGGGGTTGGATAACGATGCAATTGGTTTTCTAAATTACCATTGGACACCTCTAAAACCTGTCCTATCATGCACACTGATACTTATAGAGAAAACTTACCTTGGGAGACGGGTTGATATCAGCCATTGTTTCTTAGCTCGTCTATTCGATTTCTGTTTGAGTAATGATCAGACCCTCTAACACAGGAACCAGGCAAGGCGAGTTAAGGGATCAAATAATCGTGTCAAATTGTTATGTAATAGTATAATCCATACTTGACTATCACTCGCAATCCGATATGAAGAACCACCGGCCCATAGAACAGTAGTTACCGGTCTGATTGGATCGACAACAAGTGAAACATTTCAGTGTGGAGCATCTTCTTGACTGACATGTAATATACCTCATGGCGCGAGCATCCCCGGATAAACATAACTTGTCCACTGCCGTATCTCTCTGGAAAAGTATTGATAACGCTGGTACAACACCTCGTCCACCCCTAACAACCCCCCTTCCCCCGCCCCCACCCCCACACACACCGCCTGTATTGTGGACCTAAGCATGGCGATTAACGCTACCGATATGTATTAGCTTGCTAGCTATCTACCATCAAGTGATACATGAGTTGAACTGGCACGTTTGCAATCCATCAAATGTCGACAGACCTGTCCTTTGTACTCCGGACATTACCCACGCCCTAGCGGTGGTGATTCAGGACGGATTGTACCATTCCCGATCTCAAATACTAGCCCCGACATGGTTAATACCCTGCACGGTGCCACGTGGGTGTTCGAAAACTGGGTCACTATGTCATCGTACTTATCGAAGGTCAACGATTCCTTCTACGCACAGATAAGATCAACATTATGCCCTAACTGTAGTGATAGATGGTGCGATCTATCAATTAAAAAACCTTCACATGCAAACTTTCAAAGGAATTTTTCAGCTCCAATTTCTAACTCATAGAATTGAGAGATGCTCCTCACAAATGATGCGTTTTGTAAGTGGTACATGTCGAGTTATGGAAAACAACTCGTAAATTCGCTCGTGTTGACCGCTACGATCATCCCAAACACAGGGATATCAAATGAGCGTGATAAGAGGTGTCTGTGCAGGCACGAGTGTGACAAAGTACACTTGTAATCCAAACTAGTCAATGGCGAGGCATTGGTTGTGATCATACAATCAGCATTGTCACTCTTCTGTGGGGTTCGTTAGCATCTGCATTTCTACCGGTCTGTGGCATCTAGAGCAGAACACCTTTTTGATCTACTCGATCCAAATAAAGACCACGAAAATGGCAGTAAGTATGATACTCTGTATAAATAGTATAAAAACATGCAAATTAATGTAAATATATGTACATGTATGTTGAATTACTATTTAAATGGAAGAGTTGTGTTGTTTTATTTGGTTTTGTAATGAGTAAAACTTATTGAATTACTTAATGATTGAAAGGGTAGCGTGGCCGAGTGATCTTATGCGGTGGTTTATGCACCATACTCTACAGGGGCGTGGGTTCGAAATTCTCCACTGTCAAAATTAATTTTCAAGCGTAATGCATGTGTCCTAGAATTGACCTATCGGTTTTTTTCCGCAGCAGCTCCTATCTTTTGAGCGGCATCGAGCTACGAATAAGATCACTCACACTTTTATTTATATTGATCAAATACTCAGTGGCCCATGTTCCACTTAAGCTACCAAGTCAAGGGACATCACCGGCCTACTCGTGCTCATGGTGGCCATTGAGTCAAATGTTCGACAATTTTGTTAAAAATAAATCACTTCGTGTTGTTCTTACAGGCAACCCCAGAAAAATTAGCCGAATTGAGGGCGCTTTTTAACGACAAATACAGCGGTCGGTGATAATTGATTGATCAATTAATTAATATATTTATTCATTTCATTCATCAATTTTGCTTGCATTTATTGTTCAGTAATCATTTTTGATCATTATTGAATGAATATATACGGTTCTACTATACGGATATCACAATTATAGCACCAGCCACAATATCCTAAATTTTCCAAATTGATCCCGACATCATATTCACTATCGCTGTTCTAGGAAGCATACTGGACGACACCTACCACCGAAAGGATGTGAAACTGGTGAAGAAGAATGACCAATTCCTCACCAATTTACTTAACATGCACGCTGTACAGGGTAATGTCAAGAAGGCCACAGATACACTCAACACGATTCTCTTGTTCAGAGCCAAGTACGCACTCAATGGTATGCACTTACTTGTTACTACAAGCGCGCTGAAATATAAATGTCGAGTCTTATCTGGTTAAATGGTTTCCAGCCACGATCGATTGCGAAGATCGATTGATTTTTAAAAATATGTTCCTTACCTTTGTTGGCACAATTTTCTAAAATTTTGCATTGATTAAGTATGAATGAACGAATAATAGCTATGTTCAGAAAACAACGAAGGGTATTGTATTTATAGAAATGACCGAAGATGACCTGAACGCGGAGTTGAAATCTCTCAACGGCGTATTCTACCACGGAGTCGACAACAAAGGCCAGGACATATGTCAGTGGGAACGCATCATCCTGTGTCAAATACCTTAAAATTTACGTTTATAAATCATGCAATATATATCCTCAGGAGCAACGCTTCATACATGCAATAAGGTCATATTATAATCTGCATTATCGTAATGGTGCGTACAGTTCTGCAAGTCGTTTTGCAGTGCAATTCCGCGTTAGCAAGCAGAAGAAAGGCAACCTGGTCGAGGAAGCAAAGAAGTATATTGCTTTTAACTTGAATAAGCACTACATGGAGAATATGACGTCTAAGATCGTGATGCTGTTTGACTTTACAGATGCGGGGATTGGAAATATGGTTAGTAATAAGACAAATACAGGTACAATGCTAATATACGAGCATGAAACTGGGAGTAGAACGTTATGATGTTTTTTCTGCTTTTTTCGGTAGGATTTGGACATCAGCAAATTCATTGTTGTCTGTCTAAATACCAACTTCCCAGGACTTGGTGGTAAGAAACAACCACATCATTCGTACAAATCATATCCTGATTGGCGTTGTATTACTAAATATAATTTTGCAACCATATTTCATTGATTTCAGATTATTCTCTCAATTTCAAGATGCCGCTCGTTCTTGAAGGTAAACATCTGAAAAAAAACTTTTCTGTGCATTTGAATCAATGTTAAGTAAACCTTCATTAACCTTGAGTCTTCATTAAAATTGATTTACTGACGACTGTTTCGTCATATGGTTGTAGCTGTGTGGAAAATTATCAAGGGCTGGCTGGATGCCGAACAAGCCAAGACAACATTCATGGTGACAAGATCTAATATACAAAATTACATAAATCAAGACCAGCTGCTCCCGCATCAGATCAAAGAGGACAAAAAGAAGTAGAAAACTGGCTCCGGTGTCATTGATGTAAAAAGCCCTGTCATGGTTTTGTTTGTTACTGACTTCATTGGCATTTATTACTTAATAACAATACCAAAATGGTCGGGTGTTTTTTCATTACCTGTAAAACTGACGCACAATGCAACCAGTTTGATCATTTAGATTGAAGCTAAAAATGCAGATAAACAGCCAATGCAGCGCAGGTGTACATTAATTTGATTATTCAGTTCACGAAAATATGTTCGATGATTAATAGTGTTTATATCTGTGGCTGTGACGGGGAATTATAGGCACGTTGATCATACATTTCAATTCTGGAATGACGGATGATGGTGTTATGAAATAAGCGTAGAAGCACGAAGTAATGTCTTATTGGATGTCAGGACCATTGAAGAGGAAACACAAGAAGATCAGGGATTTTTGACAATAGCTGAGGATTCCATACATATTTGGGTCACGAATCGGCCCTAATCTCATTGGCTCTTCTTACATGTGGTGTGGGGAAACAAGTCGTGATTTAACTTGATCTGGTGATTTGTCTATTGCTTGCTAACTATTCAACGTAAACCTTAGAGGATCAGAAAAATTTGCCAAATTTGGAGCAAAGCACATTCTTGGCATAAATTTCACAACAACATGCAAACCGCATTTCACTTTAAAATGTTTGAAACATGACAATACTAGGTCAGCTCACCTTTTGGTGCTCCCCTTTCTCCACGGCTCAGACCTCCTGGCCTGTGGCGAGTCCGTGTAACCTCTCGTGAACATGGTAAGAATAGCAGCTGGGAGAATATTCCGGGCACATTTGTACCCATATTCGAGTGTATCCTTCACTTTGATTACCTGGTCAAAACACTCAGGTCAAAAATACTCGCTAAACGCAACACAAAACGCGGACCCGGCCAATCTGCCCTTGTGCGCCACACTTGAGATATCCTTTGCTTACGCAATTTCTCCTCCTGAGATAAACTGAATAATCAAACGCTTCCTGAAGAAATGTTCGAACAATTCGCGGCCACACAGTGCTTCGTCATGACTGATCCAGACTAAACAAATTCTCGGATGACAACGTGGTTTCTATTGAAGCTGATTTGGGCGACTGAACCTAGGTTCATCCATATTCGTCATATCCGTTTGACCTAGGTTCACGCACGAAATACAACTTCGCTAAAAAAAACCGCTAAATATCTCTTCCACACCATTCGATCCGCATCGAATCGTTCAGTTCTCACTCAAAAATCATAATTAAGTGGCATAGGCACTTTAAAATCAAAAATTATTTGTGGGATCGGTGGATTCGATCCCACGCGTCCGAAAAGACTGGTAACTCAAACCAGCACCTCGGCCACGCAACCATGTTTCATCATTTATTCCCCCCCAAAATTAAACCACACAACTCATTTGCTGAAATAATAATTCAGCACACTTCCATACACGTTTGCATCGATTTATGTGGTTTTATGCTTTTCAACAAATTTTGTAGATGGCTTATCTCCATGCGATGCAATATATATGAGTTCTGCTCCAAATACCTGAGACGGATTGATCATATTGATGCTACAATTAATGATAGTTTATATCAGGCATCGGGCCCATAGTACATAAGACATGCATTTAAATTAGCGTTCAATGCGGTGCTAACGGGTATAATCCTGTGTCCCTATAATTGACCTGTTTGGACTCAATAACCTTTCCTTGTATCTCCCAGGACGTATTGTTTTCCTTATTGATGTATAATAATATACTTTCTTTAGTGGTTTATTTAAAGTGTCTGAACATGTTGGTGTGACCGCGAACTAGTTGCATGTTGATAAAACGTTAATTCTTGAATGAGGGTTGATGGTGTAATGAAATTTTGCCAAGAGAAACAAGTCCTCAATTTACATGTACCGATAAGCTCCATTCATGTTGACCATTCATGTTTGTTTATGTTTGACGCGCGCTACATGTTATCGCCCGGTCATAGGTCAAAACCGGGTCAAATCGCATGCGCTCCGTTAACTATTGCAGAGATGTTATGTTAGCGTAGCGTCAAACATATCTGCCATGGAGAGTGCAGAATGATGTGGTCCATCACGACTATTGCTTCCTGCGTCTGAACTCGATAAGATACAGCCGATTGTATTCAAAGTGCGTCAACGTGATTCGCAAGCTTAGCAGGGAGGCAATGCGGATGAGGAGGCGGCGGGAAATCACGGACAATCACGCAACCCAATATTTTCCAAAATGGCATCGCGATTTTTCGGAAACGATATATAGATGGCATTTCTTCAAGTATCGCATTGATCGGTGGTAAGCTTTTGGTACGATGGGACATATTTTTTCAAAGGCTCTTGATATATGTTGTTTTCTAGATGCCAAACCCAGCGATATAGTCAAACGCATGTTTTAATGTGCTTCCAAAATATCGAAGCAGAATGGTATATATTTATATTACCGTTCGACCGGAGCTGTGTCTGTTGTTGGCTTGTGTGGTAAACATCGTTATTGCAAAATGATCAACATAAATCTCAGACAACAGAACATACAGTTTCCCTGTGGGGGAACAATTCGTGTTTAATATGTGCTAATGCGTTGTATTTGCTGGCTGGTGTGGTAAACATCGTTATTGCAAACTATTCAACAAATACACACATAATGCATTAAAGCAAAAATCAGCTTTGGCAGCGGTGGGATTCGAACCCACGCCCCCGAAGAGACTGGTGCCTAAAACCAGCGCCTTAGACCACTCGGCCACGCTACCATATTATTATTATGAAAACTTAAGGTTTAATCAATTGTTCCTCAAAAAATTAAAGCACACTACTCATTTACTTAGATAATAATTACACTTAATTCTATGCATATTTACATCGGTTTATGTGGTTTCATGCTTTTCAGGATATTTTGTAGATAAGTTATATTCACTCGATGCTATATATGTATATGAGTTCTGCCTAAGACCTATAGATATTCAGATGCGAACGGGTATAATCCTGAGGCCCTATTATTGACCTGTTTGTACTCAATAACCTTTCGTTGTATCTGCCAGGACGTATTGTTTTCCTCATTGATGTATAATAATATACTTTCTTTAGTGGTTTATTTATTTCCTCTTGATTTTGCAAATCAACAATAACATCATTTGGCTATGCAACCTTTCCTCTCTCTCTTGAACAAACCGCACAAGTCTGTAGGTTTATGTCAACTGTTTGTTCTCATACTATGTTCTCAGTATTCGCACTGTTAAGAATTAATGTGGAAAAATGTCACTGATGAACTTGTTGAGCTTGCTGTATAGATTCCAGGTATATGCATAATAACATATCGTTGTCCATGATTTAATATATGGTGAGTGGTGGATGTGCACAATTAAAGGGGCATGGCCTTGTAAAAGTCGATCGACTTCTGCCTTGTCCCTTCAGCTTGGCTTCTTGTCGTTCTCGTCCTATCTCGAAACACAATTTTGTCCGTAAAAGAATGCTTGAATAATTGCCCATCTTGAAGTTGAAGGAAAGGATTTGATCAGTGATTGTGGTCTTTACCTGCTACGCGACTTGCATGTGTAAATACACCATATGCATCATATGCGAGTCAAACCAACAGTCGATCCTTGATCAAACAGCCGTATCAACTTAGCCAAGGCAGTGGTGAGTAAAATTGGTATCAAATACGATTGATTGAGTGCATTTTTATGCAAGACCATTACGCTATCATATCGCCGTTAATAGCCTTTCAAGACGAATCTATAATATTCAAGCTTAACAGTTTCATTATCATCATTATCCTTGCGGGCGTATCACAAGTTTGTATACAGCAAATATACAAATAAAATCGATGTGTTGCATATTTTCAAACATGATAGTGATACTCAAGTATATGTGACGAGATTGTCTGAGCTGCCATTGTTCCTCGTTTAATTAAGCTGTGTTATCCCATTCCTCTTGAGATTGCTCGGTGGATATCTGTCTATGACCCCAATGCGGCTAATGCTCAGAAGAGACGGTTAGCAATACCAACAAGCTTATAGCCTACGCTCTGTGGTGATCGCTTCCCTAATTATATTACATTGCAATCATAAGGTGGCGCTACTGTGACACAAACAAAAGAAGCAGAATACTTTGCTAACGTCGCTGCGAATGTTGAGAGCGGGACAGAATGTCGTTTCGCAGAGCCTTGCCGCTACCAAAACACGTCGGACAATTAGGCTTATCAATTGCAAGTACACTATTTAATAAATGCCATATATATATATATATATATATATATATATATATATATATATATATATATATATATAGATAGATATATATATATATATATATATAGAGATATATATATATATATATATATATATATATATATATCTATATCTCTCTCTCTCTATATATATATATATATATATATATATATATATATATATATCTCTATCTATATCTCCTATATATATCTATATATCTATATATCTCTATATATATATCTCTATATATATATATATATATATATATATATATATATATATAATGCTTTGTTCCCTCTGGGTCTCTCGCACCAATTCATTGTATTATTATGCCAATTAATTATATCAGTAATCGTAAATATGGGCTCCGAAAAACGTTGTGACTGTTGTTCAAGCAAAGCAAATATCTGACTTCCTTACAGAGCATAGCGTAAATTACAAGGTGCTTGAAGTTTCTCATGCTGACATTGTTTACATGCTAGTAACTCGCGCTTCCAACTGCCATGCAGACTGATCGATACAAAAATTGGTCATTTATACCATCGCACTACAACATTCACCTACATTGCCTCTGAAATTGAAGATTATTTGCTCAATCATTTTCAATATCATACACAACGCGACGTCTGATCTATCAAACATGATGTTTTGACCTGCTGTACTTGGTGATCATTCGATCCAAATAATCACTCTGCTTCTCGCTTAAGCAGCAACGCTACTCATAATTGATGTCCGAATTGCCGGGTTGTTTTGATGGCGGTATTTACGACATTGTAGAATTCCACTTAATTAAACTATAGGTGAATTCATGCCATCGTCGTCCAAATGATTACTTTTCGCCAAAATCGTGTGAAATATAACAAGGAATGTCGAGCGAATAGTGGATGCGTAAGAAGAATACGCGTCAACAAAACACTTACACTTACACAGTAAAAATAAATTGCGAAGGCGAGGATGCTTGTGATGCTTGGACAGAGCCTCGAAAGTACTAAAAGAAGGACTATTCGACATAAACGCACTTAGTCAAATGTAATTCAATGTACACGTTACCGCGAAGCTTGTTTTACACTTCCAACTTTTACAGTTTATATAAGTATAAGCATGATCATGAAAACGCATATGCATCGCATCGCTATATCAACAAAATTGCATGAGCACGGTGCTCAAACAACACTTTATGGGGTATTTGTTGCGTGATAGCGATCAATCCTCATTCATTTGTTATATATTGATATATATAAATACATATATTTACCGGTATGTCTTCCTACATATATACATTCATTTATAAGTAAACCTAAATAAATATGTCGATATGAATATATACATACATCCTGTGTATTGTCCAATACATCTTAGATAGTACTGCATACTGGATCGGTACACGTATTTCAATAATCAATACAGGCGTTCGTCATATGGAGACCAGTTTGGTTATTTTTTTTAATAGATAATCTGATCGTTTGATGTAAATTTGAGCAATCATTTTCAATAAAAGTAATATGGAGTCAACATTTTTCAATGCCTGCTTATATCATATATATATAGGTATTATTGCGTACAATGGGCTTTTATCATCCTGATAATGACCTTAAGGTGACTTAAATTGAACCAAGGGATGCAATAAACGTCTTATTGGATGTTGAAGTAAGTAGCTGCTGGTGTAATAATTGCAATGTTGATTTAATGTAGCTCCTCAAAAATGAATCAAATTGACATCCGACCATAACGGTGCTCGTTATAGTATGTTTATGCTTCAATAAAGCATTGCAAAAATAATTTACCGTTGTATTTCCATTTCCATGATTTCATTTATCAAAATATCACTGTTTATAGGTATACTCATATTGCTTTTGCCTGTATTTTAGTGATTCTTAAACCTATGCAGTAAATCATTCAACATTTAGTTATCATACAAAGTTACCGAACAGTGTTAAATTTGCATTTTCCATAGTATGACGTTGCATTGGGATTTACCCGTCATCACATTACTGCGTAGAGGGCACGAAGATATGCCTTATCTTCTGCTCGTAAACACATCGTTAAATTGCGAGGTCACGTACTATGATTTCGATTCAATAAGCGAGTTGTATACTCTATGATTTGCATGCAAAATAACCGCATTGATAATGTGACATTAATCGACCTGTCATACGCAATGGTAACATTATTTAACTAGCAACTGTTGCTATCTTGGACTGTATCAAATCCAATAACATATTTAATGCCTATATCATGGCCTATCCATTGATAGTATGGTCTGCAATAAACGTTGTCGGCAAGCGAAAGCAATGTAATAATCGATCCACAAACCTGTTGCTTTTATAATTTCCTAAAGTTATGAATGGTCATTATGCAGTAAAGTGTAAAATTCAAAGAAGCGGGACAATACCGCCCAAGGTGAGGGTGCTAATTTGACGTTTCATTATTCAGGAAAAGTTCATTTCCGGCCCCAAGGCGGTCTAGTTTCCTTCCATTTGTGTAGCATTTGAAATACTATGTGACACGTAATTAAGTGATGAAACGCTACGCGTTACTTATGTATGAAACACATGTGGCCACAATGAATAATGTCAGCCCATGCAAGTTGCAGTTTCGTTTTTACGTTGTGACATAAAACAGCGCAGTGATTGATAAACCATGTGAAAATCTAATCCATATAAACCATTAATATCAACAATACCAATATAAAGTTTGATGCAATATACCCAGTAACAACATATAAATTGATGACCCCGTGAACACTTAGTCCTTATTAACCAGCAATATTACCACATGCGTTAACTCTCGTGGTTCACGTCACACCTTTGACTTGCATGCCAAGTGCCGTTATAGCCTAACATGCAATGCGCTGTGTCTTTCATCCAAATGAAACAGCAATGGTTAAGCCTACTTGCAATCTCAATCAGACAATTAATTGTTGTTATGAATGAACTGAATACGTGTTTTATACAACGGAAAGGTCGAGAGATGCGATTTTGTAATATGTGATATAAGGTGTGTGAATTCCAGTCTCAGTATTCACCTAACTGAAGTTCCAAAAATATCTCAATAGCCTCTCGTCCAAAGGATATCTTGCTATATAAACATACAGCGAGTTGGCTTTGCATATGCTGAAATATTAATATTTGCTCTTACATCCACCAAATACAGCGATTGCATTGTACCGATCCAAACTAAACAACATGTAGGATGATACATCCTAACCGTCCACATTAAACAGTATCTTCTAGTTATGTGGTTTTTGCAGCTGACTATTGTCAGAGCTGGATAATGAAGCTTTTCCTTTCCCGGCAGATTACCTAAATGATGTTTTGATGTGAGCGAGGATGTGCATTAACTGTTGTTAAGGAGTTGATGAAGCCTATCAAGAGAGTCACGAATCCCTATGAAAGTAGCACAGCTATCATCGAGTAAATTAGTAAGAGGTCCAGCTAACAGGACAACTATGCTATATATTTCGTAAACAGCTTTAACCTGCAGCAACATCAACTGCCTCACCGCATTACCGTCTCTATAGAAATACGGCTCATAAACGGTATTAATTCTCTAGTATTCTACAAAATATGTGTAGGTCTTGTTATGGAAGTAACTTTTTTGATTGCTTTATGTCATAATCAGTACAATATAATATCAATAAAGCTGGTTCGCTTAATACAACTTGTATATACCGCATTCAAAACGGCCAATATCTTTTGTCAATAGTTATCATTATTATAAAAATCCGTAGCAAATGAAAATCAGTGTTGCTACTTTTCAAAATGACAAAATTACATTTCAATTATTTCATGACAGTTGACATCTCACACGCCTTTATGTGTATGTTCATGTTTATATACGCGTGAAGAGCCGTAAGTATGTATATGGATATTTAGTTTGTGTATATGTATGTTAGTCAGCAGTTCCTTTTTCATGTCCGTTTGTATGTCTGTTTCGATTATTCAACTGCAAGATTCTATCACACAAACAGATAACTCGAATGTAATGAGTTTGAAATAGGCTTTCAATATGGCCTCGTTGATGGCCTTCGTATTTAGTAAGAAGCTTGGTCATATAATATAAATGCATAGCAGGGTGATTGGCACTCTGTTTCAGAACCTAATAGGTGCAAATTGATGAATCATCGCGAAATTGCATATGTGAATCGGGAGGCGAATTGATAATAACCCAACAAGTCCACAACACCATCCACGCTCAGTTTCGTGGTAATTATGTGACATTGCGGAAGAAGTAAATATACTTATTTCACCATAATCCTAATCAAAGAAAAACATTGTTAATTATAGTATTTATTCTAGCGATTTCATTTGCATTTGTTTTCGCACTGATTTAGAATTGATTAAACGGTACAGATGCATACTTTCTGAACGATATTATTACAGAACGATGCGATTTATACAATGCATGCGCACTAAAAAATCAACTGGTATGACTCTGGCTCTTAACTCTTAATGATGCAGGTCAAGATTCAACATGCTCTTTCTTCCATTCTCCTTCTGCAAGCGCACACACCCATAGTAATGATTAAACAGGTACACTTATACGAAGCATACACGCTATTCTTCACAACGATATAATATAAACATATTAGGTTGTTTGCTACTAATGTATAGAACAACTTTTATACACATTCATTGTTAACTTGCCGGGTTAAAATTTATAATTACGATATTATTCGACTCATTATTGTATCGTTAACAGAACGATTGGTTTGTTGTGAGACCTTTGTAGATCAACAAAATGGAATAAATGTGTTATACAGAACACATATGATGCTATTTTTAGCTGTGCGAAAGCGGAGGATAGAACACTTTTAGCTTCTAAATGGGCAGCTGCATTTGATTCTTTCGACGAATATTATTGAGTGTGCTTCTCCGGAACAAATATCCAAAATAAACTTACAACCACTGGCACCGAGTGCATCTTACTATGATTAACTCTTGGTATGCATTGCGTAAATAGTAGCAGTAATTGGTTTTACTTTCAGTCCAATTATGACCATTAAGTTGAATATGCAAGGGAATGTTCTTGGAGATAAGAATATTTATAACATTCCAGATCTAATCCGGGAAAATTAATTGCATGACAAGGTCATATATAATGTAGGTGTTGTGCAGAATCAAATACTAATAATATACAGAGGCTGAATCTCTCATTTGAATAAATGATATATCCCCATAGTAAGAGTGAATTACTTAGTCAAAGGTCATATTCGTCCACCTCATATTATGAAGCATTATCACACAACGCCATATGTTATATCATGATGTCATGAAATTGTATATAATACATTCGTGTGCAAATGCGTGGCCATCTAGCTGTTAGCGTTGCCGTAATAGTGCTGTACCACGTTTATTCTTGTATTGTCTCCGGTGAAATGATACGTATTGGCTTTGCTGACGCAGCACATTTGCAACATATAGTGTATGTTAAGCTCAAACTGATTGACCACTAATATATTAGGATAAAGACTCAAAGATCTATTTGTTGCAATTTTTCCAGACATACATTCACCGATTCATAGGCTTTTATCAAGTCTTCGTTCCATATTTTCGATTATTCTCTGATAAGTTTGATAATCGGTGATTGAAACTTTATAATGAATTACCACCACAGCAAAACATCCATCATCAACAGCTACAACTGTGAATATGTCCGTTGACATAAACATATTCCGTGTATTAAGCAAATTAAAACACGGATATAACATTTAGACAACAACTGCATATAGTTGGCCAATAATATCATTTCAGATATAGGAACACTGTTTTCCAAAATGATGTAACGTTATCACATACTATTCGATTGAACGGCAGTACATATGCGACAACACTGGCTTGATGAGCAAATATTAATATTTCAGCATATGCAAAGCCAACTCGCTGTATGTTTATATAGCAAGATATCCTTTGGACGAGAGGCTATTGAGATATTTTTGGAACTTCAGTTAGGTGAATACTGAGACTGGAATTCACACACCTTATATCACATATTACAAAATCGCATCTCTCGACCTTTCCGTTGTATAAAACACGTATTCAGTTCATTCATAACAACAATTAATTGTCTGATTGAGATTGCAAGTAGGCTTAACCATTGCTGTTTCATTTGGATGAAAGACACAGCGCATTGCATGTTAGGACATAAACATATTCCGTGTATTAAGCAAATTAAAACACGGATATAACATTTAGACAACAACTGCATCTAGTTGGCCATTAATATCATTTCAGATATAGCGAACACTGTTTTCCAAAATGATGTAACGTTATCACATACTATTCGATTGAACGGCAGTACATATGCGACAACACTGGCTTGATGAATTTGTTGATGTCTATGATTACCGAATGAAGGGACAAAGAAAGGACAATATGGAGATGGCAACATTTGCTGAGTTTGGACTGAAACCCACGCCTTTGAAGCGACAGGTTCCTAAAACCATCCACTACTACTATTTGACCAATGTTGTATCTCTCACTTATATCATAAGTAAACATACATGAACGCGTATTTGTATCCATTTGAACGCTTTAACATGTATTTTGAGTATAAGCTTACTGCCATTTTCTTTGTTACTGAATGACTTTGTTTGGATTAAATAACACGCACGTTAAGCTCCGTATTCCACTACCCGGTGGATATACAAATGCTAACAAACTACACACAAGTGTTTAAACTGGTCGTTATGATTATGCTAGTAGCATAGCAATAACCCCACCTTTCAAACCAAGTGAGTGTCAAACTATGTTTAGTCTAGTACCATGATATGCGTGAACGTTTCTTAAACCTGCTGGGAATGACATATTCCTCGTCATTCAGGCAAGCTGTTTTTGAATTTAAAGTGACACCTTCTGAGAGGGCAAGCGATAGTCTGTATCGCCAAATGTCAACTTCTGACTGACCGTCTATGAGGCTAGCCCGGGTTCAAATAGCGCTGTCCCACTTGCTCATTAATTGGGCTCTTCTCGCTGCACAAACTATTTTGACGTATTCAGGTTATTAACTTTTACCCGCAGACATTGGCAGAATACTATGCGTAACCAAAATGGTCTTCATTATAATCATTAAGAATACACATATCCGGTGCTGTTGCGGCAAGTATCAATGACCTCTTGTGATGTATTCTGGGTAAACCTTGACGGTATCACAATTATGTTGCTTAAAATCGGGTTAAACCAGTGACTCGTCCCCATGATTCATCTGGAATTTATTGGATCTGTGCTGAACAGTGGATGACTGAAACTGCAATTTTCCTCTTTTCATCATTGGTCAATTCATAACCGCGCTAATCCCCGAAAAAACCCCAACAAACATTAACCTCAACCTTGAACCATCGTAGAAAGCAACATTCGGCTGGTCACAAGCGGACCTATTTAGAATAAATGGCTTGCTCAGGAGCTTGACAGCATTCATTTCCGTGTGGCAAAGCCGGATATGATTGCTTGCGTGCCATTCAACATCATATAAACCAGTTATTTTCCGGTGGAGTAAAATCAAGTGCCGCACATATTCAGCAGCGGATGTTGTTAAAAGCCGATAATCACCGACCATGGCTTTCCCTTTGAGTGTCTATCATACATAAAACGTGAATCATGACCACTGAATTTACATCCACACAAACGCAAGCAGTATCTGCAGATCACTATCATCGGAACACTCCATCACGACATCTGGAACGGCATCAATTATACCCACAGTTTGTCTTACCATGATACATGTTATCTTTGATAGTTGCATATGATCGAATACTTCTAGTTCCGGATCATTGACTCGGTAAAAACAAATACGTTGTCATCAATAATCCATCAACAGTGATTTTGCACACATCTATCTTCAGCTCTTGTAAAATGCACGCATAACCTCACCAAGCAGGTGTAATATTTCTCGCTGCCTATTGAGTTCCTTTTAATGCCTTTTTATCTTAACTCTGACTACAACCTAAATCATTGGACATATTATTAGATATACGCTATGGTATGTATGATTATAGCTCTGTTATATTAAATATCCAGCGATAATAAAGAAGAGTGAGTGGAAAACGTCTTTTTCTCACTGTATATAAAATTAATGGAAAATAGCAGCGGGGGTTGAAGGTTGACTTGTTATGTAGTGCAGGTTGGGGCTTTGCGCAAAATAATCACAAAATTCAGAACCACTGCCATTTGTCTTTTCATTTAACAACAGTACATATCTTAATCATCAGCATAGTTTTGTCGAATACAACCCCGAAAAATCCACGCGTGTTGTTCGAAAATACACATCACTATAGCTTTACCGCCACTGTGTCTACTTGATATACAAATCTGCTGCCATATTATGATATTACTTCCAATGTGTTAATGTATGTGTGCACGCTTACCTGACGAGATCATAGTATGCACAATTGTATATAATGACGAAGGCTATGGTTAATCAGTGTTATTGCATGAGCTGCACGGGGTGTGCTCCTCCACATCTGCTTTTCGTGGTTTGGCGTTTGGAATGGCACATGTCTTTGTTTGACACCAATGAACTGGTTTTTGAGATAATGAACGAATATAACCATGGTTTGTGGTAATGCCACTTACTTACTAACTTATGTACTACTCTGTTATAATACAACAACATGCAGTATGATAAGTGGTTATCAGAAATTTTAACTGTGGCGCAGTCATTGCTTTTGGAATTTCAATCCAGGTTACCATATTACACACGCTGGTCACTATTTGATTATATCTCTGCCAAATACATTAACAGTAATGAATCGTCACGATTTTCAATTCCAGCATAGTGATTACAGATTGAATGGTTAAACCTGTGTCCTATCTTTTAAAAAGAGCTCTAGACGCACGGAATATGTGCTGTATTCTTTACAATGATGCTTTGCTAAGGCCCGAGGCAACAATCGCTGATCTTTCGGCATCACGCGTTCGGCAGTGAGCAACTGACCTCAATAAATGCACACAACTGATGTTAGCTCGACCTCTTCATATGTCATCACTGGAAGTAGTACTGTCGTGTAGCTTCTAACGGACTATCTATTCATCATCTAGTTAAGTGAGCTCCATCAATATTGCCTCTTTTTATATAGTTTATACTTATTGCAGTCATAAGGACGTTGAAAGCGCCATCAGTTTACGCAAAGAATGGGGTCATTTATTGTTCGCACAGAGGCGAATTTGCATCGATTGGCTTGAGATATACACCAGCTGCTTCTTACATCAGCTACCAGCAATCGATGAGGTAGCAAAATCGACCTCCTCCAAAACCATAGGCTGAACACAATGGAAAAACGTTGAGAACGTTATCGTTTACAATAAGTTAGTGCAGTGATGGTCACACGCAGTTGCTTCTCATGATACATCTTATGGTACAAATTCTTCCAGGGTAGGATGGTACGGATCCGATGTTGAGTTGCTTAACATTATTCAGAACAGTGGTATGTGATGGTACCGCATGAAGTGTCACTCTTCGACTGCATGAGTGAATTAACTGACACACAAAATATATGTTTTTCTAAATCTTCTAATTTTTTACTTACTAACACATTCAATATGGCAGCAGTAATTCGTGTGGCGCTATCAATTGAATCATATCCGGTTTACCACAATCATATAAGGAAACAACAGCTACTCTCGCATTTGTAGCATAATACCCGTATGTTTCTGAATCAAGCATCACTAGTAACATCATAAACACATGCTCGCAGATTTGATGCTTTGGTAGTGACATACAACAACAACATGCCTGATGCCTGCAGAAATATCCGACATGTTTCAGGAGCTTCCGCCGTAATCAAGATATCCTCGGTCATCAGCGTCAAATCAACGATTTTTGTGCAGCAATCTGCGACTTCCTTCATAGCGAATAATTGTTCAACAATCATATCAATATTGGCATGGCCGTAGTTTGAATGCATATTACATCGATGTGTATATCGAGCTAATACAATGCCCACAACTCTGACTTGTCGTCAATTCAACTGGAATCAATCTATCAGTCACATATTGAATTGTCCCTTTTCAAAGGTTTGAATTAAATAAGTATGCAAGCATCAAAGATTGCACGCATATACCTTAGTATCGTCTTCGAGGAGATGCAAATAAGTTCTGACGATACTTTCTTTATATCCTTCACGATGCTGCCTCATAAATGACAATAACCTGAGGTATTTTTCATATGTTGCTGCTCCCCGTACATTATTTCATACTGAAGGTTTTGTTTAGCGGAACGAGCGAAATGTTGGCTACCTGATTCTATTTAATCAAAGAGGTTGCAAGTATAAATTTCGAATCTCTTAAAGGCGATATGGCAACAGGGTTAACTTTAATGCTATTGCTTTCTAAAGTGAATGGCTCATGAAACCTTGATGTTATTTCCTATAATAACCTCCCAAGAAGGTCGTTGTAGAAATTGGTATTAACCATGCAATCGTCAATGCCGTTGTCGGTCCATTTGCAATAAGCCATGTTAGGCATATCATTGAGGCCATGCCGCTCCTTGTCAAAGTGCTACGGGGTCAAAATAAATTAGCTTTATCATTCCAGGAGAATAATATAACCCATGACTCATGAGGCAACATTGGTTAGGTATAACTGATTTTGCTTCTCAATCCGAGTCGATAAAAATGGACATTTGGAAACAGTATAGCAACACTGTTTGAGCAATTGGTTACAGCCGTGATGGAAAGCCCTCGCAATCTATTGCAAGTCATCAAATAGTACAGGAAGCCACACATTACTTACAAGTAAAGATGCTGTCAATCAAATAGACTTCCCAAGGTACCTTTATGACATGTGATATTGCCGCACGGCTTACTCATGGTGATTGCACAAACTTAAAGAAATAAGCTGTCACCTTTCAAACAAGCATTCATGTAGTACTAACTTTTGTGGAATGTTCATAGCAGGTACATGACGATTGTGACGCCATAATGTATCAGTTTGCCTATTAGACAACCGCTGGTCCTGAGAGGCTGTCGTGTCATGCCACTAATGATAGATTTGGTTTTGTGTCAGTTACATCTTTTAATTATCCGGCTGCTTGTGATGACCTAATCACTGATCAATTGTCTCGAAGCGTCTTGAAATATATTTGTTCTAAACTTACTTTTCCTCTGATGTAGAACTGACCTTGACCTCTCAGCAATAAGGTTGCTTCTGAACCAGGTAGCTCTTCATCAAACGCATACCATCAGACCAAGTCGTTTTAAGAATTAGTTGACTGGCCTCTGGGCTATGAGCATGCTGATTGCGACTGTCAGTGACCAACACAAGAAGGCAATCTCAGCTTTTGTCGACATCTTAAATGTTCGCTACGGTAATAAATAATATTCCCTCCCAAATGAATGTTTGTTTAACTGAGTGAAGGCCGTAGATCATTTTTAGCACGCTCTGCTCCTACTGTGAATTATAGTTAAGGCATCTGACCTAGAAATATGTCGTTGTGTGATGTTACCAAAGACATCACGTCAGCACGAGTGTAGTATTTAGACGGTATTGATATACAATACCTCTGAACTTGATAGTTTGTTCTGAAAACCAGGGTCCAATGCTTCATTTAACACTGCTGTATTGCTTATATTGTGGTGAATTAAATTGAAGACCGTAGTATTTACAATTCTTGTCATAGGCAATTAACATGAGCCACCGTTCTTAATTTGTAATGGTATGCTATGAGGCCTTATACATTAGTTTCAATATTACCATATAAACATCTTTGATCGTTTGCTGCTAATTAACGACGCGTTAACAGATTGTGCAAGTATCAGGTAAAGTACCATTATTTCGTTTTCCGGAGCGATTGATGTGCTCTATGATTTGAATGCAGAATAACACAATCAACAATGTTACATTTATTGCTCTAGAACGTCTTCAGAGCAGTTGGACAAAGTCATCGACCTTACAGCTAATGCTATCTAGAAGGATTGCCCCGGGAAACGTTGGAACCCTGCGAATATCTAGTCCATATAAGCCAGCAATATCCCTAGTAATAATATATAGATTGATGAAACACGGGGATATCTTGTCAAAATTAATCTGAAATATCACCAAATACAGTAACTCTCGTGGGTCTCGTCACTCTGACTTGGTATGGCAGTCGTTGTAGGCGTGTTTCTGATGAGGAAGATTGTTTGGGGAATTTCTTGTTGGATGGGCGATAAACAGCAGTCCTGTTTCGCCTGGTACCTTAAGATTGGAGCAGCATCGAATGAGAGTTATTATGAAGAATTTTTTTTATTATCTTTTAATCACCGTTGATTTGCATACCAAATGCCGTTGAAGCCTAACTTTTAATGTTTTCGTGTCTTCTATATGCTGGCCTGGTCATTGATGCAATAGTTCAAATATTCAATGAGCTGTATGAGTAGAAGCACCCAATCCATACCGTCCACGATGAGGGTGCTTGTGTGACTTTTTCTTATTCAAGAAAAGTTATTGATCATGATCTTGCTTTAAACGCAGCGATGATATTTAATCTGATTTTCATTTGTGCCATGTGTTATGCTGTGTGACACATAGTGCCACATGTCACATATAAATGAAACAAAAGTGGCCAATAGAAAAATGTCAACCATTGCATCATGTTCTTATTGTAATGTTTAAAGAATGCATTTTCCGGCGATTTGGTGTAATATTTTTTTTGCTTCCGTTTTTGTTCAGCTGCAAAAATGGCTCGTTTATATTTCTTCCACCAAGTCATCAATAATTAATTGCAATAGGCGCAATGTAATCCGCGCTTATTCTTCGCTTTCAGACATTGAACACATGGCATTATCCGTGCAAATATAAGCCACCCATTTATAACTGTCTGTCGTGCCTTTATTGGAGATATCTAGACGCCCTAAGGTCATCATATACATTTGGTAGCCAACTAAGCATGACCAATGTCGCACAAAAACTCCCAACCGGTCTATTGATAACCAAACAGTGGCCGCCATTGTGGTCGGGTTGATGGTCGTGCTATTTTATAAATCGTTTTGCATCGACGGTTCCGTTCCTGTATTTCAGTTTCTGGTTCTCTCTGTGACAGATAACCCCTCTGCTTTGCGGTTAAGCAGATGAGTAAATTGGAAATACTGTAACAATGATGGGGTTTACAGGACTCAAAGAAGCATGTGCGTGGTAACGTCAATGATTACGTTTGCATGATGGACCACAAGTTGGTCGCATCGCTTGACCAATGTTGTTGGCAATTTACGGTCTATTCTCTATTTATTATGCACTCTGTTTGCCGTCCAGTTATATCGTTACCTTCGACCTATGGCATCTGAACATGTGCATTCAGCTTATTACCCTGCTAATATTCTGTTTATTCTCCATTGATTGTGCAGCCTAGCAAGATTCTAGTTTATGCCGGATACTAGACCTATGATATCAGACCGTATGCGCACAAATGAATAATTATGAATGTCTTGTGGCAGTTGTCGGGCCCCAATAACGCTTTCATGGCTATAAGACTCACAAATATATGGCCACTCACATGAGACTAATCATTCCGACAGCTTGCTAACCTTGGATTTATCATATGTGATTTTGGTTTGAATCCTATTATCATGCTAAAAAATGTTCAACAATCTACAATGGCATTAAGGGAAGGAATAACTCACAAAACATACTTACAGCATATGACCTGGTTATACATTACTCAAATAAGTGTTTTCTTTGGTAACGTATAAATCTAAATTGTTTTGTTATGTGAGGTTTGAGTTGAATATTTTGCAATAACAATGTTGGCCACACAAGCCAGCAATAGACAAAGAAGCAGCACAAGTTAAATCACGACCTGGTTCTCCTCTGGGTGGTGCAAGAAGAGCTGAAAGGATCAGGGCCGATATACGACCCAAATATTTCGGGAACCTAAGCTATTGGAAAAAGTCCTTCCTCTTCTTGTGTGCTCCATACAATGGTCGTGACAGCCAATAAGACATCACTACGTGCTTTCTTTACACACTTTTCCTTCATTCTAGAATTGAAATGTTTCATCAACATGCAAATAATCATAGGTCACAACAGCAGTCGCGGACACTATCATGCATCAAACATAATTTTTTGTGTGCTGGTATGAGATCAATGAATTGAATGTAAACCTGCACTCAAGTCCGGTTGTGATTGGGTTTTACCGTGTTGAAACCGTTGCTCTGCATTCAAATTCGCTGCATATACGTCCGTTTCCATATATACATTCACGCTGTTGATTAAAGCTCCTCGTGTCTCCCAACCACGAAGCTTTTACGCAATGTGTTCTTCAACATAAGTTGGTATATTCTTATTATCTACCTATAAATATTGGAATGTGCTGTCTCTTGCCTCCAAGTCCGGGGAATTTGGTATGCAGATAGACAACATTGAATTTGCTGATGTCCAAATTTACATTAACAAAAACACAGAACAAACATCATAACGTACTGCTCCTAGTTTCACACATGTATATTAGTTTTGTACCTGTAATATTCTTATGGATTATCAGTTACATGTGAATATGCATATGTTAGTTGCGAGTTTGTCTTTACACAGTACATTTGAACAATTTTCTTTTTGCTTTCGTATCTCCTTAAGGTACTAGAGGAAACAACGATGATAGCATCCTAAGATACACAACTTATTACAAATGGCCTGATGTTTTTCATCATCGAAAGAGAATATTCAGAAACATCCGGAGGAATAGAGAAGCATTTGGACAGGGTGCATATATTGTACCATTATAACGTCATTCTTCTTCTGTTGCATCCAAGCAGAGCGCGCCATTCAATAACAAATACAGTTCGGCTCCAGTAAGGTAAACCCGAGTGGAGCATATGCTGCAAAAAATTACCGGTCATTGCCTTCGTTCAAATGGCTATGGCACATTGTCTACCCGCATTCACTTTTGGCACTGTTATTACAACTGCAGAAGCAGCCAATGCAGTACGAGAAGTATTCATATGAGGAATAATCAATTAAGTTTAAGCAGTAAAAGTTGCATACGCATTTCATTTCAAATGACCAAATAACGCATGCCGATCACTCTCGTGAGACAACTACGCATAATGCCTATAATCTCGTTGCCAGTGGATGGCGGCATGTAGTACCAATTTACAAGGATAATCTAGTGGAGCAATGTGGGCCAGGTCGAGAATGAGTAGCTTGATAGTATCGTGTTGATCCTTCGTCTGCTAGCGATGGTTGTGCATTTAAGAAAAGGCAAATGGTTTGCCCAAGTATCAAAATAATTCTCACCAGTCACCTTCGCTATCACCAAGATGTGGAAAATGAGGTACGACCCCAGCATTTAAAATTTATTTTGCCACAGCTCATAGTTTAGTTTCTTATAGCATGTTTCTTCTCAGAAGTAGATATTCATATATCAGCCCATGTTTCTCAAACATTATGTCGGTCCGCTTACAATACGCTGTGAATCTGTGTATGTGTGCTTGAGACAACATGCCTGTTTATTGCGCAGCACCACACCACCCCGTTTGCAGAAGAAAACCACAGGTGTCACTCATTATTGTTCGTCATTGTTCGGATGAAATGTAATGTTTCATCAACACAGCATTGCCCGTTGTCATAATCATCATATAATGTTCTGCACATATAATATTGAAGACTCTTGCCAAGCTCATTGATTATATGTGATAATAGAACACGACCGGCTGTTACCTTGGTCCACGCAAAAACCATCAGTTGGAATTACCTCTATCCCAGGCATGGCATTTTTATTGTGCTCCGGCAATAAAGCTGTCACTGCTGCAATACTCAGTGTGCAGAGCGTGATAATACAATCCAAGCCATACATATGCGAAACCTGTAATTGTTTTCTGTTCTGTAGGATAGGATAAAGGTGTTTATCACTATCTTGGACGATGAGCGATGCAAGTGCAATATAAACCTAGCGGTATCGTAACGTTACAGCGCTCACAACATTATAAGGTAAGGGAACATGATGATTCATTCTCATATGTAACGACGTTATGTCATGGGAAAGCACTCCATGGACTAGTCACACGTGCGGCAGATGCCGCCATGTCCCCACAACGCACGCCACAAAGGAGTGGCTTTAAATGATATTATACGCTGTACATAAAGGCACGGTAATAAAATCTATCTGGTCGGGCAATGTCTAATTCGCCGTCAATTGCATGCCTCAGATGAAAAATTGAAGGCATCAGTCATTAACAAGCAGTTTTGATTATTATGACTCGACCGACCGAGCATATCCTGACCCGATATTGCAACATTAGCCATCGTTGATTTTGATCATTTACATATAGCCGTATATGACCTTAGCGCCCCCTCCCTAAAGCCTGATGGATATCACAATATATTACACGGCAGAGGTTGCGATGAGAGAACAGAACATAGACATATATATATATATATAGATAGAGATAGAGATATATAGATAGAGATATAGAGAGATAGATAGATATGAGATATATAAGAGATAGATGTATAGATATCCCCATAGAGATATCTAGATGTATAGAGATAATGAAAGATATATTTGAGATATATATATATATATATGTATATATATCTAAATATATATATATATATATATATATATATATATATATCTCTCTATCTATATATCTCTATCTATATATATACATATATATATATATAAATGAATAGATATATACATATATATATATGAATATATATTTGAGTCTATATATTGTCTCCAGCGAGGCACATTGCTGGTCGAAGGTGGCATCCGCCACTAGACTTAAGACAGCAGGTATGCTTTTCGTTTTGAAAAACTCCCACAGCTGCAACCAGCTGCAATCGACCAAGCGAGGGAATTATCAATTGTCCACAACACTGGTCATTCCACGACAAATAAATCATGTCGATGCTGTAGTAAACAACCTCATCAATGCTGCGATGGCAAACTTTTGTTACATGTAGTCGCTTTGCATATTTTCTGTGAATAATTACCAGCCATACCTACACTCGATAGTTCCCGTGTGTGCGTGTTGGAGGTGGAAGGGGAGGAGGGCGGTGGTATAGTCGTCGACTGATCACCGGACTGATTTCAAAAATGTCATGCTGTATGGATTTCATAAAGCTATAGTATATTTCATTTCAGTTGACTTCCATAGCGTAAAAAAAAACATCAACCACCAGATAAACTTTGCTGCGGCTGCAGTTGTTTGCTGTAAAGCAAATGCAAGGTGCAAGTCACGCGACTTGACAGATTTAATACTAGTAAACCTTTCAGGCACGTGTGAGCCAGACATAATAGACTGCGGCGAATGCGTGCCCCTAGATTCACGTTAAATCGGTACATTCATGTCATCGGTGTACGTATGTTGCATCGGTACATTCATATTGATCTACATTGTGAATTATCGTGAATTAATCAAAAGTTATGTATAAATATGCACAAGACTGTGTGAGCCGACGAGTTTTTATTGCGTAAATTAAAACTCACTGATGTCTGAAAGAATTAACAAATTCGTTGACTCTGCTGTCGCATATTCGTGTTTTGATTATGGTATATTATATATAAAGACATATTCGATCCTACTGAGATGACTATGTTTGAATTAGCAAGTAGTACCTGTCCACAGCTTGTTTAATTTTGGCGGTAATCATTGTATTGCCCCGCAATATATCATAAGAAATGAAATGAAGGAAAGGTTTAACATGTGAGCAGTTGATGCATTTATAGCATTGATATATGAATCTTACTACTTTGATTAACAGCCTATTACGGAGGCAAATCATAACGAATATTGTATCTAGTATAGCGCACAAGTTGTCTAATTTTTTTTGCCGATCGATCCCTACAGCTTAATTTTTCTGACAATTCATTAATGTTCACAGCAAACCTAGAGTTAATTGGGCTGCAAAATGATGATGCGCACAGTCATATCAATTGATGAGAGAAATAACAAAATCAATTCAATTAGCCATCTGATACTATAGATATGCGCCTATGCTTAATATGACAATCAACTTAATGCTGTTGGTGTGGTTTTTATTTTGTGTGCTGCATTTTTGTTCAATTCTACAATCACGTCTCGCTAGCAGCATTTGTATCTATTACAATATTATCAATGCCTACATTTACAATATTAAACACAATGATGCTAGGGCTTATTATTTTATCAATGACGGCTGAACCGTTTCCTGCCCTTCCTTTTTCTCTGTGGTAGCAGTATCTTTATTGATGCAGTGTTGCATGTTGATCAGGTCGTCAGCCAATCTTCCGCTTTAGACAGGGTAATTATACCTTGCTTAATTTGTTGAAACCCCGTGAACAGCCAAGCCTATTATGTTCCTGTTGATTGTGCCAATGCAAGAGGAAATAAATAAACTACTCACGAGAAGTATAATAATGACCATCAAAGAGGAAAACAATACGTCCTGGGAGACACAAGGAGAGTTAATTGAGTCCAGATAGCTCAATTATAGGTTAAACCTCCTTAGCTTCTGCATATCTATAAGTCTGCTATAACTGCTAACAGCACAAAGTAAATGGGAATCTATAATTGTTTTCAGTGTAGGAGTCAATATATCTTTCATCATGAAGATATGTATTTTTACATTAATTGAATCAATCTCATACAATATATGTCAGATGCTGAAAAGTGTCTGCATGTGTTGTTATGACCCTGAATTATTTGCTTGTTGATAAAACGTCACAACTGAATGAGAGATGATTGTGTAATGAAACACTAGCTTTCAATGTTGAGAAACATGTCGTGATTTAACATGTACTGATGCTTTGTCTGTTGCTGGCCGGTTTAGTAAAAATCGTTACTGCAAAATGATCATCACAAACCTCACAGAACAGAACAGAATAGGCAGTGTCGTGTTTACCATGTACTGCTGTTTTTCTGTTGTATTTTGCTGTCCGAATCCCACCGCTTCAAAATTACGTTTTGCTTCTAGGCATTATGTATGTACATGTTGGATAGTTTGCAATAACACAGGCCAGCAGTTGACAAAGCAGCAGTACGTGTTATATAACGACTTGTTTCTCCACAGGGACACTGCGGATAAAGAAGAGGTATTGATATTCGGGCCGGTTCGTGACACAAATATCAGGGAACCTAAGC
>CM067347.1:43965083-43970083 GCA_034190875.2 Urechis unicinctus | reverse complement strand
GACAGCGCACTGTGTGTATAATGTGCATGAAATAATTCATAAATTGCCCTGCAAATCCCGCCGATAACTAGATTGATGAATTATTATTATAACACAGCAACAATATAATAAAGCGCGAACACTCTATTGTCGGAGCACAATATAAAACGCCATGCAACGGATAATAGTAATATATCAGCGCATGCATTTGATCAATATAATTCCAATTCATGTTTTTACGTGGAACAGGGTAACGACCGTTTTTTTATTATTACATGTAATGAATGGGCTTGGCAAGAGTTATCATCCTCCATATTATATGCGCAAAACATGATAATGACAACGGGCAATGCTGTGTATTCGAAACATTACATTTCATCCAAAAATGACTAACAATAATGAGTGACCCCTGTGGTTTTCTTCTGCAAACGGGGTGTGGTGGTGCTACGCAATAAACAGGCATGTTGTCTCAAGCACACATACACAGATTCACAGCGTATTGTAAGCGGACCGACATAATGTTTGAGAAACATGGGCTGATATATGAATATCTACTTCTGAGAAGAGAAATGCTATAAGAAACCAAACTATGCTAAAATGCAAAACCATTGCTGCTAGATGAAGGATCAACAAGATACTATTAAGCCACTAGATAGGCCGTAGTAATTCATTCTTATATACCACCAAGTTAAAACGTGTTAAACGTTCTCCTCTGCATTATTTGTTTGCATCGATATCCATTTACTGGTCGTGGATTCGTATGGAACAGATAACTTTGGCCGTATAATTCCTCTATGAATACTTCTCGTACTGCATTGGTTGCTTTTGCAGGATACGGGTAGACAATGTGCCTTATTTGACGAGTGAATCTCACAAATGCAGCAAGTTTGTTACCATCCTCGATTACATGCGTTCATTACCACTAAAACAATTGTTACTAATGTTAGAATTATATTTTGATTTTGAGGAAAGCTTGTCCACCAATGCTTGTCTTAGCCCCTTTTCAGTCCCTCATCGTCTTCGTTGGACTCGTACATGACTGACTGGGACGACTTTATTCATCTGCCAGAAAAAATACCGATGCAGAATGAAATTGTCCTTGGATGACGTGTGCACTGTATACTTAGGTCATGGCTGGTAATGTCCAAACCCAGATGGAATTTACGAAGTCAATGATTTGCGCCTTAGCAATCCATAAGATCATTACAGGCAAAACTTTAATATACAAGCTTGAAACTTTTATATTTTGTTTGCGTATATGGAGACAGATGCAAACCTAGCAAATTTGAATGCAGAGCTACGGTTTCAACATCGTGAAACCCTATTTCAACCTGACTGGAGTACAGGTTTACATTAAATTTATTAATCTCACACTAGCTCACAAAACTAAATGTTAGATGCATGATAGTGTCTGCAACTGTTGAAGTGACCTATCAATATTTGCATATTGAAAATTCTCGAATAAGAGAAAATGGTGTAAAAATATTGCATGGAGGCACGTAGGGCTGTCTTATTGGCTGTCACGACCATTGAAGAGAGCAAACAAGAACTTGTGCTGCTACTTTGTCTATTGCGGGCTAATGTGGCCAACATTGTTAATGCCAACTATTCAACTTAAGACCCACAGAACAGAACAATTTGCATTTATACGTTACAACAAAAACACCAATGTGAGAAAAGTGTAACTAGGCCATATGCTATGTCTTGCGATTCATTCCTCCCCTTAATGCAGTTATAGATTTCTGAACTCTTTGCAAAATAATAGGATGCAAACCAAATTCATATATGATCAAGCCAGGGAACGTGCCAAGCGAAATGCAGGAAATGCTGCACAGGGAAGCCAATGATGTTTCTGATGATTGTGGTGAACTAAGATTAAATCAATAAACCAATAAAAAGTATATAATTGCGGATGCTGAGGCGATAGCTGACTGCATTAGCACTTGATGGCCACGCAAATAGAATGCCACCTCACAGGTCTCTGAATGCGAAAATGCCTCGTCATATGTAGGATGATACCTTTCCGGTACAGAGTAATAAGCAACAGTTCTGGCAGCATTCATTCACTTTGGTGACTCGGGTATTAGTTTGACGCACAACACGCGCCAAGTGTTCTATGTTAGACATATAATCTATACCTGCGCCTTTGAAGACATTCTGTTTCCCGGTGTCTCTGCAGTCGTATGTCTCTAAACACAAGTCGTAAACCTGTGAAGATATTTAGAAATAATACTCGGTGCCGAATTCGTATTTATGCATAACAATCACGCAGCAAACCCATTGTTACGCTAGGAATAAAAGACGATTAATGAATACATTAGAAATGATAAATTGTTATCTAGCCAGCTTACAGTTAGTGTGCATAGGAACTGGTTCATCCATTGCCAGGAACCACCCAATTGGCTTACATGGTGATGTCAAAATGGTATGGTGTACGCTTCTTCAGAGTCTATGCATACCAATGATAAATATATTTATCAATACCCAAGACTTGTGCGTGATTGTATTGCAAATGAGAGGGTATGATACATTGTGAATCATATATTTTAGCCTGCGTCAGTAGGATGTCAGAGCGAGTAGTGGTAGTGGATATCAACTACAAACGCATTTCATCATTAAGATGGCTTCACAATAAATAAATGTGTCATGTGGTCATGGGCTCACTGACTTCGACCTCTGCGGATATACTATGGTTTACCACCTTTTGAAACATCCTTTTTAGAGCATACATGGGTGACGTATTATGCAAAATGTATATATATATATATATATATATGTATATATATATATATATACAATATATATATATATATATATATATATATATATATATATATATGGATATATATATATATATATATATATATATATATATATATATATATATATATATATATATATATATATATATATATATATATATATATATATATATATATATATATATATATATATATATATATATATATATATATATATATATATATATATAGCGCACAAACACCTTGGGATCAAGACGGAAAGATATACTGACTGACAGGAAGGTATTGTTTTAAAATGTGTTTTCTCAACATTAGTATATCAGTCTAAACATCATAATCGTGCTGACGTGATGTCTTTGGTAACATCATGCAACGACATTTTTCTACGTCAGAATGCCCAAATGATAAGTCACAGCTGACACAGAGTGTGCTAAAAATGACCTACGAGAATTGTAAATACTACTTTCGTCAATTTAATTCAGCACAATATTAGCAATACCTAATTGGACCCCTTTTTTCAGAACAAACTATCATGTTCAGAGGTATTGTCTTAAAATGTGCTTTCTCAACATGAGTATATCAGTCTAAAGATCATGATCGTGCTGACGTGATGTCTTCGGTAACATCATGCAACGACATATTTCTACGTTAGAAGTCTAAATGATTAGTCACAGCTGACACAGAGTGTGCTAAAATGGCCTACGACCTTCTATCAGTATAACATACATTCCTCAGGGAAAGAATGATTTTATTACCAACGAATTATTAAAATGACTTGGTCTGAAAATATGCTTTTGATGATGAGCTACATGGTTCAAAAGTAACCTTATTACTGAGAGGTCAAGGTCAGAAGTCAAATTATTGTTTGGAAAATATATTTTAAGACGCTTTTTATCAGTGGCTAAGTCACCACAAGCGGCAAGATAATTGAATAATGTAATTGACACAAAACCAAATTAATCATTTGTTGCATGATACGACAGCTTCTCAGAACCAGCAGTTGTCTAATAAACATTCAAATGGCCCCAATTATCCAAGAACACGCCGTCATACAGATGCATTTTGGCATCTCCCTCGTCATGTACATGCTGTGAAAATTCCACATTTAATGACAGCTTACGCATTATACAACATATAAAGTTAGTACTACATGAATGCTTGTTTGAAAAGCTGACAGCAAAATGAAAATAGAGATTGCATAAAGCAACGAATTTAATTTATTTCTAAACGCTTGATGCAACCACCATAAGTAAGCTGTGCGGCAATACCACGGGTCCTACAATTATTAAGTTCCTCTGCAAGTCGTTTTACTTGACAACATCTTCAAATGTAAGATGTTTATCGCTTCCTGTATTATTCAGTCGATTGCGGGGGGGAGGGGGGTTATCACAAACATGTCATTCTAACTTAATTCTCAAATAGCATTGCTTTACTGTGTCTAAATGTCCAATTGTATCGACTTGATATTTAGGAAGCAAAATCAGTTTTACCTAACCAATGCTGTCTCCGGAGACTTGGTAACATTATTATCCTGGAATAATAAAGGTATTTGTTTTGCCCTATACCACATTGAAAATGTGCAGCAAGGGCTCACTAATTTGACTCACATTGCTTAGTGCAAATGGACCGGCAACAGCAATATCGATTGCATGGTTTGAATCGTTTTCTACAACCACCTCCTTGGGATATTATTATAGGAAATGATACCCAGTTTTCCTGAAGCATTCACTTTGGAAAACAAAAGCATTGACGTTGACCCTGTTGCCATATCACCCTTATGAGATTCGGAATTGATACTTGTAAACTCTTGGATTAAATACAATTCTGCATTTGAACCAACATTTTGTTCGTTGTGCTAAACAAAAGCTTCAGAAAAAAAATAATGTACAAGGAGCAGCCATCTATGAAAATACCCCAGGTTAAGGGCATGCTGTGATCCTCGCAGAGGTCGGCGGCATTTATGAAGTAATATCGAAAAGGATATGGTGACTATATCGACAGAGCTTATTCGTATCTCCTCGAAGAAGATGCTGATTTGTATGCGTTCAATCTTTGATGCTTGTATACTTATTCAACCCCAACCTATAAAAAGTGACAATTCAACATTTGATTGGTGGATTGATACCAGTTGCAATGACGACAGTGTCAGAGTTGTGGGTATTGTATAAGCGCGATATATACATCGAAGTACCAGCATTCAAACTCGGCAACACCCACATTGATATGATTTATATATACCTAAAGATGCCGGTATGTCAG
>CM067347.1:43947583-43962583 GCA_034190875.2 Urechis unicinctus | reverse complement strand
GCACAATTGCTAATCGCTATATACTTGATGTCGTTCGTTCTTCTTTATTTGCTGCAAACGATGCGACCGCCTTCATTCTTCTTTTTACGTCATACCGAACACCAAGAAGTGCTACTTAATTTGATTTCAGGTAGTGGCAAGGTAGATTGATATAAATTTGGCCTTTGCCTTTTTTAGGAAACAATTTGCAGACCACGGTTCACTTTATAGTCATGGAGAGAGTCATGCAAGCTTGTGGGGATGTTAAATGTTGCGACTCGTTAAATGACTTCCGGCACCGATGGAAAAGTTACCTGGTATCTCTTCCACACATGTTGATATAAACCTACATAAATCGCTCGCAAATATCAATACATATTATTGTAAACATATATGTTACTTAATACTGGAGGTTTCTGACGCAGCACTGTGTTTAAAGATATTGAGCGGGTTCATACGGCTAAATGCATTTGAGGATACATACGGTCAGTGTATCTCCGGCGACATTAACATAATAATTTAAACCACCTAATTCCCTTGAAATGCAATATGGAACAACCAGTGCAAGATTCAAGTCGTAAAACATTAAAGTAAGAAATTGGGAGATATCGGCTCAGCGTCACCGTGTATTAATTGGTCGGATATTTGACATACTATCATCCACGCACTGAGAAACAATGAGTAATCTTCAATGCATGAATACGCTTTTATAACGAAAGCAATTTACTGGAATGGCTGCATGTTATGTATTATATTGCTTTGTTGCTTCCTGAAAAATTACATTGTAAACGATTTATGAAACCCATTGAGACTAGGACAACGAGCGAAACGCGAGTTTTCTGGTTTGCATTAGCCCTTCCATTAACAACGACCATCTTCAAAAGCAAAAAGAATGCAGCGACAAAAAATGCGGGACTGTGATTGGTTGACACATAGTGCATGCGAAGCATTCACATTGCTGTCCAGCAAGGAACGGGTCGATGTCAGAGCGCACAGATATCTCTTACATAGGCAGCCAGCCCACTAGGGTGTATCGCATGTTCGCACGAAAAACGTTCTATTAAAGACTATTATAGGCCGTTGGGACGAGCGAAGAAGGTTTAACACGAAAATGCAATACCACATCAAGGCAACGCTACTGATGTGATCCTTTAAGATTCATATATCTGTAAAAAAAATTGGAAAAAAGTGTAAGCTCTATCTAAAATGATATCATGGGCCAACATAATACAGTTGTTGTCTGTAAGGCATCACCGTGTATTACTTTGTTCGGATGTTTGACATACTATCATCCACGCACTGAGAAACAATGAGTAATCTTCAATGCATGAATACGGTTTGATAATGAAAGCAATTTGCTGGAATGGCTGCAAGTTATGTATTAGATTGCTTTGATGTTGATTGTAAATGATATATGAAACGCTTTGAGATTAGGATAACGAGCGAAACGCGAGTTTTCTGGTTTGCATTAGCCCTTCCATTAACAATGACAGTCTTCAAAAGCAAAGAATGCCGCGACGAAAAATGTAGAATAACAGGTTCAGATGGCAATGAGTAAAAAAAAGTCCAAGCATCATTATCTTTGTTGTTGTCTGTGTATCTATTGATAGTAATAAACAAACACCGCTGCTGATATATAATTACATACATCCATATATATATTTATATGTATAAATCTATTCGTATATATATGCTTATATATCTAGGCATATAGATATATATGTATATACACACACAAACATACGCACACACACATATATATATATATAAACATATATATATATATTTATAAATAAATATATATATATACATATATATATATATATATATATATATATATATATATATATATATATATATACATATATATGCATATATATAAATATATGTGCATATGGAACAGCTCGTGTGCACACACTGAATATTGACTGCCACCCAAACTCCTGTGATATTGCAATGGATATTTGAACAGAGGCAGATGGCTAGGGTATAAGGTATCAATTTATCATATCCATTGATTTATGTGACAGGTAATATACACATAACGACAGCATGCAAAGACGTTCGCATCACACTCCTCAGTAACCTACCCATAATGCTTAAGTACATATACTGCAGCAGCAGCAGCAGCAGCAGCAGCAGCAGCAGCAGCAGCAGCAGCAGCAGCAACAGCAGCAGCAGCAGCAGCAGCAGCAGCAGCAGCAGCAGCAGTAGCGACCAAATGCTTCATCCTACGAAGATAATGAGCTACTGAGGAAAAGGTAATTAAATGACATCTTAACAGGTGCAAGTTTTGGAGGAACAAAGTACTACCATGACGTATGTACAACATTAGGTAGTCAGAATGAGAATGAGAGAGAGAGCATGTTGAATCTTGACCTGCATCAGAGCGGGTCATGCCAGTTGATGTCTAGTGCAAATACATTATACAAATTGCATGGTCCAAGAATTGTGCATCTTTACCGTTCAATCATTATTTCATTTCTGCAATAACAAATGGAATATATGAAATCGTCACATAATATAATCAACTTGATTTTTCTTTGTTAACGTTTTGGTTAAACAAGAATATTGTCTTTTTCCGCGTTGTCACGTGATTACCACGAATGTGAGTATGTGTGATACTGTTGACCTATTGGGTGATGCGGTGAACCTGTTGAGTTATTATCAATTTGCGTCTTCATTCACATATGCAATTACGTGGTGATTCATCAATTTGTCTCATTAGGTTCCGAAACAGATTGCCAATCACCTTGGTATCCATTTATATTATGCGACTAAGTCATATACGGGGAAGCTTATTAATAATTTCGAATTATCTGTTTGTGTAATAAAATCCTGCAGCTGAATAATCGAACCGTCATGCAAACGGACATGAAAAGGTACCATAAGCTAACGTCCATATACACAAATATATATGATTAAGGCTCTTTACGTATATATAAGCATGCACATACACATAAAAGCGCGTGAGTTGCTAGCCGCAATGAAATAATTGAAATGTAATTCAGCCATTTGAAAAGCAGTAACATTGACATTCTTATGTTACGGATTCGTATAAAAATGATAATTATTAACACAAACATTGAGTTCAATAAGACCTGCAAAGAATAAACAAGCACAGCCGTTCTAATGAGGATCATAGAAGTTGTATTAAGGGTTCCAGCTTTCTCGGTATTATATATCAATGATTATGACATTAATCAATCAACAAATTTACCTCCTACACATATTTTGTAATATACCATAGAATCATTCCAGCCCATGAGCCGTATTTCTATTGAGACGGTAATGCGGTGAGGTAGTTGATTTTGCTTGTGGTTAAAGCACTAAACGAAATATATGGCATAGTTGTCTTGTCAGTCATTCTGGACTTCTTCCTTCTTCTTGATAGCTGTGCTACTTCCATAGGGATTCGTGACTCGCTTGATAGACTTCATCAAACCCATACCAGCAGCTAAATGCGCATCCTCGCTATGCAAATATTCGATACTTCCATTAGGTAAGCACGCGAGAATGAGAAAAATAGCGTAATTAGCCAGAACTGAAAATAGCCAGCTGCCTAAACCATATAACAGGTAGATATTGTTGAATGTGGACAGTTAGGATGCATCATCGTACATGTTGTTTAGTTTGGATCGGTGCAATGGAATCGTTGTATTTGGTGGATGTAAGATCAAATATTAATATTTCGGCATATGAAAAGTCAACTCGCTTCATATACCCAAAGCAGGATATTCTATAGATGTGAGAACACAGAGATATTTATGCAACTTTGGTTGGTGATATTGCTGGACTAGATATTCACAGGTTTCGTCAATCTCTATGTTGTTATTGGTGATATTGCTGGTTTATATGGACTAGATATTCACAGGGTTCATAAATATCGATATTTATTTGGTGATATTGTTGGTTTATATGGACTAGATTTTCACCGGGTTCATAAATTACTGCACTGTTAAATGTCACATCGTAATGACAAAACATGTTGGCACTTACATAGACTGATATTATTTCTTTCTGGACACGCGTGGTTCCTTCAATAACACGACTGGCCAGAAGAGTAACGTGTAGCATTTCATCGCTATATTACGTGTCACATAGCATTTCAAATGCATCACAACGGGAAACCAGACCAAATATCAACGCTGTCTCTGGGGCCGGAAATACATTATCTTTTCCGGAATAATGAAACGTCATATCATCACCCTCACCATGGGCAATATGGTCCCGTGCTTTCATGTATACACCTTACTGTATATAGACCCATGATACGCGTACATATATATATATATATATATATATATATATATATATATATATATATATATATATATATATATATATATATATATATATATATATATATATATATATATATATATATATATATATATCTATATATATATATATATATATATATATATATATATATATATATATATATATATATATATATATATTTCATTCACGACGCATCACTGAGGATTATAAACGCAACAGGTATATGGATCATTAATTACATTGCTTTCGCACACCAGCAAGGTTTATTGCAGACCATGACATCAATGGATAGACCACTATATAGACATTTAAATATGTTATTGGATTTGATACATTCCGAGATAGCAACTGCTAGGTCAATGATGCTGCTATTGCTTATGGCAGGTTCTAGTCCGATTAATGTAACCTCATTGATCCGGTTATTCTACAAACAAATCAGAGGGTATACAAAGCGCTTTATGAAACGAAATCATAGTATGTGAACTCGTTATTTAACGATGCGTTTACGCGCAGCAGAAGATTTATATTGTATACGCCTAAGACCGGCTATGGAGGATATCTGAGTGATGACGGGTATTACATGATTTAAAGTCTAAATATCATAATCATGCTGATGTTATGTACTTGGTATCATCATACAACGACATATTTCTATGTCAGAATGCCTTCATGATAACTCACAGCTGAGGCAGAGCGTGCTTAAAATGACACGACCTTTATTTAGTAACACAAACATCCCCTAGGGACGGACTGTTATTTATTTCCGTAGAGATGATTTAAGATATTGACACAAGCTGTGATTGCCTTTTTACCCCCTCTTGCGCAAATCACTGACAGTCGCAATTATCATCCTGAATAATATGCTCATAGCTCAGATGCCAGTCAACAAATTCTTAAAATAGCTAGGTCTGAAGCTAGCGTTTGATGAATCCTGGTTCAAAAGCAAACTTATTGCTGAGAGAACAAGGTCAGATGTACATCAGGGGTGAAAGTAATGTTGGAAATAATATTTAGACGCTTCGAGACATTTTATCAGTGATTTAGTCATCACAAGCGGCCAGATAATGGGAAAATGTAATTGACACGAAACCAAATTGATCATAAGTGGCATGACACGACAGCTTATCAGGACCAGCAGTTGTCTTATAGACATTCAAGTCTTCCTCGTCATCTACATGCTATGGAAATTTCACATGTAATGACAGCTTGCACATTATACAACATGTAAACAAGTACTACATGAATGCCTGTTTGAAAAGGTGACAGCACAATGGATATAGAGATTGGATTAAACAACGTACCATCACATACGGTGGGCTCAATATTGGATACGCACTATTCTGCCTTGGCTGAGTTTGTACAATATGATGTATAACTTCAACCGATTGCAGCTACCTGTGACCGTCGCTGCACTAACTGCATTGTTTACCACAAGGTTCTCAACCTTTACTCGCTGTGTTATGCTTATGATTTTTGAGACGGTCTATTCTATTCGATTGCTGATAGCTGTTGTTCGAGAGGCTCTGGCAGCAGGTATATATAGCACGCCAATAAATCGACCTATAAATGACCCCACTATTTTCGTAAACTGATAGCGCGTTCAATGTGACAACAATGAATAAAACAAGTTTTGAACGAGGTAACATTGATGACGAATAGATTGTCCGTTAGAAGCTTTTATTTATATAATACACATGGACTTAATACTACTTCCAATGATGGGATATGGAGAGGTCAAGCTAACATCAGCTGTGTGTGTTTTTATACGGATCAGGTGCACACAGCCGAAAGCGTGCCGCTGACTGATGGGCATTCAATGAATGTGGCCTCGGTCATTAGCAAAGCATGAATGTCAAGGATACAATACATATTCCTTGCGTCTAGAGATATGTAATAAAGATAAATCCCTTTACACCATGCTGGAATTGCTAATTGATACCATTTATTATTGATATCAAATGTAGTTGGCAGAGAAAAAGACGTTTGCTATTCATTGCTCGATATTATCCTTGGTAGAATCATGTCGCTACTATCATGCTCCCTAAGGGTTGACGGTAATATATATAACAGCGCTATAATAATCCATGCCAAAGCGTTGTAAAAACGATGCTCATGGTAAGGTGCAGCAAGCCTATTATAAAAGCTGATGCTTGATTATTTCTAGTAACATTTTTTTTTATCGGAGTCAGCGATGATCCTGAACTAGAAGCATTCAATCATATGCAATCATCAACGGTTACATGTTGCATGACGCCGTTCCAGAGGTTGTGATCAGTGATCCGCTAATACATATGATATTGCTTGCATGTGTATTCAATGATCATGACACCATTTGAATATAACTGGTTTTTTTATGTTGTTGAAAGGCGCGCAAGCAATCATATGAGGCTTTGCCAGATGGTGCTGCCACTCGGAAATGAATGCTGTCAAGCTCCTGAGCAAGCCATTTATTCTGAATAAGCCTGCTTATGACACGCCCAATGTTGCTTTCAACGAGGGTTCAAGGTAGAGGTAAATATTTCTTGGTTTTCCTAGTATTCAAAATACATGTAAAAGCATTCAAATGGATATAAAATTGCGTGTATGCATGTTTGATTACTTATTATATAAGTGAGAGAGAGCATTGCGTTTTTCTTTTATCATTAAGTAAACAGCTGTCGGATGTGGTAGCGTGGTGGAATGGTATAGGCCATTGGTTTTAGGTACCATTCTCTTCAGGGACCTTCGTTCAAATCCAAATCCAATGCTGCCATTGTAGCATTTCGTTGCTCAGAATCTGCATGTTGTCCTGTCTTTTTCGCTTCATTTGACAACCATAAGCATCAACAAAGTTCACTAGGTGTCGCATGTTTACCACCCTAAAATAGTATCGAATATTATGTAATAAAGTTTTCCAGCTACCTCCTTCACTGGTGTGGCATGGCGGTATCATTCCTCTAAGATACAATGCCATAAAGTCAGTGCCGCCAAAACGTTAAGCGCCCCAGGGCTCCACTCTATTCCAATTACAGCTGCTCGCGAAAGCATTTCGAACAAATGATGATAAACCGGTGAAGAAGAAAATTCAACTAGTCATTAATGTTCTTAACTACAAGGGGGTGGACAAAAGTCTAGTTAACTACTTCAATGAGTTGCGAGGATCGATGAATATTTTTAAATGTTGTGATAACATTTGTAGGCATTTAATATATCTGAGATGATATTATGGGCCATTTTAATGCAGTTGTTTTCTATATGTAGTATCGTGTATTATTTTGTTCGGATGTTCTACATCCACGCATTGCAGAACAATGAGTAAACCTAAACGCATGAATAAGCCATTATAATAAGCGCAATTAGCTGGAATGGCTGCTTTTGTTTTTTTGCTTTGTTCTGTTCCAAACAATACAATGCATAGCATTAATCAAACCCAATGTGCTTAGGATAAGATGCAAAACGAGAGTTCCCTGGTTTGCATTAGCCCTTCAAATAGCAATGACCGTCGTAAAAAGCGAAGAACTAAAGGTACATGCGCCGATTGCTGACGCGATGGCCGATTATAGGAGCTCCAAATATTAAGAAGAGTGCAAGCAAATAGAATGCCACCCTATTGGATTCTGAATACGACGACGCCTCGGTATATTTACTATAATGCTTTGGTTTTGAGAAATATGTCTCAATCTATATATCTGCGCCTTTGACATATCATGTGTTGCTGCGTTTTCGACAAATTAATCACAATTAAATTACTTTGACTTAATAAAAAGACTTGCAGACGACTGCTACAGAATACAGGTGAAGCTGTAATAACCATGTCTTAAGATGACAACATGCAAAGCATCGCGATAGCATTGATTGCTACTAAAGAGGAACAAAAGGTAGAATAACTGATTCATGTTTTGCACGTATCAATTTGTGAACATGTATAAATACACAGACACAATAATGGGGGCCAATTCTACTGAACATATGAATGTTTTGCGTTTTCATGGAAGAAGATATTAAAGAGTTTTTAACTTTGCATTGCTCAATAAAGGAAGGAAACAACAAATCACCCACCAGTCACGTGGAGACCGACGTAAGCAATTGCATCAGTATATATGCATTTGACACATTGGGACCGCCGTGTCTATCCAACTCCAACGCTCAAAGTGGCTCGGTTTCTGTAGGCATCTCATATGAATTGCATCGGTTGGCCAAACAGTCGATCTTAAAGGTAAAATACAATTATATTTTTTATTCCATTTTTTCCCAAACTTTATGTTTTAAAAGGGTATCGTAAACAAAATAAGGTGACTGCGTGTTTTTTTTTCATTGATAAAAATGATTTCTACTTCGAATCTATCGATATATCGCTCGGTAAAATTTGGGAATTTCCGGACAGTGACGTCACTCAGGTTGTTCGCGAACATTCCTCGCCATCTTCAGCCTTCACGGTTGGTTGACAGCGTGTTACTTGCTCCTCTTTCCTGACGGTCTGGTGATTTTCTTGGTTTGCATTATGCCTTAATGTTGTGCGTTCGGTTGTCGGAACAATGAAAAGTCAGGCATGGGTTTCCGAAAGACAGCAAAATGCGTCGCATATGGGTGACGAAAGTCAAGCGTAAACACTGGAGACCTACCCTTACGACAGTTCTATGTTCTGAACATTTCGAGAATGATGCTTATTAGACTGACCCAGAGCTGCTCAAAAGGATTCCGTGAACCTTTATGCTAGTCTTGACCTGTTGAATTATACTTAATATAATGCTGAATATATCACCAAGTTGCCAGTATATCAATCCAGCTGTTTCTCGTCATGCAGGTAGTAAATGAAACTTCGCCTCTGACAGCGTCCGCGCTGTTTGCTACTTCAGGGACATACCTACTGCCGACCATAAAGCTTCCTCTGACTTGCCATTTGGGGTGCAGGCAAATATTTCTGTAAGTGTCACAAGGCAACAGCATTATCATATTTGATGAAATTCATTGGCAGGTAGAACATCAGTTGTATGTATACATGTGTCTTTTCAAAGTCAATTTGTAAACATTTACATCCTTTAAGGCTATGATGAATATATTTGCAGCATACTTATTTGACTGATACCATAGATGGCAGACAAGTCCCTAGAGTCACAAGTTAGCCAATCACAGCACTGCATAGGGACACTGTGCAACTTGCTGACCCAAAGTGTCACAAGCGGCAACCAATATCAGCTTCTGGAGGAATATGGTGAACTGATGGACAGCGATGAGGAGATGGAAGCTGAATATAAAATATATATATATATATATATATATATATATATATATATATATATATATATATATATATATATATATATATGTTCATATATATATATATATATATTTTATATAGATATATACAAATATATATACATATATATACATATATATATATTTATATATATATTTATATATATATATATGCATGTATTTATACAAATATATATAACATATATGTGCAATATATATATATAAATATATAAACGCACTGCATAATAATACGTTTATATATATTATATATAATATATATGCATGTATTTATAAAATATCATATTTACTTATGTAAGTATAAATATATATATGTGCAATATATATATATATATATATATATATATACAATATATATACGCACTTACATAATAATACGTATATATATATATGAATATTATATATATTTATATATATATATGTATGTATATAGATATTTGTATAATATATATATATGAATATTTATGTATATAAGTATATATATATATATATATATATATATATATATATATATATATGTATGTATATATATTTATATACAATTATATATATATATATATATTTTTACATAATCATATATATATACATATATATATATAATATATTATATGAATATTATATATATATATATATATATATATATATAGATAATATTTATATATATTTATATATATATTTATTTATGAATATATATATATATGTAAATATATATGTATATATATATATATATATATATATATATATATACATATATATGTATGTACATATATATAGGAATGTCATCGATATATTTCACGAATGTATCCTGATTTCGATATATTATTGTGATATAAATTACTAGCCATACACTGACATAACCCAAAAACCTCTATGTCTTCCATTCTAGCACATATACTTTCACCCAAATGGTTGAAATAATGTTCATTCATGAGTGTTGAATGAGTTTATTTGAAGTGTTAAAAGATTGTAATTATATACGCGAATATCTACGCATATATGACTGTATAGAAATACATATATATTAACCGATATGTATATAAACACGCATATCTGTATCTTTATATCTATATCTGCATATATTCATATATATATATATATATATATATATATATATATATATATATATATATATATATATATATATATATATATATATATATATATATATATATATATATATATATATATATATATATAAAATTTATATGTAATTATAAATATATCTATTTATATTCCTATGTACATAAACGTGAATATAAATACATGTACAGATATATTATATATCTATATATATGTATGTATATATATATATATATATATATATATATATAAATATATATATATATATATATATATATATATATATATATATATATATATACATATATATACATATATATTTACATCTATATATCTGTATATATACATTTATATATATATATATATATATAAGTGTATATATATTACGATACTTATAAATGCATTTATATGTTTATATATATATATCTGTGATTATACAAATATATCTATATATATGAATATATATGATTAAATATATTTATAGATACATATGTGAATCTATACTTGGATATAATTATATTGTATAGTTATAAAATGTTTACATATTTACATGTAGACATATACATATCTATTTTAAACATATGCATCATTACATTCTAACACGCAACGGATTTGTTGTGTTGCTGTTATACCGCGAAGCAAATTATTTTGAGCAGGTAATACATTATTTAAGTACCTTTTTTCTACATAACCTGCCGGGTAATGTTTTGCTCGATAGCTCATTATCTTTGTAGGATGACGCATTAGGTTGCTGTTGCTGACGCTGGAGTATGCATACCTAAGCTTCACGTAGGTAGGTTGTCAAGCAGAGTGAGGCCCACGTCTTTACATGCTGTCGTTACGAATATATCACCTGGCACATCAATCAATTTATGAAATAAATGGATACCTTAGACCAAAGCCATCTACTGAGCCTACGTTCAAATATCTGTTGCCATATCACAGAAACTTGGTGGCACAAATGTACAAAATATCGTAGTTCTTGAAAGTCATAAATATATAAGCTATGCCTCTGAGGAATTATCTAACACAGTGGCAAGAAATTATGTTATTAAAAAAATATTATGTTTTCATTTTATTTGATGTACACATGTCTAGTTCCGCGAATTGCAATCTGGTCTAAAAAACCTCGTACTCAACAGGCCGAGGTTGACCAACAGGTGAATTTATCACTTGATGCCAGTGGATATAAGTTGATTTTGGATATTTTTTCTGGAGAAGCAGACTTAATAATATTCGTCGAATGTAGATACCCATTAAGATGCAAAAGGTGTTCCATTCTCGCATTTCGCATATCTAAAGATAGATTCACGTGTGTATTGTATAATACATAAATTCCACTTTGTTGATGCACAAACTTCGCACAACAAACCTATTGCTCCGTTAATGAATTGAATGATATAGTGATAATCATTTTGTACCTAGAAAGTTAACATTTAGTATGTATAAAAGCTGTTCTATCCAATAGTAGCAAACAACGTAATATATTTATGTTGTATCGTTGTACAAAAAAACGTGTACGCTTCGTCTAAGTTTATCTGTTAAATCATTATTGTTGGTTTGTGCGTTCTAAGAATTCGAATGAGAGATAGAGAGTATGTTAAATCTTGACCTGCATCATTACGAGTTCAGAGCGAGTCATGCAATTTGATTTGTAGTGCATATGCGTTTTATAAATCGCTCGGTAATGGTATCGACCAGAAAGTATGCATCTGCTTGGTTCAATCATTTCTACATTTCTCCAAAAACAAATGAAATCGCCAGAGTATACGGTATAATTAACTAATTTTTTCCATTGGTTAAATAAATATATTTACTTCTTCCACGTAGTCACGTAATTACCTTGAATCTGAGAGTGGATAGGATTGTGGACGTGCTATTATCAATTCGCGTCATGATTCACATGTACAATTTCGCGGTAAATCTATTTGCGCCTATTAGGTTCCAACAAAAGGGTGCCAGTCACATTGCTATGCATTTCTATTACATTACCAAGTCAAACTAAAATATACGCGAAAGTTTCTTACTAACTACGAAGGCCATCAATTGCCATTGCAAGCCTATTTTAGAATTATTACATTCCAATTATCTGTGATAAAATCTTGCAGCTGAATAATCGAAACGGACATGCAGGAAGGTACTACTAACTAACACCAATATACACAAATGTATATGATTACGGCGCTTTACGTGTATACACATACACATACACATAAAGGTGCGTGATTTGTATGCGGTGATGAAATAATTGTAATGTTATTTGGCCTTTTCGAAAAGTAGCAACACTGATATTCGGTTAAATTCAATCATTACAACAATGAATTGTCTGATTGTGATTGGAAGTAGGCTTAATCATTGCGTCGCAACATTCGTATGAAAGACGCAACGCATTGCAAGGTAGGGTTTTACGGCACTTGGTACGCTAGTCAAAGGTGTGACGTGAAACACGAGAGTTATTGTATGTTGTTATATGTCTGGTTAATAAGTATTACGTATTCAAGAGGTCATCAATTCCTATGTTGTTATTGGTGATATTGCTGGTTTATGTGGACTAGATATTCACCGACTGCATCAATATCTACATTGATATTGGTGATATTGCTTGTTTATATGGACCAGCTACTTCCAGGGTTTATCAGTATCTATATTGCCATGGGTGATATTGCTGGTTTAGCTATCTCTTGGGTCTCATCAAAATCTATATGATATTGGTGATATTGCTGGTTTATATGGACTAGATTTTTACAGGGTTCATCAACATCTATGTTGATATTGGTGGTTTATATGGACAGTATTTTTCAAGGATTTTCAATCACTACACTGTTATATGTCACATTGTAATAATGAAACATGTTGCCACATACATAGGCTGACATTATTCATTCTGGCGCTCGTGTTTCATACATTACTTAGTTGTAGTGTTTCATCGCTTTAGTGCGTGTCACATAGCATTTCAAATGCAGCACAACAGAAAACGAGACAAACTACCCACGCTACCTCTGGGGTCTGACACACAGAAACGTTTCCTAAATAATGAAACGTCATATCAGCACCCTCACCATGGGCGATATGGTACCGGTTCTTTGATTTATAAATCTTACTGTATACTGACCCATGATACGTTTATAAATTATTGGTGTATATATGATTTACAGTCAACAGCGTCTAGTCCGATAATGTTACCATTGCTTATGACAGTTTCTCGCCTTATGAATGTAACATAATTGGTCCGGTTATTCTACATACAAATCATAGAGCATACAACTCATCGCTTATTATGGGAAATCGTTGTACATAACCGCGTTGTTTAACGATGTGTTTACGCGCAGAAGATAAGGCATCTCTTCGTACCCTGTACGCATAAGACAGGCTTTTGTGGATATCTGATTGATGACGGATAATACCCGATTCAATGTCACAACATGGAAAAGTAATCTCTTCATGTTTGAGTAGCTTTGTATGACAACTGAATGTTAAATGATTTGCTGCATAGGTTTTATAAACGCTAAGATGCATGCACTATTGATGTAAAGATGCACACATAGACTTTTCTGATAGCGGGATATAAAACGGGATATAAAACGGTAAGAGAGGGAACTGATTTCAGTTATGGAAATCCCTTCATTCAAATGCTTACTGAAGGGATTGTAAATATTATGCTAACCGATTGAATTCAGCAAACCATTAGCAATATGGAGGTGTCAAGTGTCCATCCAATATACAGAGCTTCTTTCTATCTTCTGAACCCATAAGGGTGAAGCCAATATAAAGAGGCAATGTCAAGGGCATAGGCAATCTGTATAATACCCAATTACATGTCGAAGGCTATCCTATCCACTTCATTTCGGTGCACATCTTAAACAAGGACTAAGAAGTACTTGGTTCGGAGGCGAAAAACAAAGCTATTAATTAACATTGCACGATACACCCCCGAGTTTTAAAAACAATGCTCTTGTGATAGTGATCATGCATGTTTTAGAGAAGACTGAGCTGTGGTCTGCATCAATGTTATGAAGCGTTCAAAACAATTCCGAGGGTTTATTGTGTAGTAAGAACAAAACTTAAGTCAAACGGTATAATGCACGGAAAAATATGCATCTTTTTGCAAAGTGTCACAATCAAAATATTTATCCGCAAGCGATTCCGCCCACAAAGCCACAATCGCGGCGCTTAATTTCCTGTTTATGCTCTTAAAGGGAAATTATTTTGCGTCTTCTACTGAGACGGACGAGAGTTAGTCGTATTTTGATTGCAACTTCGGCGAGAGCACTCATGAAGATAATTTCTAGTGGCATCCACTAAGTACAAACGCCACATGCAGTTAAGCAATAATAACTTATTGATATAGGCTTTTATCGATTGTCACAAACCATTAAGAATGGAATATATATATATATATATATA
>CM067347.1:43930083-43942583 GCA_034190875.2 Urechis unicinctus | reverse complement strand
TGTATCCCGGTTTAGGCAAAACATTTGCGCCTAGTGGGAGATTGCACTTGGAGGTAGCTGTTCAAGCATCAAAATAATGGTCATCCATCTACTTAGCCTTAGAGGCAGAGGTAGATATTCATATTATTTTTTTATTTCACAGAGCTTCTATAGATATGCTAACAATATAATGTACAAGGCAAAGTCGCCCCAATGGACCAACGAGAATGTGTTTGGAAAAATTTATTGCTTGCTTACAACTCAATAAAACCTGATTTATCAATCAGGCAGCAACAATTACAAGATCGTTCCTTTATCAGAAGATAAACGCAAGGGCCACTCATTTGATATAAATATTATGTTTCGTAAACACAGAATTGGCCTTTCTCATCGCAGCTACATCATTTTGCACAGATACAATATGGAATATGGTAACTCTCACCATGTAAATTGTGGTCGGGTAATATAGTTTTCACAGATAATTGTTTTGATGCTGTCCAATAGCTTGATTCGTTTCTTCTTTTGTGACATCGCCAGAAATTGCTTGGTTGTCTTAGGGTTATTTCAGCTACATTAAGGACGTTACAGGGTTAGCTGACGCATTTAAATGATGTCCTCGAGTAAATCAGGATGCTCAAGACTAAGGGCAGAATATATTATAGATATATTAGATGACGACCCACACTCAGTTTACGCAAAGAATGTCTTTATTCCTGAGCACCACCATTGACGGTTGTTAAGATTGGTCTGCGATGATTATCACGTGACTTAGCCTCCCTAAAAGCAGCCACCGTCAATCAAGTGCAATAAATTGCATTCTTCAAAACTAGAGCCCCTAGCACGAATAATAAATCATAAGAATATTCTGATAAACAGCGCAGACGTTTCAGTGATGGCCATGCAGTTGCAATTTGTTGGTTACAATAGTATATAAAATAGCCTGAAAAGAGTCGTCGCGCTTCCAAGAGTACGATATTGTCAAGCTGGTATTTTAGCAGCTAAACTCTGTCAGCTGACTGGTAGATGGTGTTATCGTATAAACTGTATACACTACATTGCTACAACTGCTTGGATAAATTTATTGACGACGGTTATAAGAGAAGTAAATGAAGGTTGCAAAAAGTGCATTGGAAACGCCATAATGACGTGCTATTCATGGACCTAAATATCAAGTGTGTCACTACTAGTCGATACGTGTTTCCGTGGAAGATAATGAAACGTCAAATTGCACAGTATATGAGTAAAAAATACCATAACGGTACTCAAGCGCCTTCTTTGAAGGAGTGTGAAAAATAGCTTTAATGCAATAATAAGGTGTAAAACGGATGACAAGGTGTTATAATCTACCAGATAAGATATTGCTTGCTCGGTTGAAATAATGTGTGCCAAGTTGGTCTGCTATGCGTGTTAGGAATTATGGGTAAGTTTTCCTAATTAAACTAAACTTCATTACATGTAGAAGCATTTTATACAGGGGTTTAGCCTTGAGGTAGATATAGCGTTAGTTGGCAGAACAAATATGCATATATGTACACGTGTAATAACATTTGATATTTAACACATACTAGCGTTTCTTTACAATGGAATCGGAGTCAGTCGAATATAAGATTAATCTATAGACTTAGCTTTATACTTTGCATCACTCTTTTAATTCAAAATCGTATCCCATACGTATCGATGTACATTATCAAGCCGCCGGGTTTGGACGATGTCGCCATAACACCTTTAGATAGATAAATACTTAATGATTCGCTTATGATCTGTTAGGTATCATGGAGGCGAATGTATATCACACAAACAACTCACAAGTCTGCAGGTAAACATTCACTAAGTAAGCATTGGGTGACACTCTGTGGTGCTGTCCCTGTATTACGGTAGATGTAAAAGCATATGAACTTCTGCATGATATGCGCTGAATGGCCATCAGAGTAAATCTATACCTAGACGTAGGTTATGATGAAATGAAAGTAAACATGTAAAGGTGAAATCATCTAAAGTCACAAACGCGATCCTGCAAGTTTATTTCAATTGCGAGAACTGTGATTCCAATCGTTATACTCGCAGCCTGTCTGTCATTGCTGCCCCGAGAAGCCTGATGGATATCACAATGTATTGCACTGTAAATAGCATATAATATGGCTGCTTAAATGGTTAACTGAACCTGATTATGAAGTCATATCCTTTGTGCCATGAATCATCTCCAATTATTTTAGGTAAAATATGCTGCCGAAGCGTTTATCAATTTGATAGAGTTTTCTTTAATGTCGGTTTCAGCGGCCATATTAGTTGCAACATTTAAACTTTTGGACGTTTGGATGAGCGAAATATTTGGTAAAAAATTACCTTGACCTTTGAAGTAGCGCAAACTTTGACCTCCTCTCACTATGATTTATTCTTAATCATCAAAAACACACCTGCAGACTCTGACATCTTATACATTTGGTTGGCCTTATTTTTCATGTTTCTACCTATTGAATGCGGCCATCATTTAGAATTAAACTGTGAAGCCTCGGCTTGCGTGTATAAGAAACTAGATCCTTGAAATATTTTGGGAACATTGCAGGTCATTTGGACGAATAAGCAAGCCTACCGAGCACTATCTATTTCTGCTGTGATTTGTCACGAAATCATTCTCATCTGGGAATATCCAGTGGCATGATGACGTTATTGATGTCTCGGATAATCTACGTTCAACTTAGCCGAACATATGCCTTCAGGAACGACCATGACGTTATTGTGAGGGTATCAAGTATCTTAATGATGTGCTTTATTTATCATTTGAACATGGCTTCAGCGTTATGTCAACGCATTATTCAGTGAGACAATATTAATAAGGTAAGTAAATTAATTTGATTGATATGGTAAAATCATATGCAGGTTCATTATAATCATATTGAAGGAAACACGCTTGCCAAAAGTGAGACGATGATCAATGCAATAGGGATGCAATATTTTACCTTCAAATATCCGATCCGAATATGAACGATGTACAAACAACAAAGTCTTCTCTTATCCTTCGTCTCAACAGATAACATGGAAGACGCAGATGCCCGTCACACACAACAAAACAAACATGACAACCGTCTCAATTCAGTGCCTCTGGTGCTTTTTTTCGTCACCATGTTAGTATTTGTCCCTTTTTTGTATCAACAGCCACAAACCTAGCTGCCAACATCGCGTCTTTATTGCCTAACTGAGATAAGTCAAAAAGGCAAGAAAGAAACTAGGGGTACCGCCTAATACATGGTATAAGTATAACATTTGAACAAGTGATTTTTGCTGGAACGATCACTAATATCAAGACCACAGGATTTTATTCGGCGGTACAAAGACCATCACCTTACAGCAAATAGTGTTGGACATTTCCATTGAATAAACCAACATTAATAACACACTTTTATTGATTGGATCATTCAGTATTAGCATGTTTCAAGTGTTGGGGCTACTTAATGTAAGCACTTATTGTGTGTTGAATATCGTGTTAGTCATATATTGTCAAGATTTGCCAGATAAATTTATAGGGACAAAGGTAATAGTACAATGCTTAACAACCGAGAGCATGTACACTTAAATTCAGTCGACCATATATGTGAAATATTTATGCTTACTTGTGTTTGCGATGACTGTAAATGATCGTGTTCTCTTAACTCCAGATTACTATTTTAAGCAATAGTAGATAACATGAATGGGTCATTAATTAGGTCTTTGCCACCAAGCACGCAACAATATGAGAAGAGTCAATGCTACTTATATGTCAGGATGTCGTGACGTGGGACAACATGACATCGAATAACACCTTTGTTATTGCTGACGGATTGTCATTAAATGACGATGCACGGTTTCCGTTTTCTTGTTAACTGCGAATCAAATTGACTAGTGAAGTAATTGATTGGTTGTGTACTTCGGTCTTGTAAGATTAGTCAACAAATTGTGTTGTAGTGCGCATGTAAATACGATGAAGTCCAGTTGATATCTGAATCAAAATATGTAGAATTACACTATGTTAGATTGTGATGCTTGCCACGCCATCGATTTGAATATTGAGCCAAATATTCGCTACTCGAACAGAAGCTAGGCAATAGTTTCACATTGTGGAAGTTCATTAGCGTCATTTGTATCACTTGAGCTGATGTGCAGAGCAAACATGAAAATACAATACAGTGCAATTAGATATATTCTATTTCTACCCTATACACTTTGACGTGTTCTACCTCTAATGTGTAAGGTGCTGTTAAGGCTGTATTTCGAAAAAAATATGCTGTGAGCTATTGATGCAATTGGATGATCTCTTCTAAGCTTACAGCTTTTGGTTAGACAATTCCAATTGTGATTATAAACCGAATAGGCACATGGATAACTGCAAATGAGTGGAGTTTAAGCGACAATAGCTGCACAATATGGAATTACATATACATAGTTCCTAGACCGGGTCAACACTCGTTTGCATTGTTGTACGACAAACAATGGGATGGGTTTCAAAGTGCCGATATCGTGAATCAGCTATGGTATGGTTTTTTGCAATAACAAGTAAGAATTACAATCGAGGTATAATCAAGAAAGCTATAGAAATGTTAACAAATATACATATCACGGATTAACATTAACATTCATCTTTAACTGCATCTGTACAATGATGCTTCTTGAATGTTTATGGCCTGGGCATCCACAATATCTGCTAATGCGTTGATAACCCCTTTTCTATCCGAATATTTGGGAAAACTCATGTGTTTTGAGGCATGACTTTATCGAGCGCCCTCGCTGAAGTATTCATAAACTCACTAATTAAGCACCTTCAATCAAAAAACTAAAGGAGTGAATGGGATCGCTCATTCTGATAATCGGCTTTGAGGACACAAACGATAATACCTTTAATTACCTAAACGGGAAATTACATGAATCCTAGCATCATGTCTGTGAGGGCGAAATCGCATATGATAACTTGATTCCGACATTTTGCTAAATGAGGCATATGTTTGTCATATCCATGAAGTTATGTGCAAACTAGTGCAAATGACTGTTTGACTAAACATCTGTGAATTAAATTTCGTGATTACATTATAGCCTCTCTGAGTTTGATCGAACGAATCCACTAACGTTTAGATCAAAAGTGAGAGTCAGAGCAGAGGCTCACAAAACGCAACGGTCTAGAACGTACAGACATGCATATCTCATGCTGTGGTGTGTTGATATATGGTTTTTGATTGGGCCTCTTTGTCCTTTTAAAACTTCGAAACATAATAAGGTTGATAGGTCAACCTGCACAGGGAAATTAAATAGTGCTGCACCAAGTGATTGCCTGATTCGTAGTTGCAAACTATGACCTCGACATTCCGTTATTGTCTTGTCCTCCCTCTCGTGTCTTCGTCAGACAGCCAGAAGCGCTGGGTATTGCCCGATTGCTAAAGTTTTGCTGAATTGGATGATTTGATTTTCACCTTTTCTGTTACATTTTCCAATGACGAGCGTGGTACAGAATGCCGGCCATTGGGTTCTACACTAATTTTCATTGTTTCCCAATCCTATATTTTCATGTCTGTCAACAAATATCACTCACTCGCTTTGATCGGTGGCCAGTTAAAGTTTACATATCACTGGCTTCATACTATATTGATCTTATTACCAAATTGAGGATGTTTTGTTGAGCGTAGCGTAAATTCTGTGTGATACTTCACACCAATAACGCCATCTGCGGGCACGCACAATCGAATAAATGTCTTTGAAACACATGTTTCGGATCACTGTTAAAGGTACAATCGTCAGCTCGTATACTCTCTTTATGTTTATTGGCCAGGTAACAACTTGTCATTTTCAATGTATTGGTCGCTCAATATTGTTTTCAGAACCCTTAACGATTTTTTACGTATAATAAGTGGGAATATAAGTACATCCTATTAATATGTATTATGCATACATAAGTGGAAACAATTGCTTAGACCATATGTTATGAGAATTCTGTTAATATGATCGGGAAGCAGATAATGCAATATAAATGCATGGGAGGTGCTACCTTGCTGTGTTAAGATGTGCGGGGCTTAGAAATTAGGCATTCCTGAACTTGATTCTAGAAAGTAATCAACGGCACGACAGGATCATTTATAATGCACATGTTGTTGAACATAACGAACGGATAAAATACGAAGGGTTAATAATATAATGAATGATATATCACTAAGGTTAGGATAAACCATTCATGCAAAGATCGTTTTGTTATAAAGCAATATCACACAACGCCGGAAAGCCAACGCGTGGCCAGCACTTTCATTGAGGTAATGTTACCAATAAATATGAAACCCACTGATTTCATAGATATAGAAGAAGCAATTTTGTAAAAACATTCAATGCATGTTGAGCTCATACTGATCAACACATCTTAGAATTGCATAGAAATGCGATATTTGGTAACTGTTTCGAAGGATACATTTGGGAAATCCTTCATAACAAAGGAGTATGATATAACTCACACAATCAACGTCTCATAACTAGCACTGTATAATGTTTGCCAAATAAGCTGAAGTTTCAAATCGCTTTGCAGAACTAATCGGCGATAAAACACCCCAAGTTTACCGTTGTATCTTAGGTTTAGATAGCTCTCAAATATCAGGAGAAAGACCTTAAGCACCATTCGTCACAGTTTCTTATTTAAAGATGGATATAAAATGTAGAGTCACCAAATGCTTTTCATTCTCGTCACGTTTGTTTACCTGACCTTAGCGTCACAAATATAGAGCAACAGCTTCACAAATAGAGCCAACAGAGCAGGATCACGTGATTAGCACATAACTAGCTGCACCTCAAATACGTTTGCATTTCCGTATCATGTTTGTTAGGGGAACTGTAATGTTGGCCTGTTATTTGAAGGTTTACTGCATCAGCCCTATCTAACCCGACTAGTCATGAAGGAAAGGGCAGGCATGGTGGCTTGTTGGCGTGATCAGCAGCGTGTTCACATATAATTCTAGCAACCCTAATCTCAATCATATAACTAGGCTCGTGGTTGTATCAAGTGTGTTCGATAAAACCAACACCTACTGTATGTTTTAGACGAGCAATGGGGGGACAGGGTCATTATCAATGTTTGGTTCCATCATTGTACCACGGAGGAGTTGATGTAACATTTTATATATGTATTTATGTAAAGGTGTTATGTTGATTGGCAATGTTGCAAACAATACTTGTTTCAACAGGCTGGACTCTCAGCAGTTCGGTTTTTGCATTGTTGTCAAACCTCGCTTTGCTCGTGTGGAACGATCTGCCTTTTCCCCATGTGTCCGCATATATTTACCTGTCGATATGCGAATATGTTAATATCATATATTATGATATCATTTGTATATTTGGCTTCTAAAAATAACCATTTTGTTTAGCTCTGTTGCCTCTATATGTCTCTAACGTTAGCCCACGAAAAGTAACCCCAGAGAGAAAACCTTGTAAGTAATCTACTTAGAAATGATTCAAGTTATTTGCTGTCATCTATTTATTTCAATATACATACAGCCAAGGTAAAATCGCTGATGTAGTGCCAGCTTTACGCAGTGTCAGAGTTTATAATTGTAACAAATCAAACCCCATTTCGGGGCTCTATTCAACACAAAGACAATCCTGGTAGTGAGGTTATATTGCCATCAATTCCATAATGCATTCAAATATCATTCTGTCATGCTGTGTCTATGAGGGAGATAAATGTCATTTATGACTGTGTATTTACATTGCCCAAATTATATCAAGTGTTGCAGCAATAATTAGAATCATATAAATATATATATATATATATATATATATATATATATATATATATATATATATATATATATATATATATATATATATATATATATATATATATATATATATATATATATATATATATATATATATATCTATATATATATATATATATATATATATATATATATATCTCTATATATATATATATATATATATATATATGATCACGATCTGTTAAAGCCATATAAATGCATCGGAGGCGTTCGACTGTGCGGGGCTTGATCTTGATCCAAGTACGTTATCAACGGCAAGACAGTGTCATAAATAATGCAGATGTTGTTGAGCATAACTCACGAATAATATACGAAAGGCTAATGATGTATTTTAATCAATGACATCTCACTAAGGTAATGTTTAATCATTCATACAAGGTCTCATTAGCTCTTATTTAGTTATAAATATTTAAGTAAGAATAGTGTCTTGTGTGAGAGATCATGCTGAGTAGAATTCGCTCTCTATCGTAGACAAAAAGCGATGGGGTTCATTTACAAAACACGCATGATAAATGAAACCCGCAACCTCACGCTCGATGACGATTGATGATGGTGCTATCTTAAACATCCTTTCGCGTCGACGATTTCTTTTCTCCCTCCAGTTTCTGGTTGCCATTGGAAACGGTCTCAAATCATAGGATTATAAAAAGGCACGGTAACGTCATGAGACTTTATTCTACCTATTCTCTAATGATTATATACCCCGATAACTCTCGGTTTAGATCCCTTATTCTAAAACTAGGATACCAGGTTAAATGCACACAACTTATCATCTAATTAGGTCATGATGCACTTAAGCAGCACGTTATTTATTACAGGTCAACGCTGGCGTCAGTGATACGTCACAAGAGAACCCGTACCATCCCCAGTCGCTATTACTGAGCTGCCTGGTATCAATTACTTTTCATTGTATCGCCTATTACGCATGGTATTCCTGATTGCTGTCCAATTATATACTATTGTTGAAGTTTATTTCCTCTTGGATTGGCTCAATCTAAAGAAGCATTCTATGATTGACTGAGCAACAATTCACCTTTATCTTGTCAGTCCATGTTTTGTTGACTAGGTTTGTCCTAAAGAATATTTCTTAATGTAATGTTGTTAAACAATATGTAATAATTGTTTGAATAGGCTGGACTTCGAATAGTTAGTTCTTTGCATTGTTTTGAAACCTCACCTTGAACTGTCTGTCATTTTCCCGCACCTTTTTACTCTTTGGTTGGCAATTATTTCAGTATCTCATATTCTGATATAGTATCTAGTGGCTTTTAAATATAGCAAATATTATAGCTTAATAGGGCCTCTATAAGTATCTAACGTCAAACTACTAAAGAAAACCTTGTAGCTAACATACATCGGGGTTTTTGTGTTTAAACTAATTAATTCAATACACATACAGCTAGGGCACAAGTCTGCAGATGTCGTGTTGTGTCAGATGTACACAGTGTCAGAGCTACTAATGGTAACAAAACAAACCACACCACCAACCGCCAACCAATCTGCTGTATTCTACAGTCATGAACGCAAAACGCGACGCCAAACTACTGGTGCACATTGTTTCTGCAGCAAAGGCAAGATCAGCGCTTTTTATTTTTACAATGGTGAATACAATTAATGGAGTAGCTAGGCATTTGCTGTGGTGTGTTGGAAGCACATGTGTTCCACAGGAATCGCCCACTCAATGATTCACGTAACAATATCCAATAATTGTGTGTATGTGCGAGCGCAAGTGAGAGTGAGAGAGGGAGAGGGATGAGTGAGAGAGAGAGAGAGTGAGAGAGGGAGTGAGAGAGAGTGAGAGAGAGGGAGAGAGAGAGAGAGGGAGAGGGAGAAAGAGTGAGAGACGGAGAGGATGGGTGAGATTGAGAGAGAGTGAGAGAGAGAGGGAGAGTGAGAGGTAGAGGGAAAGAGAGTGAGAGAGAATGGGAGAGAGAGAAAATAGGGAGATATATGATGAAGAATATAAAAGCATAGCTACAATTGAATGAGGTTGGATTTAAATATTTACATTGGAATTCTTATTTGTGGATGATTCCCAAAATGAATGGTTCACTGTTAATAATCGTGTAAACGTTTTAAACACCGCGCACATCCCTACCTAACCTTGTTTGCTCATATTCAATTCAAATAGCTTGGAAATGGCAAACAACCTCTCTCAGTGGACTGTTTGTATAAAAGCATCGTTAGTGCATTTGACTAATAATCAGCTGATATATTCGAGATTATGCTAAGGTGAGACTATTTGTGGAATTTAATGAGTATATTATAACGATATTCTAATCCTTTCCGACCAAATACACAAGTTTGACGTAAACCCACGCCAATCGAAGCACGCTTGCATTCGCAATTATTTCACGTAATTATCAGTGGTGACATTATGCGGCAACAGCACTTCACATAGCCTACTTGTAGACTCACCAACACACACACACACACACACACACACACACACACACACACACACACACACACACACACACACACACACACACACACAAACACACACACACACACACACACACACACACACACACACACACACACACACACACACACACACACACACACACACACACACACACACACACACACACACACACACACACACACACACACACACACACACACACACACACACACACACACACACACACACACACACACACACACACCCGAATTAACGCTCAATGGTTTGCGGAAGGGCGAATCCGTAGCTTACCGAAGAAGCAATCTGTGGTCACGCGATATCGCCACACTACTGACGGGCTATTGTTGCGAATCACGCATGCTCGTCTCCCTAGTTACGCTAGGCATTATATTATGGCGAAAGTTCTTTGCCAACGGTGTATCTTTTGCTGCGGTGAGGCCCAAAGCCATAGCGTGCTTGTTGCGATTGTTGTAAATCCATTCAAAAGCATGGTTAATTTGCTCATTGATGTAACCGGCAAAATAATAATAAATGTGTATAAGTAAATCAAAATGGGAACGAATATTACTTCATCACTTCTGAATAGATTACAGGCACTAAATGTCGGTATAACCAGTATGAAACATTATGAAGAAATGAGTTTTCTCCTGGTAAAGTAGTTTGGTGGTGCATTACACTTGCATATAGAAGACGTGACATGCATCATACCTCTGTCGTGACAAATACATTTGAGCCGTATGGTACGTCTCTAATTATCCTCGCATATCATTAATGCCATGTTTTATGTAATGGGCGGTATTTAATCAATCGATGTGTATTAGCCTCATAGCTATCGCAATATCGGTCGGGAAACGGGGGTGAGTTAAATGGGGATTTCGTAATTTTAATGATCTTGGTCATGATTAATGCATCTGAATCAAGAGCAATACTTTGTTATTCTGGCCAGGAGCAAAAGGACGGGATACTTTCTATACTGTTCAGTGCATTGCAACATATAGGTAAAGGGGTCTGCACCATAACGTTACAATGCAGCAATATATTCAATGCAGCAATGGAATCAATGAATCAACAACACGGAAAGAAATTATAAACCTGATCATTCAACGACTGAACGTACGATATCCTATGCTTCGTGACTAGTGTAGTGCAAATGACTATATACTTTTTAGATACGTTGAATAAGGAGCAGCTAAATGCCCTTCTTTCTTTACAGTTCATGTTGCTAAAAGTTGTCGATATTGGTGGCTGAACCTGAGATGGTTCAACCTTCTGATAATTTTACTCTCTGTCGTTGTAACAAAATATCAGTGACCTGAGACGTGTTACTTATATTTGGTATGATCTCTCGCCATATTGTGTGAAAACGATAGTATATATATTTAATACGGGTCTATATTAAGCATTGCTATTATATTTCGTGCAACGTAAAGCGCTCCATCACGTGACAAGGATGTTTGCTGGATGATAAGTGCATTATCAACGTCTTTTGTTATATAAACAAGCTAGTTCAGTATGATATTTAGAGGTCGAAATAGATTCTCGTACACAATTTCATACTGTACTCAACGTCTTTTGCGTTCCATGCCCAACATAAAAAAGGCATAAGATAACTGTTTCATAACTGATGTGGCTGTTTTAAAATTATTTAATATCATAATTACTTTGTATAGGTAAAGGATATGTGATCATGTACTAATGATACATCATCGCACGTTGGGTCCTAACGGAGTTGTCACTTGAAGAGGAGCTCATACGACGCAAGTGAGTGCACTTTCACCATCACTCTTCATCGCGGTTGTTTATCATCTTGTGGAGGTGCACTCTGCTAGCCAAAATTAACTTGCTTATCGGGTACTATTATTGGTTTAAAGCGTATTTCACGGGCGGTCGAATATTGAACACAACAATATATAAATATGGCTAGTAATGTAGCGGCACTTGTGACCAAGATAAGCATCCATGACTACATCAAACTAAGAATTATTGAACAAATCAAAATGCTCCTAAGGGACAATATAAGGCCCCTGCGTTGATAACGTTGGATTAATGTACCGGCTGCAAAATTTTTTGAAGGAAAGAATATAGTATATGTTGCAATTTTGCATCGGTGTAAGTGCACAACCAGCTTTTGTGTTATTGATGTGCTTCATTTCCAGCAACACTATACTTAATTTTCGGCCATACTACCCTCTCAACCAACTGTATTATTACGGTGATATAATCACGTGTTATTACTTTAATGATCAGGGCCTATATAATACAGTGCGCCAACAAATATAGCGACTTGCATCACGTGTTAATTGAGGCTTTTCTTG
>CM067347.1:43817583-43925083 GCA_034190875.2 Urechis unicinctus | reverse complement strand
CATCGCTGAAAAAAAAAAATAATTAAAAGTGCCGATTTGCTCCTTGAATGTATGATTGATCATACTATGACACGACGTCATGGCGAGAAAGGGCACGGCATGAACTTGCCTCAAACTCTAACATGCAGACACCATGAACCCATTGCTTTCGTATCGTCATCATTGACGTTTTAACCTACGAGAATACTCACTCCATAACAAAATAGACCAATTAGTTTGGATCAGACTTCATGCTAAAATATGTATCTAATTGTTGTAGTGTCATATATGTACCTACCAAATAACAGCTCGGTTTACGCCTGTTACACCAGCCGGAGATTACCTTGCGCTCTGCTTTGCTGCATGCTGGATGGGGGTGATTGCCATAGAAAATCAACCTGCTGGCGTTTATTAATTATTGATTGATTTTGATATCTATTTTTATGAATCATTTGTTATTTCAGTTGATTATGCAACTGACGCTTCTAGGTTTACTGACCTATCCATAGTCTCATTTTGCTAGCTTGATATTAATTGATGTATTATTAGTAGTGTCGTGAATTAGCGAGAGATTCGTCCAATTTCTTCCAACGTCAGGTAGTTGATTGGGCTTAATAAATATTGCCAGTTCTGCTATGTTATATATTCATTGTTGTCGAAAGAAGGTATAGACATATTAGATGACGAACCCACACTCAGTTAACGCAAAGAATGTCTTTATTCCTGAGCCACACCCTTGACGGTTGTTAAGATTGGCCTGAGATGATTATCAAGAGAATGAGCCTCCCTTAAAGCATCCACTATCAATCAAGTCTAAGAAATTACATTCTTCAAAACTAGAGTCCCTAGCACGAATAGTGAATCATGAAAATATTCTGATAAACAGCGCAGACGTTTCAGCGATATTGTCAAGCCGGTGTTTTAGCAGCTGAGCTTTGTCAGCTGACTGGTAGATGGTGTTATCGTATAAACTGTATACACTACATTGCTACACCAGTTTGAATGAATTAATTGACGACGGTATTAAGATAAGTAAATAAATGTTGCAATAAGTGCATTGGAAACGCATAAGGACATGTGCTATTCATGGACCTACATATAAAGTGCGTCACAACTAGTCGATATGTGTTTCCATGGAAGATAGTGAAACATTAAATTGCACGGTATATGAGTAAAAAATACCATAACGGCCCTCCACTGCATTGTTTGAATAATTGTTATGCTATAATAAGGTGTAAAAAAGGATGACAAGGTGTTTTAATCTACCTGATAGGATATTGCTTGCACGGTTGTATTAACGTGTACCAAGATGGTCTGCTATGCGTGATACAAATGATGGGTAGTTTTTCCACATCAAAGTAAACTTCATGATATGTAGAAGCATTTTATACTGTGTTTAGCCTTGAGGTAGATATAGCATTAGTTGGTAGAACAATTATGCATGTATGTACACTTGAAATTACACTCTATATTTGACACATACTAGCGTTACTAAACAATGGAATCGGAGTGATATGAATATGAACAAATCTTTGCCTTTAGCTTTAACAAACCGCTTAATACTTTTCAACTCTGTTTTAACTTAAGATCTTATCCCATACTAATCGATGCACATTATCGAGCCACCGGTATTTGGACTATGTCGCCATAAAACATTTAAATAAATAAACACTAAATGACTCGCTTATGATGTTAGGTGTTATTCAGGTGAAAGCATATCACACAAACAATTAAATTATTGACTAGTCTGCAAAACACTCTTCAAATAAAGAACATTGGACGCAATAAGCGTACATGCAATAGCTAATGGAGTGTTTAACTGAGTTAACCGACTTTTATGTCTTTGATGTGCATGCACCAGAACCAAATAACATTTGATGGACTCGAACAATATTGCATTCATTGCGAATACCAACAGATGTTTGTTTTGTGCTGCTCATGAAGTCACCATCGTTACCTGCCATTTCCATTAAGCAAAGAGGTATTTGATCTATAGTTTTTGGAAGCTAATGGATGCAAGCTATATTGATGTTGTAGCCAGACAACCCTGAAGCAGATTTCGGATTTCAGTCAGTCCCTGCATGTGGATTAAAATATTGTGTTGGCAGGACTGGACAACGCTATATTGTATTACTATATAAGTTCGCAAATGTCAGTTATTCAAAACAGTCTATTCATCTAAAGGCACAAACTTGCTCCTCCAATTCTATTTGAATTTGGAGAATTCCAATTGTTTTATTCAACAGTTGCCCCTTCTAAAAGCCCGATGGATATCACATTGTATTGCACTGTAAATGCTTGGATGACAAATAGCATACAATATGGCGGCTAAAATGATTAGCTTGGCCTATATATGAAGGCATATCCTTAGTGCCATGCATCATCTTCAATTATTCTAGATAATGTATGATGCCGAAGCGTTTATTAAGTTGATAGGTTTTTCATTTATGTCAGTTCATGCTGCCAGAATAATTGCAACATTTAAAGTGTTGGATGGTTGGATCAGCGAAATAAATTTGTCCCAATAAGATGATCAGTAGTTTTGCACAGCAACTGTCAAGCATGTGCTCCATAAACACGCACATTTCACAAAATAAATTATTTTGCTTGGAACTTAAGCAAAACAAATCGAACAATAACGATATTGGATATCGTCATCCGCTGAACAATGAGCATGATACATTTCAAGGTCAGCTGATTTGGCCTGTGGTGGCGCTTTTCGGCAAATAAAGGTAGACTAGTTAAGGCCAGACCATGGCCAATGTTGCCAAAAAAAGCTAAATTTGAATCAACAGCACAATCAGCCTCGCCCAGGTCTTATCCCGGTATGTCGGCTTTGTAGCCAAATCGGTTACCAAATGGTGCCTTCGCTTTTATTAAAATGTGTTTGCTTGCTAACGGGCGTAAATTTGTGTATGGAACTAAGTGCTTGTTTTTCGACTGGTTTGCACTCATTGATCAATTAAATATAATTGTGATGGTAAATGGTGTCCTCTTCATTGATGACGTTGGATGATCATGGTATGTGCGCATGTGAGTACGTCTGCTTGTCAAGATACCAGCATTTTTATTTCATGATTTATATACCAGTGAAGTGACATTATGAGAAGACATTCCAATCTGGAGGTTGCAACAGGAACATAGGTGCCTTTCCTGTTTGATAAAAAACAATATAAATAAATGATGAGGCGAATTATCTTTGTGCAACTATCTTGAGTACAAGAAGACCTCACCTACTCTGACGCAATCCAAAATGACCCTGTCCTTCCCTTGTTTAGTAACGTACACAAGAAGGTGCTAGGGAAGATGACAAATGAGTGCGCCGGAATATGAACATGCTGCGCAATGAAGGGCACATGATAATGGTCAGCGTGTTAACAAGGTGTCACTCTTCTCGTTTGACTCAAAGCGTTGGATAGCCTCGAACTGGGTAGACACCGTGTCCTACGGTCGCGTTAGTTTACCAGAGAACTAACGTTGCGGAGTCGGGCACGTAGGGTGTCGGACCCGACCCGCCTTTTCTCGAATGAAGCTTACCTAAAGTGAGCAGGTAGCAAAAAATGGAAATCCTTTATCAGCCACAATTTAACGTATGGATAAGTGGTGGTGCGCCAGAACCGCTACGTTGTATAGTACTACTGAATATTTCTTGCGATTAAACCAGTGCGACAACAGTTATGCGTATAGCTGCATCATTATTATTGGATCATTTATAATCAGTAAATCATCCAACATGCAAAATTGCTAATCAGTGTTCATTCTGATATTTCCATAGTATGGCATTGAATCGATCACAGAACAACACTAGCCAGTTCTCAATTATGAAAGAGTATGCAGATATGCCAGAATGCTATTACGTAACCATATTTGGTTGATTGCTGTCAATGAACAAAATGAATGATATAACTCGTATAGCCACAGGTCTCCTTATGTCATTAAGCTATATCACTCAAAGCAATGACACCCTGATATGCGACAATCGGGCTGTTAAGTCATTTCAATTTCCATAGTTTTGGCAGATATCATGTTAGCTTGTCATTCAAATTTGTAATGCGTCGGCCCTATCGTATCCGACTAGCCAGGACATATATGATGGTTTGTATGCGAGACCAGGAATGAGTAAACATAGAACTCTAGCATGGCCAATTTTGAATGTTTGCAGTTGAGGTGTGGCGAAAACACAATATAGCTTGAATTGTTGAAAATGAACAAATCGCTCAATACATATTTTTATAATTTTATAACCACACATGGAAAATTTACCATACTTGCACTTAATTCAATAGTCACGTATCGGCTATGACAATAAAAATATGCTGGCAAATAGGTAAACAAGTCGACAGCATAGCTTTGCCAATTATGCTTAGTTTAGTCAATGATGCCTTTTTCAAGCCCAAATAACTAAACTCAACGTAATATTGAGGGACATACAAGATGGTGGCATCTTCTGTACATTTCGTGTGATAAGTACAAATAGCGTTTTGTGTGAGAGATCAAGCTGAGCATCAATAGCTCTATATCGTGGACAAAAAGCGGCGGGGTTCAATTGCACTTGGTTAACAATCAAGCATAATCAACGCAGCACACAACCTATAGCAACAAAATGGCGCACATTGTGACGACGATCGATGGAGGTACTATCTTAAATATCGTTTTGCGTCGACAGTTTCTGTCTTCCCTCCCAATATCAGGCTGTCCTGGGAAAACGGCGTGTTCACTTCGTGGAATACAGGTAAAATAATGAATGATTGCCGAGGTCTACACGACTCATGGGATTAAAGCGAACAAGGTAACGTCATGAGACTTTGGTATTGTGTGCTACACGCGCAACACAATCGGTTGCATCCTGTAAATGAGTTTTTTCGTTAATGTTCAACTTATTCACTAATAATTATACACCCCGGTAACACTCGAATTGATCCCATGTTCTTAAATTATGATATCAGGTTATATGCACACAGCTTATTACTTAGACACGTCGTTATGCAGCAATTTATTTGCTACATGTTTCAATTATCTTTCATTGTATTCCTCTGGACGCATGATATTCCTAATTGCAGTCCAATTATATACTTTAGTTGATGGGATTTTTATTTTCTCTTGGCTTGTCACAATCTGTAGAAACATCCTATGCTTGGCTGTGCGACAAATCCCCTCCATCTTGTTGCGTCTTCAATATGGTTAGCGTACCGGCTTTTATCATAAACCAAATAAGTTTGCTTTCTCTCTCTCTTCACACAACTAACAGTTCAGAGTGAAAAGAAATTCAGATATAAATCATTGCTTTAAAGGGAGGAAGAGATATATAGCATCATACTCACGTGTTTTTTGTTGCGATCTCCAACCGACGTTGAAAACAGTGTAAATTCTGTGACAAATTCGTAAATTGTTATCTGCTGATATCCCTCAAGTTCTTTGGCTTGTGATCGTGTGGCTTGAATCTCTTTCGTTGTGCCATCCTGCATTTTGGAAGGAATTTAGTGGTTTTGTGTCGCTGAATGTGCACAGGCTATGCATTTATTTTAACAGCCATTCATTGCAGCCGTCTAAAGCACAATTGCAGTACGTATCGGTGTACATCAGTATTGCTTCACATACCAAACATAAGCCATACATAGGTATGTAAGAAAACTGTTTTCATGTTTGATTCACTAGAGTATGGTTATAAAACAATCCGAGTTAATGATCTGTAAAGTATCTCTATCCTCTCTAACAACCTTCTCAAGCATTTATTGGCATGATGAGTAAATGATAAATGATTGATTTTATTTCAAAAGTGACATTGGCTTTGTCCCTCTGCATGTGTATACTACTATACAATCATGTCGCCCTTCTAATCTATTCATTGGGCAATATTAGGGGGCAATCAATACTTATTTCGGTAACATGGTGCATGCTTTGTTGACTAGAATGGCTTTAATCCATATTTGTATATGTTATTAAGCAATATATATTAATTTCAAGATTTATAAGGCCTCTACATGTCAGTACACATCCAATAAACTATTAGATAAAATCTTGTAGCTAATCTACTTGAATATAATCCAGGTTCGTAGTGTTTCATCTATTCAATTTAATATACATACAGCCAAAGTCGTAGTCGCCGATGTAGTGTCAGATTAACACAGTGTCAGAGTTAATATTTGTAACACAGCAAACCACACCACCAACCGCCAACCAATCTGCTGTATTCTACCGTCATGAACACAAAACGCGACGCCAAACTACTGGTGCACATTGTTTCTGCAGCAAAGACAATATCAGCGCTTTTGATTTTTGACGTCGGTGGATGCATTGTGATTGTCTTAAAATTGTTATATTTTGGGTGCGGCGTGTTGGAAGCACATTTGTTTCACAGGAATCTCCCCCTCAATGTTTTACACAACATCATCCCATAATTGTGTGTTTGCGTGTGAGTGAAAGTGTGTGAGACAGAGCCCGCGAGAACGAGAGAGAGAGAGCAGGGGAGAAAAGCTAAAGAGTAGAAGGGTAGGAATGCTAAGGTGAGACTAATAGTGGAGCTTAATAAGTATATGATAGCCATTCCCCGACCTCTGCGGACCAAATGGATAAACATAACTATTCCTTACTCGCTCACATTTGCTCTCATATAACGTAATTATCAGTGGTAAAATTATACGGCAACAACACTTCCTATAAAGTTTACAAGAGGGACACATGATTGTACTGAAACACACACACACACACGCACGCGAACAGATATCCGACTTGCACATTCACCAACACACACACACACACACATATATATACACACACACATACAAAGACACACTCACACATACACACATACACGCACACACACACATACACACACACACACACACACACACACACAGACACACTCACACACGCAGAGACACACACTCACATACGCAGAGACACACACAGACCGGGATTCACGCTCAATGGTTTGCGGAAGAGCTAACCGAAAAAGCAATCTGTTGGAAGGCGATACCGCCGCACTATTGGCGGAAAATTGTTATGAATCACGCGCGTTCGTCTCCCTGCCTACGCTGGGCAATATATTATGGAGTTTTTTCCTTACCATATGTGTATTTTTTTAGTTGTACAAAACCTCAAAGCAAAATTAATCATTCCTCATTGTGCATTTTATGATAGTTGTTTACACATTCAAAAGAATGGAAGCGGCCAAATAATAACAATACAAAGGCAAATCAAAATGGGAACGAATATTACACCATAACAGACAATATGAAGGAACGTACTTTTTACCTCGTTAAGCAGTGTGGTGCTGCATTACACCTGAATGTTGAAAACGTGATTCCCAAAACACTTCTTTCGCGCGAGAGAGATTGGAGGCATATAGTTGGCCTCTAAAAATCCTCGCATATGATTACTTTCATATCGAATGTAATATGCGGTATCGAAGCCATCATTTTGTGTCATGGATGAGTTAATTGGTGATTTGGAGATTTTAGTGATCTGGGTCATGATTAACGCATCTGAATGAAGAGCAATTAATTGCTACTCTGCAAAAACAGGGATACTGTATTGTTATGTACATTGCAACATATAACGTTGCAATACGCAATATATTCACTAGTCGAACAAATGAATCAACAACAGGGGAGAAGACATTATAAGTCTCACCATTCAACATATGTACTTACGATACCCTATGCTTCGTGACTGGTGTTGTGTAAATGCCCATATAATCGTAAACACGACAAATACTGAACAGCTAAAAGCCTCTCTTTCGTGATAGTTTTAATGAATGTTGCTAAATGTTGTTGATGTTGGTGGCTGAACCTGAGATTGTCGTTGTAACAGAATATTAGTAGCCTGAGACATGGAAATTATATGTTCTTGTGATGATACTTAGCTAAATACGTACACGAAGGGATGAGCTAGTGTCATATTGTGTGTAAACTATAGCATATGTCTATATTAAGCATCGCTGTATATTTCGTAAAGCGCTCCAGCACGTGATAAGGATGTTTGCTGGTTGACGAGTGTTTTGTTAACGTCTTGTGATATATAGACAAACTGGTTCCGTATGATATTTAAAGGTCGAAATAGCTTCTCGCGCACAATATCATACTGCGCTTAACGTCGTTTGCATTCCCTACCCAACATAAAAACGGCATTAGATAATGCTTCAATACTTGATGCAGCTGTTGCTGTTTGTAGGAAAGGTTACATGACCATATACATATAAAACATCACCGTGTGTTGGGTGTTAACGTATTTGTTACTTGAAGAGGAACTCATAAGGCACAAGTGAGTGCACTTTCAGCATCTCTCCCCTCCGTTTCTGTTTCCCTTAATACACGTTCTTACTATCCTCTTTGTATTATTGCGGTGATATAAACAAGTGATATCATTTCAGTGAATCAGGGCGCATATAATATAGGGCACCAGCAGGGATAGCAATGGGTATGATATATTTATCACGTATAAATTGGGACCCTAAACTTCGGTAACCATTGCACATTATTTAAAACAAAAAGTGTCCACGTGATATACATATCCTACAATGCCAAAATTATTTTAGATCAATAAAATTGTCACCCAAACCTACTGTTCGTATTATCGCTTCTATATGTTGTCTTTTGCGGTCTTGTGAGAGAAAATATACCAAGTACATATCCTACAATGCCAAAATTATTTTATATAAGATGATATCCGTAATGCATCCAAGAAGCAAAATATTGCATTCAAGTTGATATCCGTAATGCATCCAAGAAGCAAAATATTGATTCAATACGTGAAAAGAGGTTGATGAAGCAGTGATGCCAAAGGTTATACTGTACAAATATGCTTAATTGGATTGAATTAAGAGATTTACGCATCCGTCTCGTGATGAGCGCGGCCTCAGTTGCGTTGAACAGTCTTTATGAAATTGCGGGAAGCAGCGAAATTGGGATGCTTTTAATTTAATTAGACGACTTTCCAACAAACTAGTATTGCGCTGTACACAAACATATGTAACCGCTTGTATTGATTTAAAGCTTCCCCCTTACCACAAATATGACAGATAAGGCTTATGACAGTAAAATATTCCTGATTGGCGACGCTAATGTACACAATTGAGTTGCATACTGCAAGTCTCACATATTGCAGTTAATCGACAGAAGTGTTGTTACTCAACGTAATAATTGCAGCAACCACATGGCAAAAAGTGTGCAGCGAGCCATATCGGGTATATTAAGCAGCATTACCTCATCGAGAAACGCCATTGGTTATGATGATTGTTGAGCTCAATGCTTCCTACTTGACATCAGTACGCTTCCCGCTGACGAACATTACGGCGCCTAGCAAGTATGTTCATATTACTGTCACAACCAACATATTGCTGTACATGCCGTTTTACATATAACCCCTATCTCATATGCTTGTCGATTTATTCGTCTTGAACACATTAGTTCATGACTTCTTTTTACAAATGAATGTTCACTTCGCCTAGCTCAAGAGTTTAAATTGCCACTTTTGTGCGGGTGTTATCCTGTATTCCTCTCAAACCTGCATCTTTATTGAAGCACATGTTCGTCGGTCATACCCTACCTGTTGTGCCCTTTGTGAGTTTCTTTCTGCACTTGTCCATTTCACTTTATCGCAATCTATTTCACTCTCGCTTAGTCTCGCTCTCTCGCTCTCTCTCTCTCTCTCTCTCTCTCTCTCTCTCTCTCTCTCTCTCTCTCTCTCTCTCTCTCTCTCTCTCTTTCTCTCTCTCTCTCTCTCTCTCTCTCTCTCTCTCTCTCTTCTTTCTCTCTCTCTTTCTTCTCTCTCTTCTCTCTCTCTCTCTACTCTCTCTCTTTCTCTATCTTCTCTCTCTCTCTCTCTCTCTCTCTCTCTCTCTCTCTCTCTCTCTCTCTCTCTCTCTCTCTCTCTCTCTCTCTCTCTCTCTCTCTCTCTCTCTCTCTCCCTCTTCGCTCTTCTCCCGCCTCCCTCTTATAGATTTTAATCGGACATTTTCCCCTTTTGACCCACTATTCGGTCACTCTTATTCAGTAAGTTTACTTCATGTTGTTCACATAAACGCTTGAATTGAGGCGTGCAATTTATTAGCTCGTCTATTCTCATTAATTGCATACCCAGGTAATGTCATGTCAAGCATCATCAATTGTCTTTTTAACCCGCAGTGTAATATGTGCGCGAGTGTGATGCCAACCTGTATGATCCATCGCAGTTTTTTTCATTCAGCATTAACAAGAACGGTAGTTACGACCTTGTGCTATTCACTTAACTCCCACAAATTTATTTAACGGTGGTGGAATTGCCAGGAAGGAAATGCAAAATCGCTAAATGCCTTTGCAATTAAGAATAAATATTTCATAGGGCGCATTTGGAAAACATATTTCACGCAACCACTCATCACTATCATATAGTACTCATTTATAGACGCAATCCCTAAAATATATATATATATATATAAATATGTATATATATATATTCCATTTATAGTCCGTTGTCGTAAAGTAGTATTCATTTCCGCTTACCGTCTTGACCCAGTAGCCCAGACATGTATCAAAAATCACAATAAAAGGTTATCTTCGTCGCTCCACTTTACCTCTCTCGGACTTATTCATTATCATTTATCTGTCACAAGATCAATGTATTATTCACGTTCATTGGCCATTTGACATAAATTCGAACTAGCTTTCCGCGAAACTATAACGCTGAAAACGGAATATTTGGTATTATTTGCCTAGTTATATTGAAAACTGCTTTACATTAATTTTCCACAACTGTACTGCCTGTTTAAATATTATACAATAAATAATACTTGGAACAAATTAATCGCCTGTCATAACTAAGTTAATTGCTATCAGCTTGAAATTTCTGATGCACACAACTTTGTACTAGTAATATATGAATGATGGCGTTTGCACGCTGCTCAAGAATAAAAGAGAAGAAGGTATGTTTATGAAACCACATTTACAAACCCATTGCTTCTGCGCCGCATCTGTGGCAATCGATTTATACTTCTCCTCTATGTACTTTTGGTTCATTTGTGGATAATAACGATTAATAATACCAAGCTCTCTAAGTTAATTTTTTGTATTTTCGTATAATATTTTCACCCCCCAACAAACGCATACATACACGCATACATTTACGAACACATACACCCACCACCTCTACAACCTTCCCAAAAGTTTCTGTTAGATTAACAACTTTTCGGCCACTCGGGACATGAAAACTTAACCAATTTAGGCTAATGAAATTCACCCCTTTTCACTTGTACCAGATTAATTGTTGTCCAATTTACATAAACCTTTAGAATCCTTTTAAGTTAATGTTCCGAACGGGTCAATTTCCATATTATATAGTCCCGGTTTAGCAAGTACAACCATTTGATGTAAACATTGGTATCCCGTCTATTCCCATAACAATTATCATAGACCCGTTTGATCTCCAATTAAAAGCTCTTGATAATTGCAAGTCAGTCGAATGACCCCAAGCACCCGATTAGCCAATCACAGCTCACCACATCAAGCCACCCCTATCTTTCACTATAAATACGACAGCATCAGGCACACACAATATTAGAATTAAAATCAGAAACCGCTACCCGAGACACAGAGAGAGACACGCAGATAAAATACCACGACAGAGCGTGCTAGTCAGCGGAGACGAATAAATCTCAAATAGAAATAAAATTCAAGTCTCGAGTATTTACTACAAGCGGCTACTAATACCTACAGTGCCAGAGTCAACCAGACAAATCTCTCGTCCTTCATCTCCATCCACGACTCAAACACGTGACACTTGGTCATAATATAAACATATCCAATGGAAGCACAACAGCAAGTGGTAATTACAAACAGAATTTATCGGTCTGCAACACTTATGCACATTGAAGTTTAGACGAGATCCATGAAAACCATTCCGTGACTATTCAGACTATTTTGTCGAATAATGTAAACGACCGAAGATGCTATTAGCCAGAAAGACCTTGCATAGAAAATGCGCGCTGTCACACAAGGAAATATCTGACGGTGACATTGCCTTAATATGTCGGTCGTTTTGTTGTAGAACTCCCAGAGGGAAATATAGCATCCCGAAATACGCGCTTTATCATAGTACCGACCCGATATTTGGATACATGCAATCACGTTGCGAGAGTATTTGCTGTGTTGTAACGACCCGATATTTCAGCAACATATGATCTCAATCACCTTGTTCGAAAAGTTCTTACCCGAGGAAAACTCAAGAATGTGAAGGTGAAGAAGCTTGGCATTATGTGTCTTTATCTTTGCATCTAGTGTGATTATCTCGAATTCCTCGGATGTAACAAATTATCTCACCGGTAAACCAACGATTCAATCAAATTCGCAATTCACTTCTCAATTGGATGAAATCTCGGAATATTGCAATTGAAACAAGAGGATTAATGAACATGTCTTAGTCCGTGTTGTGGGTAGGAGATTAGACCCCTCGAGCAACTCCATTAATGGTTGACTCAGCCTCAGTGGTAACGGGTCACGGAGGGATGCAGCTTATAATAGATATATATATATATATATATATATATATATATATATATATATATATATATATATATATATATATATATAGAGATATATATATATATATATATATATATATATATATATATATATATATATAGATATATATATATATATATATGCTATATATCTATATATATATATATATATATATATATATATATATATATATATATATATATATATATATATATATATATATATATAATTAGGCGTGCGTACTTGCGTGTGTTTGCATGTGTGCAATTTCGATCTAGTAACGCAGCAAATCCATTGGTCTATGACCTGGAAACGTCGCGTGCGTACTTGCGTGTGTTTGCATGTGTACAATTTCGATCTAGTAACGCAGCATATTCATTGGTCTATGGCCTGGAAACGTCGCAGGCAACAACCGATGGTAAAATATACGGTAGCCCGTATTGTCATCCGGCCGCAGAAAACCAGCTACATCACGCTATTCTTGTGAGAACTTTACTGGCATCAAATCACGCCTCGAGTACACGACGTTCCCCTTTGTTTTCAAGGCCTTTAACGGATTGGCGCCTCGGAATGTTACTGATACGATCACCTCACCTCATCATTCCTGACGCCGTGCGTTAATGTGACTTCGGCTATGCATACAAGAGCGGACCTGGCCTGTTTATAAGCCATACTGTTGATCAAAACACTGGCATCGATACTTTTTGCATGATCAATATGTGTGATGACCACGCTGCAAATTATATAAAGTGTCTCTCATCTTAGCAAAATATGCAGACTTTAATGGTTAATTGACTGTAGTAATATGTGCAGTTATTTTGTACGCTTATTGTGTGAATTGCGTTATATAATCCCTACATATCCACTCTGTCGGTCATTGTCAGTACATCTTGGAGGGTCTAGTCAATATCCTCAATGCAGTATCGGAGCTCGACTGCCTAGAATGTAGCTTAATGTGTAATGTATTTCAGTCGGAACCACTGTCGCTGCCTATGCATGAAGCTTAGCGATTATATCTCTTCAGATCCTCGTCAGACTTCATTGAATTAATGCAGTGGGCATTCGTTTTATTGGAACGTCGATGATGCATTACAGAACCAAACAGGTGTGCCATTGAGGCTTACTACATAGTATAGTTTCATACCGTACTCCTGGGTACCACAGGATAGCTGTATGCATTGTAGTCGGGGTACCGCCCGAGAAGAACGCAATTAATGTAGCCACTAAACAGGGTATTTTGTGAGTATAACTGGGTGAGAGAAGCACAATAATGACGACGACAAAACGCTGTAAATTGTGTCTGATGAAGATGCATCTCGCACAGAAAGGTGATTTCGATTGGGAATCATGCATTATGTTATTTACCCAAATACTTTAGGCATTGTTATCTAATGGCATGCTCATATATATTGCATTGTGCTACAGTTAGTTGTTATTCCGTGCAGGAAGTAAAGTCTAAATGGCTTTAAAGATGTCTCCACAATGCACTGATTATAATGGCTAGATCTCATTTGTATTCATCATCATGTAACAGACATTTCATGAAGGCAGACGACGCGTATATAGGCCATCATTTGTTTTGTTGGAGTGATAAACACATCACTATTTATGGCACATCAGCAGATGCAATGTGCCACTGGTATGATAAATACATCGCTATTTGTAGCACACAGCAGATGCAATGTGCCACTGGAATGATAAATACATCGCTATTTGTAGCACATCAGCAGATGCAATGTGCCATTGGGGTGATAAATACATAACTATTTGTAGCACATTAGCAGATGCAAGGTGTCATTGACCCCTCGTAGACGAAGGGGTTAAATTATGTGTCACTTTATACCCTTATTTGTGACAATGCACGGCAAGATTTAATCATGCCGGCGAAAAAATGTATGAACCAGCGTCAATGCAAGTCGGCATCTCTGGTACATTGTTGGATCAAAGGATGCCACATAACATAACATTATCAATGACCACCCGTGTGGTTTATGTGAATTGCTCAAATGGTATACAGTTTGCACGAACGAAGGCGTATTTTGTCGATTTGGCCCTGTTTTGGTATTCGTTAGCGCATGGTGAACACTATCTATTACGCATCTCAATAGGCGTTTACATAGACCATAATTGAATAGATATGCTAGTATTTTCGAGAAGAACTTTGTGGTAACGAGTAAATAACCAAACGTCAAGTTGAGTAGATGGTAAGGACCATGTTTTCTGTTAGACGTAGACATATGTCGACCTCGTAAAACTGTGGTATGACAGCCCTTAACAGAATTCCCAATCAATGATCTTCTTAGTAAATATTTTTGTTGCTAGCTCGGACCATAACTTTGTATTCTAAATCCTATTGTGTTCCTCACAGCATGTACCACTTCATTATTATGTTGTTAATGTTGTAATGATAAAGTCAGACACGATTTGTCATGAACTTCAATAAAATTTAACTCAATGAATATCAATACAGCGACTTCCGTCAGGTGGCGGAAGCAGATAAACTGTGTAATTCAGCCTAGCAATTCGGCACTGGTGAATGTCTAGTAAGTTCCGAGAAACTTTGCTATGTCACCAAATGTTCTCTGCTATGGTATTGCAGCAAAATGATCCTTAGTCATAGAATCGCCCTATTGATGTACACACGTGTCTGCTAAATACGTGTGATCGTCTTAACAATTTCCATGAAACATTTTCCCCATAAACTCGCTTGATACCTATGTCTATTTGTTAATCGGTGCAGTGAAGTTCTATGTCTATTCTATTTCGTTCGATGCCGTTTCTGCATCAGGATTGTCCGATTTACAGCGTTTATGATGAGATTGCTCGACCGTATTCCGAAACTAACCTTGTTAACATTGTCAACCAATCAGACCAAACACAAGTGTGTCATACATATTGAGTGTATTGCTTACAACTGAAGGAATTGCGACTGAATGACATCAAGATTGCTTTTAATGCACTCACGATTGGAGTATTGTACATACAACAAAATTCAAAAACTATCATATTCGGAACTATGTTGTCTTTTACCGATTTTACCTCAAAAAGTGTTATTAAGAATTATTTTGCTTACCGTCGCTCAGCAAAGTTGGTAATGTTAAAATAACAATAATATTGTCATTTGTATCTGAATGAAATAATATGATGTTTAATTGAATTGGGCATCAGCTATAAGTGCAACTCCCGAACATGACAAATGTGGCAGGTAGGCAACATTGGCTACAGGAAGGGATTTGCCTACTACGAAGAGGTTACATGACTAGACCGAAGTGACAAACATTTAGATCCATTCGAGGTATGGAAATCAAGTCGCTAAATTAGAACCTGTTCTTACCCCCCGTGTATGCACTTAATATGGTATTCGCAGAGGTTATTGAACCTATCCCTACAAAAAAATGAGAAACTTGCCAAATTAGGTAAGTGACTCCCTTTTTTCCGATGATTATTTTGTGCGCTTAACGCTGCAGCTGGAGACGAGGATTGGATAATTGCCATCGTTAAAGGCTGTTATTAGATAGGAGGATGATGAATATAGAATATTTTATAATTAGTTGTTCTGTATGCAAAACAACTTGCAAGTTATCGAATACCGCATCTATGAAACGTTGTCGAATGTTACTGGATCAAACCAATAATCTTGTCAAACTATTTCAAAAGATTCCAACCTTATTGGAACTGTTGCAACAGGGTTGTTTGACGACGGTGACAGGTCGATGATATTGTATTTTATCTTCCTCGATTTAAATAGGTTGTGATTGAATCGACTGCCAACTTACCCAGCGAAGTAATAAACCCCTTCACAGGTCTTTTGATCGGATATTTGCCTACAAAATAATCGCAGCTTTGCACCGACTGTATTTACAAGCTCCTATAGATTCATAAGTCTTTGCAAACGATGTTTAGCGCTTCAGATCTAGTCTGGCTCAAGCATAAATACTGCGGTATCTCTATGAACTCTGTAGGATACGATTCTACATCTGGCACAGCTAATGAATGTTCCATTGCATTCATTTCCGTTTCTCTATCGTTGTCTATCTGGAAGTGAACTGTTGTCTGTAGTTTGGAATAAGATAATGGAAAAGTGGTTTATTGGTCATCGGAATTAATGACAGGTCTTCTGTGATCACTGAACTCAAAATGATATCAATCGGATACCCATTACAGGCACCAATCTAGCGGGATGCTGATGGGGTTGCGGAAGGAAACCTCCACCTCTAATACTCCCATTCTATCCATTGATTAATATATGTTTAATATGTTGATCACTCGTCATCGCCGCATTTCTACCCACAAATGTATGCAGATATTTAATCACCATGTGAATTATAATTTTTTTTAAATACATGCCATCGAAATACCGCTGAAATTTAATGTGTCGCCATAAAAGGTAAAATGGTCTTTCGCGCTAACGCGGCGGGCGCTTTTTACCTACTGCGATGAAGGCATCTCAGTGCGGCTCCGACTGCCTTCCGCCACTAGGTATTGACTAGTTAGTTAGAGGAGAGTGGGCGGGTGCTGCAGGTTTTCGCGTCTCCTCTTACCGCCGTTTTCAACGTCACAAGCGGCGTGGACGGCCGTAAGAATCATCTGTAACTTGCTCCTAACCGCCAACGCCTCGCTTTTCTTCGCTCTATTACCCTCAGCTACCTAGGATCGGTGTTTGGAGTGGATAAAAAGCGCTGGTAATAATATTCTGCGTCAGTGAACTACCTATTACATGGAGGCATGCGGCTTATAGTATAAACACATCACGGTCGTCTTCAGAGAGTGAGTGAAGCCACACAAAGAATCACCACACCGTATTAACAATGGAATATTTAAAAGAATTGTGCCAATCTACAGTTAATGTGAGCGGAGACATATTGATGTCAAGAAATTTTGCAGAGAACAAATCGTATGACCTTGACATAGGAGAACTGACCTTTGCGGACGGCCGCTACCCTTGCTCTAATCATTCCTCCCTGTTGGGAACGGACGCGGTCAAAAAAGTGATGCACGCCCTCAACATGTACCTTACACCTGTTATCATCCTCGTTGGCAGCGCTGGTAATCTGCTCGCTTTCCTCGTCTTCACGTTGACCCATTTACGGCGCCAGTCATCCAGTATATATCTTGCATCCCTGGCGATCGTCGATACGATTTTTCTATTTTCATTGACATTTATGTGGTTGGGTCGTATTAAAGTACCCTTGGTGCAAAAAGTCGGTCTTTGCCAGTGTGTAGTGTATTTGAGTTACGTAACAACGTTCTTATCAGTGTGGTATGTTGTATCTTTTACGCTGGAAAGGTATATTATTGTCCTATATCCTTTGAGGAAGGACCGATATTGCTCGCCTGCACGCGCCAAACACGTGGTACTGGGGCTTGCCTTGGCCTCGTTGATACTCTACAGTTTTGTGACTTTCACAACGGGCGTGATCGAGATCGGAAAGAGGAGGGTTTGTTCTCCGCTTCATCGCTTCTACTCGCTCCTCACTGTCACTGAGCTGCTACACTCCAGCATCACGCTACTCATGCCCTCCCTCCTCATCGTCATCCTTAATGTACGCATCGTCCTCAAAATAGTACGCTTTTCCAAGCAGCATCATGAAGTCGAGCTGCCCTCGCATTTCGAGCTAACGGATATCCGATGTACCGGCCAGCACATGAATGGCGTCAGTCAATGCTCGTCCTATACTCGAGTGCCTTCTGACCGGAGTTACGTCAATGAAAAAACAAATAAAACCTTGTCAACGCTACCGCGAAACGGCTTGTCAACCCGCATGCGTAGCTGCACGGCGCCATTACGCATAGCGCACACGCGCACGCGCGCCCAACATCGCACGGCGCGCATGCTCATTATCGTATCCAGTGTTTTTGTTCTGCTCAACGCCCCGAGCCACATATTCCGAATACAAACATTTGTAGCAACTTCAGTAGATGACAGGTATGCCACCAAAGTGAAGGCCCTTCGCTGGCAGGAACTCTTTCAGCTTCTGTATCATCTCAATTTCTCCATTAATTTCTTCTTGTACAGCGCCTACGGAAGACAATTCAGAAATGGACTGCGTGCTTTGGTATCAAGATGGGGACATAAAATTCACAGACTCCAGACTCATGTTACAGCGCTCTCCTGTTGCCCTACACGAAAGTCGTCCGTCCGTTTCTATCACCAGTACCCATATGAGGATGGCAACGGAGAACCTGATCCCCGGGAATGCATACCTATGGGGCGGGATGGATCAAACGACGTGCAGCAACATAGTTGAAAGGTCAGCTCAACAGATATGTCAAGTAGGCATCGTCTTGTATAATTTGAACACATGCATGCTACAATCTTAAGCGCCCTCTTCAAAAGTTTGGCGATGACGAGAAGGGATGCCTAACGTGTCGATTACTAAGTGTCAGGAAGGAACTAACGGAGCAATCCGGCTGAGCTTTCCACAACACAGATGTAGAAAACTGTTACTTGGCACCTATTGTTGTGCATTGGAATGCTATTGACAATTCCACTGGGTCGACATCTGTGATGACTAAGGAAATATTGTTTTGTTTCTTGTATGTATATGAACGGATAAGAATATAAAGCAACATATTGATAGTTAACCGACCATTTAGTTGGGTTCCTTCTGCTCCCGACACTTTCATTTAATGACCTCTCTAATTGGCCTTGAAAAGCTTAGTTCATTACATCGTCTGTTTGTAATTGCGATTATTTAACTTTTTGTTTCCAGGCCACTTAACGTTTTGTGGGAAAAAACCGAATCAGCATTTAATTTATCTGCGTATCAAGTAGTGCTTGTGTCTGGAATTGCGTCGCAATCAATCGACTAAAATAACGCAAACATAAAAACCCATGATCATACACCAGTGAAGACAACATATGATGTGTGTACCGTCTTTGTCCGGAACTAAGATTAATTATGCTGTCTCGGCCATGTACGTCTTGGTCCACAGACAGATACAAGTCATGTCAAACAGAGGAAATCGCGCATTCTGTGAGACATAATCTGTCCTGATTCTTCCATTTTGCATTGTCCTCTCCGTTGCCATGTGTTCCTTAATGCCACGTCTGAGCCGTGGGATGACGAGCGGTGGGCACTACGTGTAACCAACATAGGCGTAATCAGAGTTCACAAAACGTCTGATACAGGTGAATGAATTTCAAGTCTTAAAACAAAGATGGTAATTGTGTTCTGGAGACTAAATTATTCATTTGCTTTTCTTCGCTAGGCGACCTTGCATTACTCGGTGTTCGCTTGTTAACGGTGCGCCCACTGACGCTATTGCGTTTGGAATAAGTGTTTTTCGCAGTAAGGCGCGCAATCACCATTTTCCATTAGCCCTCCATGAAATGACATCTCGCCGCTAATGCCCGCAAATACGGTCATTTCGGGAAGCTTCTGATACGAAATGACAGACCGATATGAATATGGAACAACTACGGATAGCGGAACCGGAAGTTAAGCCATTCTATTGGCGCTTTGCTTATAATCGGAGTTTGTCGAGGTAATGAGCAGTGATTAACAGATAGAAGAAATCGCTGAAAGAAACTTGTGTTCTGTCATCATAGCAATTAGTAGTTCGTGTAAGGAATACGGAATTGCTACGCTCGATGCGGGATCTTCCTTTAACGAGACTGCATGCGAGGCAAGGTGCCGAAACATGGTTCCGATTCGTTGTTTATTTGTGGTCTGCTGCGAAAATCATAATGAATTACACACGCCAGGTTCAGTGAGAAAATAGGAATAACGATGTCAATTGTATGCAAAGGTCAGTAGATTCGCATCATTATGACATATGGTCTATCATAGCGTTCGCACAGACCCTGTGTCAACTCGTTACTATTCTGGATCAGCTGAGGATATTTATTTCTATTAATTTCTTTATGATTTATTTGCATTACGATCAACACAGCATTCACTCCAGATGGCCTGATCATATATTAAATGTTTGGACGCACGTATAGGGTTTGCTATTGATATATCATTATCCGATAATATTTTCTGTTCTTGTTAGGTGCAAAAAACGTTATGACGTCAGCGTCACATAATGCAATGATATCGTTTTCGCCCGTCAAATAACATCCATTTGCACATTATGATTTCCCATTGTGTTACCGAAACAGTCGAGCATAACGGTATGGATTCTTGATAAGAGAAATATGATGAAATGCTAGATTTTTTAACCAAGAAATGAGAAGCAATAATCTTCAACGGCTCGATTCCGGATATCATTCGATGTAAATTATATTATGGTGGATAAAAGAATTTTTGTTTTTCATTTCCTGAATAATCCCAAATCAACAAATCAGGGTGTTTCAGAATGCGTGCCTGGCTCATAAAAATCACTGGTCCGGTTGGACAAATTGACTAGGCAAGTCACTCGTCCGACATGACAAATCACTTGTCCCGGGCAAGCGGACAACCATTGTTGTCGAACCCTGACCCATTCCAAGCATTGCATCGAGAGCAGTAGCTAACAATGTATAGCAAAATGTTTCCCCGCCCCCAGCAGGCACATTCACAAAACAGTCACGACCCATCAAGCTACAGAGCGCACAATCCTTTTGAAAGTCTTTCAATACCACGCCATGCGACTGTTGCGCGTAATCGAGGTCTTCGTTGTAGTCACTTTCATGGTTATGCAACAGCAAATACTTGAGTTTATTTTAAAAGAGGTCTAAGACGGAGCGTACAAAAACAAGCATGGCGCCGAATCTTCGGAAAATGTGACACTGACCAATCAGAGACAATGACTCGAAAGTACTCGTAAGACATGGCTTCTGATTGGAGCATCCAAAATATGGGATACTAGTCCAGTTCAAGGGATCTTGCTAGCCTAGACGTTGGCGCAAGTATTGAATATCATTAACATGTAGACAGGGCCCGCAGCCAACTACGCTAGGGGACCTACATTCGACCTCAGCTGCCTGAGATGATGAGTTCTGATGAGAATTGGGCGATTTTTTATGTTTCGACGCCAGTGATTTTGAGACGCATGTTAGTGTTCCTGGTGCGTTTGTTGCTCCCTTGGATCCATCTATACAGACACCAAATGGGAAGTAGGAGGTACCGCTTGTGCTGGTCGGTTCAGCACTCCGCTGACAACGGACAAATTCAAAGAATTATTGAAGAGCAGGGTGCCAAGAATCAGAAGACCTGAATGTTGAGCTGTGAGTGCATACAAAGACTGGCGGGATTGGAGGCAGACCTAGCCGGCAATTGCGAGGGACCATAATGGACCTACTCCCGAATTTGGGCAAGCTTGGTTCCAGCAACTAGACTACTGACCACACCCCTTTTGCAACACACAGGACGCTGATCGTAGCCTGATATTGATAATGTGTTTACTAATGCACAAATAATGACACAGAGTGGGCTAAAAGATTGAGCGACGCATATGCAGCGCCTGTCGGTGACATTATCGGCTGATCTAAATGCATTACCGAGTGTTTTGTCGTCGATGAATTGATCATAATTATCACTAGCCGCCCCATAATCTATTCATAACACGTGTACCATGTCATTCTCCTGGAGCAGAGGATACACAAGCAAATCTGCCTTAAGGCGACGGGATCATATTAATATGCTTTTTGCCCTTCAATTAATTATTTTGAAAATCAGTATTAAGCATGGGTAATTACGATATTGCTTATGACTTTTTAACATAATCACACTCTCTATAGCTCTTGTTATATATATTTATTTTCAGAACTATTTCGCGTCATCGTCATTGCATCCATTCTCGCTCGCGAAGAGGTTCGGTAAACAATAATGGCGTTGAATAGTTTCGATAGCATCCTTCGCGCAATCGTTGGTTATTATTTTGCCGATATCGTCAGATTAAGTGCGTGAAACACATATATGATGGACACGCAAACTTACCGACTTATATGGGAAGAGCGTCATTTACCAAGTATAACCTGGACCAATGAAGGATCAGCCCGCTGAATGCAATCCAAATAGACCAGATGAGGAGGCTCACAAAGAGAGGAATATCGGCGTGCCGACTTATCATGGCTTACAATGTTGTTGATTGTGGAAAAGGTAGGTAAATTAAGTATTGGTTAGTAAATCGTTGGAGTAATCAGCAGTGACGCGTGCGTGTGCGTACTGCATGGGAAATATCATACCGTTATTCAAAAGAAATTTAATTACAAATTAATGACACATCCTGCGCTGGCACAAACATACTGGAGAAATAACACCGATACGATATTTCACCCAATTGCAATTTGTGAGCTTCATTACTTAGCCAACAGTGTATTAGATCGTGGTAAAAGCGATACCGCGAGGCAGACATTTCAGAATGATGCTACAATCGACCGGGCACAATGTACGCCAGCCTTCTAGTTGTCTTTATTCCTACAATCTTCGAACATGCTAGACAAGGTATAGGATCGACATGGACTGGGACCTTGTTTTGCAAAAAGGCGAAGCTGGTCATAACTTCATTCACCATCGTTAAAGTATTATGGCGTTGATTGAACCCCATGCGTTATCAAACAGAACAGTATTTATGTTGATCGTAGATGAGCAGCCAGCTTGCTTCGTCGCTGTTTGTCTTTAAATGAGCTGTTTAAAATGGCTCGGCTAATTCCATGTATCCGGCCTGGTAGGCGCGTGGACGGGCTGGCGCGTGGATGGGTGGACGGGTGGACGGGCTTAAGGGGGAAATTCCAGCCCGTCCAAATTGACGACTCACCCGTCCAATAGACGAGTGGACGGGTCTCTGGCTAAGACCCTGGTGACCTCTTTCTGCTCGTACATACATTGCTCTTAGTATAAATCTTAAATCACATTATGCATACTCATTTTCATGGTCTTTGAATCCGGCTGCATTTGTCACCAAGCCTTTGAATGTCTTATCAATGTTCTTTGATAATAGCCTCTGAAAAGTGTCCTTGTTGATCCTGTCTGTTGGTGACCTTTTCACGCCTCTAAAGCTAGAACAAAACCTACCATTTAATGACCGCAGCTCCCTGAGGGTGGCTTAAACTTTGCTGATGCATGTTATCTGGTTATAGGTGTATGTGTCCTATGTTTGCCTGTAGAAGTCGTGATATAAAAAAATCTGTCTAAAGTGTTTGAAATTTTGGCGACAGTGTCCGCTGCATCTGTGACACGCTTGACGTCTTCTTCACTTTTATTTGCTAATTCTCTTCTGTTTTAGGGCCGGATCCGCCTCAACATTTGTCCCACAACCCCCTCTGGTATTGACAAATTCTCCTTCTTACATTCCTAAGGCTAGTTGTGGAGATGGCAGGTGCTGGGTTTTCAATATGAAATCTACTGATTCTACAGAATAATTTGAGTATTTAGAATGGGTGAAAAACAGGGGGATGTTGTGTTTGGCGTTGATCACTAGTCGGACTATCTCTCCCTCCGTTGCAGGGTCATTACTTTGCATTGGGTGTAGCGTCCAATGATACAGGTTGCTCATCTGGCATACTATCTTTTTATTTCATTGGTGCTACATGCACTTTCCCATCGGTTGTTTACCCTGAATATCACACGGCTACATACTTATCCCGTACGTATCTTGTCCGTCACATGGCTGCACCAACGTCTGCGTTGATATTTCGATTAATACCTAAATTATTAACATGCTGTTCAAAATACCATAATTATAGAGCTCTGATCATGCATTGAAAGATTTCGGGTTTCAACAGCTTCATCAATGACCACAATGAATAGCGTGACATGGACAATATCAAAGTGACCTTGTTGCAACTGTAAATAGATTATGCTTCATACACCTGCGTGTTGATGATTTGTGTTCCCCGTCGCATTTGGGCCACAGAAGTGAAGGTTAATTGTATTTGCGTGTGTCTGCGTGATGTTTTGAAGTTGTGAATCTCAAGAAAGAGACCAGGCTTTGATATGCAAGCTATAGATTATGTGTGATCGAGAGGAACTTCGATTAAAAGTGCTTTGAAAGAGGTCGTTTGGCGTAGCGTACTCTGTAGCATTAATCTACAATGTCAATACGCAATTTTTACTGCAACATACAGAAATATGTACAACGTAAGATGGATGCACTTTCAAGGTTGCATAACCGGATGCATTACGACCCATATGCTAACTGACAGTTGATTTACCTACATCAGATACAGCCAGAAACCTCGGTGTTCTGATGGATTCACAGTTTACTGGAAAACCACATATTATCAGTATGAAGTCAACTCAATCTCGCTTTCATCAGATCAGAAGATTAGGCAGCATAAGGAAGTACCTGAACCAATCCACAACCGAAATTCTTGTACAAGCATTCATATCATCTCGGCTTGATTACTGCAGTTCGCTGCTTTAGGAGCCCATTCGTACCTTATCGCAAGACTGCAACACGCCTAAAATACGGCCCCCCGCCTTGTTGCAAAAGGAAAGCACGGGAATAACATTCAACACATCATGCGTACACTGCATTGGCTTCCTGTGGAAAAACGTATTGTTTGTATACACAATTCTTCTGCTCACCTTTAAGACTGTTATTAGAACCGCGCCAAGCTACCTACTGGAACTTACTGCTCAATACCAACCTGCAGGGGAACTTCGATCGATGGACAAGTATCTTCTTCAAGTCAGAGCGTTCAGCAATGCCGCACCAAGTTTGTGGAACGCACTTCCTATCGACATTCGTCGGTCGAAAACGCTTGATGTATTCAAATCAAAACTCAAGACATTCCTTCTTAATCAGTGCTATGACAATTAACAGCCTGCCTAAGCGCCTTTGAGCATGATTATTTCCTGGAAACAGGCGCTATACAAATCCCATATATGTTATGTTATTACCGTGGGAGGATTTTTTTGTCTGATAACTGGCATGCTTCGTATCATGGATAATGCTATTCGCTGAATCTTGGCTGACAAGTAGCCAGACAGCGGCGAGACATTTGTATTGGTTTATGTCGGCCGTTTAATTAATGTTATATTGAAGTGTTTTCAACATGTTTGAGTTAGCATTAACGCCACGGGTTACTCCTTGAACCTTTCCCATAATAACTATCCCTTTCAATTTATTCAATATTGTATTATCCAAAATCTAGTCAGGATATTTTCCAAACATATAATTCACTGCTATGTGGCACTCAATAAATTAGATATAGTATCTTAAAGTCGGCGACCGTTTCCTTTGCTTTGCCAGGAACATGTGTGATAAGTTAATATCGTTGAGTGGTTCGGCTCTGTTAAATGATTAAGTAGGGGAGACATCTCATTCATCTCGCAGTAATATATTCAGTAGCAATAATCCACAATGTTTGTGTGTGATTTGTGTGTGATCAGCAAATCCAGCAGTACACACAATGTAATAATAACGACTGCAATGTGGACAGTAAAAATCAACAAGCGATTTGCATGATAAAACAGACGTTAAAATCTTAAAACTGAAAGCATTGCATGAACATGGTTTTGTACATAATCTTCTGAGGGTTTCTATTTGACATTGTAACGTGGCTATGCTTGTACATAGCGATGACATGCTTCCTACGTATGTGACGCAGATTTGTTGGAATGTTGACAAATAGTTGCTTGTTGTAGAAGTGTTATGCCAGATATTTATTGGTAAATGCATAATATGTACAATAATCAAAATATTTGTAGTATTTTTGAAGCAACCGCATGTAATATTTGACTGGTCAGGCAGTTGCGAGTCATTATCATCTGTGGAGATTGAATGATGTACAGTGGTCCCCCTCGCTCCTTCGAAAGTGGCCCGATTGGCGGGTGGGGGAAGGGATAGGATATTGGCAGCCCCAAAACTACCATTTTGCGGCTCTTTACTCCAATGACGCTGTCGATTTGCTATCTGGATTCGCGTTGAGAGTGAAATTAGGCAAAGCAAAGCAATGAACATTGCACCATGCTGTGGTGTATTGTCTGCATCACCAAGGATTCATATTTAGTTTTTGTTCCTGACAAAATAAAAATCGAAATTTTTTTTCTTGTTCGCAAGGTGCTTATGCTTGTGATCAAATATTCCCCGAGCGCTGCGCGGACGTACTATTTCTATATACACAAGTAGTATTGCCACAAACGGAATGATCACAAACGGAATGAAATCGCTTTTTTTTAATCGTGTTTATGATATGTATGATATGTTGCTCGACCCTCTTAAAGTGGCAATATAGTGATAAATAAGGTGACATGAATGGGGGTAGGGAATTCATCTCTTCAAAATACCGAGTTACATCTTGTAACTATTCTTGGCATCTATTAACGCATTGTATTTCCACAATTTTACTTGCCTTCATTGTTACTGGACCGAATGTTTTTGGTCTATATTTAACGAACTATTCCGAATAAGATTCAATGTGAAAGTTATCGCACGTTTAGTGGCCTGATGGCTTCTCTTTAACTATTGTGTTCAATACGAAGAGTAGCGAATTTTGACAAATAACACTTAATTATTTCACATTGTGTTACCGAAACAGTCCGCAACAACGGAATTGATTCTTGAATAAGTAAATGGGTCATGAAAATATCCGGCGGAAGTCCTGCACGACATCAAAAGGATAGCTTTCTTAACAATGAAATGGTAAGCAATAACCTTCAAAGACTCGATTACAGATATTGTTCGATGTGAAATCTGTATTTTTCATTTCCTGAAATATCTCCTGTATGAGGTGACCACAGGGAATCCACTAAGAGCGGTCCTGTAGATAGTATAGAATTGACATGGACGGAATCAGGTGCCTATGACTCATGTAACCATGTGTTACGAAACCTTGGCACAAATTGCAAGTTCTCAGTAGTGTCGTATAAATCATGGTCAGTTCTTACACCCGCAATAGTTCAATCTGTGTGAAGTCTGGCGAAAATATTCGCGGGGAGAAGGCGGTATTGGAATTTCATCTGTCGTCGTTTTGCTCACAGCGCTGTCGGTAATTATGATACGAACCATTTTACCTTAGCAAATCGGAATTCCATGCTAGGTGGCACTGTTTGTGCAACCCGTTGCTGATTAAGGTTTCGACACCCTTTGGGTTTATTAAGAGGATGGGCCATTCGATAATGATAGAATTTACACCACCCCGATTCCAGGAAGAAGCACACGGAGGGAAGCGGAGGATGGTTTATGATGGGACTGGGGTCATGAATGTGCAGATATTGAGATCAGTGCGAAAAATGGCTGCGGCCTGAATTGCTATATAATATTTGTCAATGTACTGTAAGTATTTGAAAACTAATTAACACAACCGTTGTGCAACGGCATGGAATGAGATACAAGAAAGAAATATTCGCATGATGACAAATTCTGTTATTTATGCATAACGACTATTCATATTTGTTATCACTCGTCTCCAACATAAACAATACATAGAAGCCTGCTGAGTGTAGAGATAATTAAAAGCAAAGCGTAGCGGCAATCATCTATGGAGACAGCCCGTACAAATACCTAGCTATGTTGCGCAACCCCAGATAGCGTGAGTGAGGTATTTACGGAGGTGTTTATTCGAACTCGGCGGGAATAATCAGAATCCACACAATAGCATCGACCCAGGCATGAAACTATGCATGATGTAACAGGCCATAAATGATATACTGAGAGGCAAATAATGACAAAGAGATGTATACGAATTGAGCAACACATAAGCAGCCCCTGCCAGTGGCATTATCGACTGTTCTAAATGCGTTCCTGAGTGCTTTGTTGTAAATAACAATCAACAGTAATTGCCCTATAATATATTCATAACACATGAACCATGTATAGCAAGCAGCAGAATGACGTACAGTGGTATTTTACCACTCTAGTCGCAGAATGTCGCTTCAATGTTCTTCGAACAATAGTAAATGACACTGCTGTAACAACGTCTCTAACTTGGAATCGTGGAACATTAAAGCGTTTGCGTGATACAGCACTAAGATTGATCGACGCACCAGTCAATGAGGATGACTATTGTACCATATAGTTACAGCTATAACCTCAGTCAAATCCACGAGGAGAATGAAACAAACTAACAAACCTCAATAACATATGGAATGTGTCAATTATAATTATTTCAATGAAATACTAAGTTACTATAATAATATATAAATGATTAACATGCTGTCCAAATCACTGAGAGGTATTTATGCGTTGAAGTATTCAGGGTTTCAACGGCTTCATCAATGACCACAATGGAGAACGTAACATGCTCCATATCAAAGTGACCTGGGACATCTGTTAATGGATTATGCTTCATACATTTGCTTCAAGTCACGTGTTGACGGCTTTTGGTCTACGTCAGATTTGGGGCGCAGAAATGTATGTTGACTTAATTTTACCTGGCATGTTTATGGATGGCTTGTGTGTGCCTAAGTGATGTAATGAAGTTGTAAACGTCAGGAAAGAGATCTGGCTTGGACATGAAAGCTAGAGGGAAACTTCAATTAAAGTTGCATTGAGAGTGCAAGTGGACGTTTGGCGTAGCGCGACGTTGATGTCTGATTTGCTTTAGCAAAATATGTGCCACATTTTTCACCAGGAATGTGATATTCACTGCAACGTAAGTACAAAGCAACGTGGGTGTATATTTAAGGTTGCAAAACCGGATGCATCATGACGCATGTGGTAACTGACCGTTGATTTCCATAGGGGGATTGATTCTCAGATGACTGGCATGCATCCAATCGTGGATAATACTATTGGTTGAATCATTGCCTACAAATAGCCACATGGCAGCGATTAACGTCGCTGATTTGCGTCTTCCGTTGTATTAATGATTTTCAACGTTATTTATGTGTTTTATTATCAAAATGCAATCAAGATAAGTTTGAGACATGTATCTCAATTATGTGACGACGGAATCGGGTTTGCCTTATTTTCTATGTGGCTGTTAATATATATATAGTATCCAAAAGTCGACGGCCGTTTCCTTTACGTTGCTAGGAAAATGGATGATGTTTTCGTATCGCCAGGTGGTTCGGCTCTGTGAAATAATTATATTAGGGAGACATCTCTTTCCCGTTAGCAGCAAGGCATTCAGTGATATTAATCAACAATGTTGATGTATGATTTGCTCAAGCCAGACCGAGTCAGCACAACCAGCATCACGCACGATGAAATGATGAATGATGACTACTACCTTATCTGTAATTCTTAGTATTTATCTAGCAAAAAAGTGGTAGACAACGTTGCGGGATAATACACAGATAATAAGCTTATTATATGGTTTGAAAGCATAAATTATTGAGAGAATGTACAAAACGCCGTTATGTTGTGCACGAGCCTCGTCATCTAATTGCGACATAGCATTTCGACAGTGAAAACATCAAGCGATTTGCATGGTAAAACTGACGCTAAAAATGTTTGAAAGTTGAAATTTAATGCATAGCCCTCAAAGGGATTCTATCTCACATTACCTCTGACATATGCAAATGCCAGCGTACTCCAGACAAATACGATTGAAGATTCAGCATGCAATAATGTTCATTGAAATGTCCATGTGACATGTTGAAGTGTCCCAATTATGTTAGTAAATGCGCCTTCTTTCGATTATATTCATATGGGTTCGATAACTATGCCGATAATCGCGCTTTATATATATATATATATATATATATATATATATATATATATATATATATATATATATATATATATATATATATATATATATATATATATATATATATATATATATATATATATATATATATATATATATATATATATTTAAATTTACCTGGTTGTGATGCTACAACAAACCACGAGACAGGGAATGCCAGGGATGAAATGCGCACTTTTTCATAGAACAAACTATATTCGTATAAGCTAGTTTAGTCGACCACACCAAAACACATCAATAATTAATCTTCTATGGCCAAATTTGTCTGGTCTCTATGATTTCATCACTCAAAGGTGTTTCTCTTGGCAGTAATTCTTTACGATATATCGTTTGTTAGTCGCTTTGTAAAATAAAATCGTCTGATTTACCTCTGCAGGTCCGACGACTTGATCACTCTCGAGTGGTTGTTCGGTACGATGGCTGAAATAAGTCAAGAGAGTTACAATGAATGTTTAGGAAAACCAGTAGGTTGGGAGGTAGGTCTTGTAACTACTCCAGTAAGGGTATAAACGCCATCAGCTGTTGGATAAACATTTGATGGTATTGGCATGATACCACTATGCATATCGACAAAACAAAAGCAGCAAGATGGTAAACATAATAAGATATTTAATTAAATGCCAAATTGTGTCAATTAGAGAAAAAGCACTGGCTCTTAGGAATTGAAACATTTTGGGCTTTGGCAAATGGGTGATCTTGACATTGCTGCAAGCGTGTGCTAAAATAGCGATTTTATTCAGATAGGCTACAATTTAGTTAGAACCACAACCCACTTGACTTAATTATGAATGATCTCTATTCACAAACAGACTATGCATGCATTGTAACCGAGATAGAGACAAATATGCATATGGTAACAGGCAGGCAGCCGACTTCACGAACGTGTAATCTCATAGCACAAACGTGTTTACGGGAATTTCTTAAGTAGGATATTAGTAAAAGCAGATATTTTCAGAAGATTTCAACGGGGATTCATCCAGTTTTCATTAACTGTATATTAATTATCTTCAGCAAGAACAACGGGTTTTACATGCCCCCTACCCCTTTTCATTTTTAGTGTTTCTATTTGTATTTTCTTTCTTTGCGATAGAGACGAGTAATTTCAAACAGGCCTCATTATACTCATAGATAGTTAAGAGAGTGACACAACATATTTTGTGCGATCACTGGGCTGTATAACTTAACTAGGCTAATGGATTGCCGGTGAGTTAGTAAATTTAAATTTGCTTTGACAGTAACGTACCAAACTTGAAATCCACAGAAGTGTAATACGAAGAACCTAACGGCTTACATAAATCCAACTGCTGCTTGAATATTGTACAAGTTAAGGAAGTGTTGCACAATAACTGTAAACAATGCTTTTCATGCTTACAAAAGCTGGGAGTGGGTATATTCTAAGTCTGACTGTTGGCTATCCATCACTAATGTTAAGGGCGAAATTGCTTCTAGCAGTTAATGCACCGAAAACCCCATATACGTGATATTAAATTGAAGGCATCGCTTTAAAAGGTTATCGGACTTTAGTGTTCCATTGTTGATGATCGTGGGCAAGCTAAGGCAGCTGTTTGTTGGTAGTGACCACAGAAGGATGTATACTATACGGTTAATTTGGTATTCGCTGGTGAAAGCAGTATCGTAAATAGATAAGAAGTAACCTGAGGGTCACATGGAGGCAAGCTTTGATTGATGTATACGACCTGTAATACCAAGTTTAGAGTATTATAAGCGATATATTCTCAGCCGTGAGATAATGAAAAATTGCGCTTTTACTTAGGACAAGAAATGTGATACTGTACACAGGTGCAATCCTCACCGTAGTGGCCAAATATGACGATGAATGATACTTGATGTTCGAGTTTGATAACATAAGATTGTGAGTTAGAGAAGATTTGTGCTTGTATGTATTCTGATTATTCATGTATACTATTGCTGTTGTTCTGGATGTTACAGGCTATATGTCACATAGGGGGACCAGGTCGACAGTTATATATATTATATATATATATATATATATATATATATATATATATATATATATATATATATATATATAGATATATATATATATATATATATATATATATATATATATAGATTATATATATATATATATATATATATATATATATATATATATATATATATATATATATATATATATATATATATATATCTCTATATATCTCTATATATATATATATATATATATATATATATATACACGGCCTCCATTTATTAAGACGAAAAAAATACGAAGTGGTCGAAATAACTTGACCTATCAGCAGCAAATGGCATGTTGTTAAGGAATCTTTCCTGTTGATGCTTGTTGTATAAATCCCCACCAACTCTCATGTGACCCGTAAAAAATTGCTTGGGATTCTATCGTTTCAGGCAAATAATGAAATTTAGATCCGTTTGGAGGGAGACTAAATACCATCTCAGGGAAACAGCCGGCATATGGACACCAGAACCATTGTTACTGCTTGAATGACACGAATCCTCAATAAAATCACGGATATGCGGTAATAATTAAATTACGCGTACGAACGCTGAGTTTGCTTTTGACTGATGTAACTACCCCATTAAGTTCACGCGATCAGTGGGTAATTTCCTAGCCACACCTTTAGCAACACAAGCTTAATACATATATGCATTGCTGTCAGCGCCATTGTTCGTTAAGCTGTAAGAATGGTTTCTCTAGTCTGCCATTAATTGGGCCCAGTGTATTTCAAGCATTGAAACTACATCGAGTTATTATGCATTCATAAATTCATGCATGCATGCATACTAAGATTCAGCACAGACTGCAGGGGCGCAGTATCACAATACATTTTAATGAAATACCTCGTATCATACGCAGCGGGGATACGCGTCCAATTGCCATTTGTGTTGATATAACTGATCCGGAAATGACCACAGAGGATTCTTTAATAATCTATGGTCAGCTCTGCGAGCCTAAAGGTACCACGCATATATCTTATGTATGTGACAGATTTCTACCAGTAGTCCTTTGTCTGCCCTTTATCTACATATCACTTCTAGGAAGTGGCGAACGACAGCAGAATTATAGAGTGATGATGTAATGGTGGCATGGGGCGGAACACTATTATCTTGTACTATCATGCAACATAATATGTATCACAATTTATGCCTGAAAGCCGTGTTCACGGTTACAAGTTCAATGCGAAATTGCTGACTTGACATATACGTCACCTTTTGTGAGTTCGATTCCCAAGGTGGGAAAACATTCCCATGACCCGGATGATCAAGTTAAATGGCTGCCCGCTCTTGGCAAGGGGATGCATCCAATCCAGTAGTTCAATATTATTATGCCGGACATATGTCGCAGCTTTGTCTCTTTTGCAGATCGACTTGGGCAACGGGTTTGTGCTTTGTGGGTGCTGGCCCAAGCATCACGCCGGCACTTGACGTGAGCTGCCCAAGCATAGCAATCATCCTCGTCCATCACCGTCGCTTTATCATGCCGTAGTTGAAATAAAAACCTAATCATTACCTTTCCACTGCACAATCTAATGTTAATGTTCTTCCAAGAGGACCGAGTAATTGGAAGCGATCTATATTCACACACTAATTAAGCTCATGTCAACTAAGATTTAATTTATGCTCAGAACCAATATCTATTTTTCACAGATGAGAGGTTGGTAGTGTTAGTCCGCAGTTTGCTCTATGTTTATATCTTACTGCCAAGGAGGGGCAAACGGTTTTGTTCATCTTGATAGCGACACCGCGTTGAGCGGTACTTAACCGCGTTGTATATGTGTTGGCTGCATAGGGCAGTGCACAGTTATCTTGTGCTTTCTTGCAACAGAATATACAGCACAATTTATGCCTGAAATCCGTATTGACTGTCACATACAGAAGGAAGTTCATTGCAAAACTGCTAACCTGACACAGCTCTAGAGAGGCAACTGTGATGTTAAAAGTTGCATGATCGGACGCTTTGGAACTTGTTGATGCTAAAACTCTAAGGAAAGCGTGGATTTCACCGGGAATTACAAGAACAATGTAAGATAAGACGATGATGATAAAGATAGCTGTTATCCGTTTTGTTTGTCTCATGCTGTTTGATGAAACGTTGGCCCGAATAGAGTTTTGGAGCTCGTTGGACTTGACTAGACTGATGGATAATAAAGCATTGAGTGTGACGAGCATTATAAAGGGCGCCAGGACGGAAAATATAAAAAATATCCAATTATAGACGAGGTACGAGTTAGTATCGTTCAGCATATGTGCCGAACTCAGGAAATAATAGCCATTAAAATGATCAAAACGCTTGTAGAAGAATCTAGGTATGTTGATCAGCACAGCCACTGTGAAGACAACAACAGTGGATATCCAGGCACACTTGACATCAATCATGTGGCGAGCTTGTAATGGTTTGCAGATGGCAAAATATCTGGATCCAGCCATTGTGACGGTCAACCAGGTACTTGAAAACATAAAAATTTTGGTCAATGCCTCATGAGAATACGCATAGAATAGGTCGAATGTGAAACCTCTCGCTATCGACTTGGTGAGATCCGCAAATATCTTCGGCAGGGATGATACACAATAGAGCCAGTCCGACACCGCCAATGCAAGCAAACCAACATTAGCAGAGCGCTCCATAGCGTGCATGGATTTATCTCTGTTAGTCTTAATGAGAACGATCAGATTGATAAGATTGCCGAGAATGCCAACAATGCTTATAGCCCCGGACGCCTTGTCGATGCAATCTAATATACTGTGAGACCAATTTTTGATTTGGATAATCTCATCTGATGCGGTGAACGGATGCACGCTGACGTTAAGCAATATCAAGTGATATGCACCGAAAGAGAGCATTGGCTCGGTGATTGATTCCATGACAATGCCGGTTCAGTTTGAAGCTGGCTTTGATGTTAACGGAGCAGGTGATAGCTGAAGAAACAACACGCAATCGTCGACTCGATCACATAGGCGTATCCAAATACTAACTTCAAAGAGGCAATACATGTCAATGTTAGTAACACGTTGCAGTCTTCACAAATCGCAATTACAGATAGCCTCAGTTACTGATGTGGATCGTAAGGCTTTAAACGACCGCTAGTGCATCTCCGCGCTAGCTGCGGAGCTTTATGTAACGCCGTGGCTGCAAATATCGCTGCTAATGTTGATGTCGCTGCGGTTGATATCGACTGCGCCTCAAGTAGGCAAGATGTCAACTAGTTGGAGGAGTACGCCATTCGCTTACAATCTACCACCCGCGGGATGGAAGGTACGTAGGCCACGCCCACTTTCAGATGTGTCTCAATCTTCATTGATAGAATAATAGCAGCCCTCTTTTATCAGGGCAATTACCATATTGCGAACGTGGCAGCAAAGGGCACTTTTGTCGTTGGTCATCATAAGTACGACGATTTGTGTGCGGTTTGCATCGTTTTTCGTCTTACGTTTTATGGTCATTCCATAAACAATCTTTGGGTTCGTTTACACAAGTAGGCTTGATATCTCACCACTTATTGATGAATGCTGACTTGTGCAATATATAAATTATGACCCGCATATTGTTTGCTGCAGACAATTAACCTACACTGAAGCAATAATTACGGCAAGTTGGAATCTTTTACGATTATTTCATTCGAATATGCAAATCGCGCTTGTAATCCAATGCTGTTTGGATTATTTCTGTGTTCTGGTAGTTGCCAACCGTAGATTACGCTTCCACGGTACTCACCTAGCATACACACGTCGGCGTCATCTGAATGCATTACGGTTGTCCACAGGGCGGCGTTGATAACATTGTGCTCCGATGATCCAGTCATGTGGTATTGTATTGCTTATAATGCGGTAGCTTGATTAACAGTTGGGTCTAAGATGTATGAAATAAATCTGAAGGGTTTATATGCGATAGGCATTTGAGAACTGTTTGTATAGCCGTACCATGTTGCTGGTCTATTCATGCAGGGTGTTGATTCACCTGAGGCAGACAAACGGTAATCGTATCAAAGGCTGTCAACGCACGTTTAGGCCTCCTGCGTATTGGGCAATAGTGCTTACCTCATCAGGCTCAACTGATGTGGTATCGAAACGTGGTTTCATCACCAGTGCATGCAAACAATCTATTCGCGTACGAACTCTTCCAAAGCTCGTTTTTAATGACTCACTCAAGGTGCGTAACTAAACAGACATCGCAATGGCAACAGCAGCATCGATGACCGCAGCCGAATATAAAAGCAAACGCAGATAAACATTCATGGTCATTTGACGTCTAACGATCAGCATAATTCACCGAGGCTATCCATGGTTGCTGAATGGGGAGAATGTAACGTGCTTCATATAACTACCAATTAAAATTGTCTCCTTAGAAGAAGTTATTGGATCATATTCTGGGTCAGCGTTATGTCAACAATACAGCGCTGTTCTATCCTCGATCACATGATTCGTCGACATCTAATCATGTTTCGTATCTAACTTGCATTGTCATCAACCGAGCCAATGCTCTCAACCGATGCGTATGCCTTTAACATAGGCATTCATTTTATGCATCATAAATGGCTATTGAAATAAGAAATCAGGCTAACTCAGTACTGGACATCATGGACTTGCTCTACTGTGCATAAACCCTGCTGAAAGATACAGCAAAATGTCTATCTCGTCCACAATTGAGTATCGTTTATAGCCATGGTCTCGGACCCCATATGGCTCGCAACATTCAACACGTTGATACAAATCACGCCGGTTAAGTCCACCAGACTACAAAGCTTTATTCGGGCAACTAGCTCACCGAACAGTATGAGGCAAACACAACAAATCCATCATCTTCATCATCATCATACCATACTCTGTCCTTGCTTTTTCCGGTATAATCCACGCTTTTCTGAGAGATTTGATCGATCATGCAACCTTTAACATCACTGTCGCCTCTTTAGAACTGTTTCAGGCACGAAATTTTTCCTTGAATTTCCCTCTGTGTGTGTTGCAGTAAAAGAACTCTATTTAGATGAACAATCGGTCATCCCTACTCGGTTGTGAGATGTAAATATTAAGCTGAGCGAGGACTCCTGTCATCCACATCTGCATTATGAATCACCAATCAAATGTTCATGTTTCAACAACATTCCAATTGAACATTGTATCAACAGTGTCACGATGAAATGTAGATGATACTAAACACTGCAGAATAGCATACACTGCATGTTGGATTGCCTAACGCACCTGCTAAACACTGCAGAATAGCAAACACTGCATGTTGGATTGCCTAACGCACCTGCGCTTTACTTGCGGCTTATTTTCTATAAATGCTGCTTTAAATCAGAAACTAATTTCTATGTATGCTGATAGTTCTATGAATACTTTAGCATACGTGTCTGTATTATGTATATATTACATCTTAGTGTTGCGGATTGTATATTTGGCATATAATGCACAATGATAGATATACCCTATATTAGGAGTTCAGATGTGTGGTTTATTTGTCAATTGATATTGGTTGAGGCCATGAAATCAACTAGATCCAGAGATAAGCCTTACTAAGCTACTTGAGTATGGACAATGTATCAACGATAGAGCTCGACCCAACACGTTGGATGGACCTATGAATGGCGCACTATATACAACATCGTTACAGATTATCCAGCAATGTCACAAGTCAGTGGTGTGTATGTTTATCTAACAGTTATTGCTGAATTTGGGCTTTATCTCTGTCTTCGTGTGTCTTTCAGCAAACGCCAGCCGAACGCGCATTGTCCTACATATCGTTCATTTGACGGGGTCTGTACATCTGTCAAATGCAAGCAATGAGCTAACAAAGGGTAGCGTAATTATTCATGCATGTACGTGACGGCTTAATCATTTCCGCAGCAATATGGCTCGTGCGTTCCTGTATATGTTGTGCGTTAAGTCGCATTCTGTCCACTTCCACGCTCATAACATGTTTTGAGATTGACCACTTCGCAAACAACCACCAATCACACTTGGTACAAATTATATCTGCGCCCAGGGAATAGAACGTAGAACAAACCAACTGCAAAACGGAAGCTGCATCCCTCAAACGGAATTCATCATTTGGTCAGGGCGCATGCAACCTGCATTCTCTCTGTTGCCATAGTCTTTTCATTATTGTATTAAGCCGTTCATGTCCCTAATTAACAAGGTGATAATACCAATGCAGCTCCCAAAACGATAGCCGCTTGCGTCTTACAACTCAAAGGATAGTGGATGACAATTGTGGAATAAGAGGCACTTTGGCCACCATAAGTAGGCCAAAGTTTCGGCAACCTACATATTCGTAATCTATTTTATTAGTCAGTTTTACCAGACTACAAATCGTTATTTTGGTCAGCGATGTTACAAACTGAAAATGGTTATTGCAACCAATCACCGCCTTTGTCACCGTCATCTTGAGATCGTAGGGCTTTGCGGTAATATTGGAGTATCATAATCAACAGTTTATCGAAATCGCTGTTAGAGTACATGTTTTACTGGAATTTCATCTCTGAAATCATTTATCACGGACCAGACAAATTAATCCCCAACCCATTTTCTGCACCTTTTTCGATGACGCTTTAGGCCTGATGGTTGCTGAAGTGATCGTAAACGATGATTGACGAGGATTTTGTGACAGCTCATTTCTGTCCCGCATCATGTATGCTCAGAATCACATTTATAATGTTAACCCAAAACTTTTGAAGGGTCCCTTTGCGTAAAAGTAATCTAAGTTTCTAGGCCATTCAACTGATGTGTTTTTTTATTAATACTCGTGATTAAATGAAGGACGTGGGTACAAGCAATGAACACTAATAACAGCTGTCGAGTTGGTGACCCTATGAAAATACTGTCTGCTGCATTCAGAACACTAAAATAATATATATGAATAACATAACACACTTCTCGATTTACTCAATAACTAGATGGAGTATTATTTATGGTGATATGTGGCTGTGACGGGAAAGTATGCACCTATATATAGTAGCGCAGTAATTGACAAGTGATAGTAAAATAATGCTTATGTGATCACTTGCACGCCTCATCTTGTTGAAGGTTAAATTGCAATGATTTATTATGATACATGGGCATGCACAGCTCTGGTCCTCAAAACGTTGACTTAAGCGATGTATTTGAAATGGAGGAAACCACACTGATATTCGTTGTCGTCGCTGTAAAATGTTTCTATTTGGAGGCTCGTGCTAAATAAGCGTGCATCAAGGCGACGCATTCAGGGGGGTGGGGGCCATATTGACGCTCGCCGGCATCTGTATGGGCGCATTAATATTCAAGAAATAGCCTTCTCGGTAGTGTCATGGCAGCCGCGACGAAATAATGCTTAATTGTTTCTGCAACGTTATAAATCTCGCATATCACATTTCGTGAAACTGCTGTATGCCTCTTTTATCAACACTGAGCGCTCTGTGCGCAACATGGCCCGTCTTTGCTGATTTAGTGTAGCAAACACACCATTCAATAAGCAAACATACAAAAACGTTTTTCGTGTTTATTATCATGAATAAAACCTTTAATAAAATGTAACCCCCCTTGTCGTCGTTGAGGTACCTAGTTTGCACAGGAGATAATAACATAGCTCCTGACCAGCAGTCGACATTTGGGACGTTTACACAGACAATGCGGCATTCTATTTTCTAGAATGGAATTGCTTAAACCAAGAAAAGAACGTGGATTAGCTGAAAGTAAATGGTAAGGATTTAATCGATGAATCAGCAGTTGTTGCTGAGAATGTGACCCGTCCAAATGCATTTTGCATACAACAATGCTTTAAGTGTGCTCGACAAACAATATGGTTAGGAATGGATCACTTGCACGCCTCAAAATAATGACGTACACTTAAGGTTGTGGATACTCAAGGCATCAGTCTAAACGTAGCCTGCTTCACTGCCTAGTCTGATCGACATATTGATGTAGGATCTTCAACTTCCCATAAAGGCTGATACTTATACTTGTCGTAAATAAATGCGCATAATTGAATTAACTCCAGATGTAGCGTTCCAGAAATATGTTACTCAAGGATTGATGTTACCAAGGGGATAGATACGTTTTCCCCTTTGCTGTATGGTTTGGAAATTTAGAACTTTAATTGCGGTAATTCACTATAATACCATAGGTATCTAAGGCATAGCATCTCAAACGGAGGTAATGGAGGAAACCACCCTGACATTCGGCGGTGCATCTGTGAAAGGGTTCTAGCTGGAGGCTCGAGTTACATGACCGAGGCGAAGCATTCACGTTGCCACAATGGCTCTCACCGACATCTGCACTGTGGCCGGGGCTCAATAAATCAACAAATAGCCATCAAATTAGTGTAATGGCAGCATTGTCGGCAATAAATTCTCAGTTGTTATTGCAATTGTATATATTTGGCATTGCAAAAGTTTTGATATAGCACTTGACCAGTCAGTCGGCGTTTTGAGCAAGTAGTGTAGTGGCAGTATGTTGATGGTTTTAGCAGGACACCATACTCTAGGATGGAATTTCAAAAACCAGGAACATAAAGTTAATTAACTGAAACTAGACGCTGAGTCAACTAAGCTGGCAAGTGTGCTGGACGAACAATAAATTTTGGACAATGATTTAGATTTCCAAAGGAGCGGTTGCAAATGTGGTTTACAAAGTAGAGTGAATTGCAACACATGCTATCCAATACATTCCGTCATTATTCAAAAAAGTCCATCAGTGCATTTTGTATCATTAGACGACAGGGATGAGCCGAGTAGCAGTTCATGAACCAAATCGAGCTATCAAAGAACATGTGACTTTTCCATCGATCTCCGGAAATATTTATCTACTGTTCTAGCTTCTTCAGCAGAGAGGGGAACTATTTTAATTAACGTGTAACAGCGAGATTTCAGAAAATCTGATTGGAAATAAAACCACGTTGTCTTCAAATAAGCGAAATTAACACACTGTCATGAAAAGGTTACAACACTTCAATCTATTTACTACCCTTATAGAAGCCGGTTTAGGTTGTCACGTGGTTAGCCTATCACCACAACGGCTGCGGGTTCCGATATCTGTAAGGGGATGCACCGACCTAGTGGATCAGTCGTGTTGCGCAGAGCGTCTATCCGCTTAATAAAGTGCTGTAAGAATACCACCCTGGTTGTTTTGTGGAAGGATAATAACATTTTCGGGCCTTATCATATAATCACATCGACATCTATTACTTTTGTCGAAATCTTTGCACCAATTCATTCCTTTATTAGCATATTTTCAGTTTACGTTGGTCGAGCAACTTATCATACCTATCCCAAATATAATGATCCGTATTACTAGTAGAAAATGGTGTTCCAAATTTCTCTCATCCACAGTCTGTTCACAACGTGGATGAATGATGGACGGCCTTTGTGGTGTCATAGTGTGATAATAAATGAATATCACAGCTATCAATTGGTTTGCGATGCAGGTCTAGGCATATTGTTAAGTATTCTGGGACTACTTAATCTCGTACACTTCATCAGATCGAGCATATTCGTATCATCTATCACACAACGAACGAAGTTTTATGATGTTTATCTAGCAATTATGAGGTAAATAACAATCTGCTATCTTGGATTTTTGACGAACGATGATTTTTGTTTTGAACCGGGATGATCTATCAGGGTTCACTGACTTCTCCACGCCAGTCGCCGGAAAACAATTAACTCATGGCAAGCTGATGGGGACACGAGGAGAGCCTGTATTTTATCTCAGTTGCAGCTAATCGCTCAACATATGAATGAGACAGCTTCAACTTGCGCTTCCTAATACGGGAATGTTAAGAGGTGCGCTAAATGTAACTCTTATATCAATGTGCCTGAATTAATTTTAATATACTCTTGCATGCAATCTGAAACAATGGCAAAGGTTGCGTGCGAACGCTCTGTCCTATTAATAACCAAAACTAGCACCCATTCTTAAAGCAAATAGATAAACAGAAATGTCATATAAAAGCCTGAGATTTTGCATCAGCTTTATAATTTGTATCAAGCACAGATCATAACGATATCGTTAGCGATAAATTAACTGAGACGAGTAAGTGACATTGTACACGTTCGCTCAATGACAAATATTGTCGCTTTTGGTTTCTATGAGGAACAAATCGAACACTTCCATATGTATTTGCTAGAAATGGATTATTAGTCGGGAGTTAAGAACCCAATTCTTCGTCGAAGCTCATATTTTACACCAAATCGGCAGAGTTCTAATATTTCCGCGACTGATAACTTAATTCCATAAACTTTGTAATTACCAGGTGTTTTACGCATGTTGCGTTTGCAAAAATGGAAAAAAACCCGTGACAATATATGTTTTTTTGAATGGTGTATTGGGGGAAAGGCATGTGGATTTATGTGCACCGTATCTACTGCAAATGATTTATACTTTCAATATTTATTAAATAACTTTAGGCCCGTCGGAACAAAGCAACGTTTTATTACGAATAGGAAAGACAGTCGGATATATATAATTCCAGTTATGCAGTGGTTTTGATGCCGTCTCTCTTCTCACGAATATGCAACAAGCTAAACGATACCCAATTCCACTGCCATGAGCTATAAACCGCGAGATGAGATGCCTACGTTTCTGGATTTTAACAGAATCTGCATCCAAACAATTCACTCCAGAACGTATCCACAGTGGGGGAGCTACCTGACGTGGAGTCAAAAAAGCGAAATTAGTGTAAATGTTATCGGGCAAATAACATGTGTTTTGTTCCCATGCAGAGCAGAGTTGTATACTCACTTAATTCATCAAAGGCTTACCGCGCGTCAGACAAGCATACCAAGCGGGTAGTATTTCGACTTCTTTTATCAGCATGCACTTGTAGAAGTCACGTTATATGCGCAGCATTAATTCATAACTGCGTCTACTCTACAGCCTGAGTTGTAAAAGTATTCAATTTACCTGGGCTAAATATAATTGGCATACAGTGAAAGTCGATTACCATTATTATTAGTATCTTCTGACAAAATACGAACATACCGACGATCAGCAACGGTAACGCTAGTTATGTCTTCGATGTCGTATTTTCGTATCAATATTCTATATATTACAAATTTGTCGTTTGTTTAACTTGATATGAAATGGTAGGTTACTTGGTAGCAATGCGATATTTTCTGGCTTACGTAGCAACGGATAATTCACAGGAAGAGAAAGAAGAGGACTTACAACGCCAAAGATACATATCTATAGGGCAGCGCTGACACAAAGAGACGTACGCTGTTTAATCTGTGATTGCTGTACTCTCGGAGGAGCTGAACCACGTTTATTGATGTCAAAACTGTTATCACAGCATAACCGCGGTTGACCCTGTAACAGCAATGCAGATGAATGAGCACATTACCGAACGCGTACTTGGTGTTATGAAAGTAGAGGAGCTCAAGGAGTGCATTATTCAAAGGCGCAAATACTTCTGCTCTAAAGGTTAGAGGTCATTGACTCACATTGATTCATGGTGCAATATTATATATAATAAGCTGATGTGGCGACTTTTTAAGATTTATATTTCCAAAACACTCAATCGATTCCCAATAAATACAGTGTGACGTAGCAGTCGCAATGGCTGATCAGCGTCAATGGCGTCAGAAGTCGATCATTATGACCCTACCAGCCTGGCCACATAATCATAGCAAGAAAGGAAGGACGCTAAAATCGGTAGGAAATTAGCCAGCATTTGCTGATCGCCAGCATGCCATTCGAAATATCTCCCCATTCTAGTTATTTGACGCAGGAGTCCACTTCTTGGGCTGATGCGTCCGGGGGGAATTTTTCTATGTTAATGAACTCGCAGGCTTTGAGATGAAATATTATTTTAGTCAATTAAGTTAACAAGAGCTGTCCTTAACCAACTGACCACAGGCAAAAATGGTCCTTCTTCATGTACACATTTCCAGTGCAACCATTTTATATCATTATATCAGCATCAAGTCACGCTTCGCACGACGAGTTCTCAAACAACGCACTTCACTCAACCCTGATGCCCAAACATATGCTGAGGTACGGTTACAGTATTAATCTCTGCTCCAACAAGGTCCTGCTCAATAGCCACCTCAAATAAATGCTGTAGCCTTTAAATATATTAACGCCAATTGCCAAGACGGAGACGTTGCGCTTTGTAAGAAGTGAAGTCATCGCTGCTCCTGAGGCAATGAACAACGAATAACCCCATGCAATAGCGGTGCAGCGTATGAATATTGTGATACAATGCGGATGGGATAAAGTAGGTGCGATAAAAGTAGTAGTTTTATGACAGTGTGTTGATGTTTGAAAACAAAAATGAGTAGTGCTCTAATGATATTATGACACGGTTGAAATCTTGCTGATGACGAATGATGAGCGAGACTGGTCTTTGTTGGGATGTGACGGCACGATGAGTTTATTTTTCCTTTAGGGAAGGATACGGATTCCGTACCCCATAAATCCAGACGACAATATAGATATTGTGTTAGATAAAAGGTAACGTTGGTTAAGTCCAGGTTAGAGATGAGACGCACTTCCAATCTCTTCTTTACTGTCGTACGAAGTTGGCCTTCCAACTTGGTCCGTATCACGGTGACTATCGCGTTGTCTGAATTAAGAGTGTCTTTAACATTTGGTTATGCAGATGTATTTGTGGCGTCTCAAGCAATCATGGATGTTTCTATACGTTTGGGCAGATACTTGGGTTGGATCAGGGGAATTGATGTTTATTGGCGACTTATGGCCAGGGAATACAGAGCACATTCGGTACTAATACAATTGTCAGCACGAGTGACAGGATGTCTGATATCGAGGTTTAATACTTAAGGGGCGGGGTATTATGACTCTACACTGGATGACGACGCTTATTACAATATGAATTACATAAGATATATTATGAGTACACATGTGAACGACGCTGATTAAGGTTGATACTACGCAACGCATAAAATCTTATCAATAAGGGCGGTCACAATACCAAAATATATCTAGTTGTCTATATATTTAGTTAAAAGTAGAGAAATATATATATATATAGAGAGAGAGATATATAGAGAGATAGAGAGATATATATATAGAGAGAGAGAGAGAGAGAGAGAGAGAGATATAGAGATAGAGAGAAGGAGAGAGAGAGAGAGATAGAGAGAGATCTAGAGAGAGATAGAGAGAGAGAGAGAGAGATAGAGAAAAGCAGAAAGAGAGAGAGAAAGAGAGAGACCTAGAGACAGAGAGATATATAGAAAAGAGATATATAAAAATAGATATCACTATAGAGAGATATATATATATATATATAGATATAGAGAGATAGAGAGATATATATATAGATATATAGGGATCTATCTCTATATATATATATATATATATAATATATATATATATATATATATATATATATATATATATATATATATATATATATATATATATATATTATATATATAAATATATATATATATTTCGGACTAACAAAAGCGCAAATGACGAAAAGTCTATCATGAGTAGAGATTGAGAGAGTGAAAATGTACAATCAAATGTACGTTTTCGAAGAGTTAAGATAATCAACATGCTGCCGACAGAAGTACCCTGAAGGACAGAAATTAGCTTGGTCTAAAGTGTTCCTTTGAACAGATGCAGTTTGAATAAAGCTGCAAAACTGGGGATCTATTAATATCTGTAGATTAAGCGTTTTATAGTGACACATAATCATGATTTGTCGGATGTAGGTGAGTGAATTCAATCTCGATGTTCAAGTGCGACTCAGATTACCCAGATCTGAAGTAAGATCATCAGGGCTCAATCGTATGTTCTAAAGTATGCACGACCTTTTTCATACAATGATATATTACAATAGCAATTGTTTTACTCTGCTTGCAGGCATCATCTTTGAACAAGATATTGAATACGGTGTTTTTAGCAGAGATTAAGCGCCTATCTGCAATCGCATAAGTTTGCGAATCATACGTGCGACGTAAAACTCAATGGTTTGTATGTCATTAATGCAGCCTTTTTGTGTTTTGGATCACCAATATCGCGTACTCATTTCACAATCTGCGGACAATTACACTACTAATGGCGCTTTGGTTTGTACTTGACCCTGGACCCACTCAACGCGCTACACATCTTAATTCATGCAGCTGCATTATTTGAACAATCAATAATTCAGGCTGTTTGCTGCTAATGTCGATTGTCCATTATCATGCTGATCGTTTGGTACTCTGAGTGCTACTTTTATATTTGAGAAGGAGGTTTATGTACTACTCAAATGTAGGTACGGTACATCGCACATAGGCATGAAATGCACAGCTCAATAGCGATCTACCCAGGGCTATAAGGGAGAAATAAAACAATCAACCGCGAACTCGGACAATCATATACTATATAGCACGATCCCGTGACAAATGTCGCGAAATTTATCATTGCTGCCCTAGGGTACGCATTTAAGGCTGTAAATATGAACCTTTGTCTGGTTAATATAACCGTGAATGTCACTGTCAGCCATAAATGTATTACAAATGAATTTTCATCCCCTCCTTTCTAGATATTGTCTTAATTATGCCCCTCTTTTGTTCAATTATCCTAGCAGGTGGCTGATTCATCAAGTCAATCTTATATATAAATATATACTTATCTTATCTTAATGAGTCTGCAAGTCACTCATTGTTAAGAATATTCAATATATTCTTCTATAGGGGATAGTGTACATATGGTGCATATTAGAATAAAGCATGACATTAATCCGTGTCTATCACAAAAGATAAAAGTGACGGGTATAAATGAAATAACACGGCAAAGGATTGCTGTATTATGTGGTTCTATGCGTTCACACATGATGGTGTGAATATGTTCCATAACGAACATGGTCTTGCTACGAATATTTGGCAACTGACCAATAAATAAATTTGCGGAAAACTAAGTGGCAGGAATTAATAATCGCGTGAAAGGTAGATAGTTGCTTAAACAAATACAACCCAACTGTTTTAATACAATTCATTCGCTATGTTTTACAAATCGACCGAATGTCAACGCCAGGTTATGCTATTTGACATTCAAGAATGATATTTTCAGTATATGTGTACGCACAAAAGAAGCACCTCTTCATGCTACAAAACTACTCAAGGGCTATTATCGAGTATGGTATGGATTTTAGAATGATGCCCGGTGTTATTAAGCATTTCGGTCAACCGAGTATGTTGAGTGCTCGTGACGTGATCGTGCTGAATTATGCTTACTGCTACGGCAATAGAAAACTCCATATATAGCAGGCTATTATCTCCCGCTTTGGCAGAGGTTTATTAGTTACGACCATTTAATAATTAAATAAAATAACGAATTACAATTATTGTCGCAGCCTTGTGATGGGTAATCAGCAATCTGCACTGTGATAGATAGCCACAAAATATTAGGAATTCATAAAGCGTACGACATATTATCGTTGTGCACAGATGACCTTTAATATGTTTGTATAATGTATGAACGATGAGGCGTGGTCTAATGTATGGACGATGAGGCGTGGTCTAATGTATGAACGATGAGGCGTGGTCTAATGTATGAACGATGAGGCGTGGTCTAATGTACGGACGATGAGGTGTGGTCTAATGTATGAACGATGAGGCGTGGTCTAATGTATGGACGATGAGGTGTGGTCTAATGTATGGACGATGAGGTGTGGTATCGGTCTACTTAGTGGGATACTAGTGTAGACCACTTGTCATCTCTTGCATAGCATGCACACATGCCAATATTTTCAGATTCTCCAGACACTGTAATGCTTTTGTCAGATATTAAACAAATAATTCATGCTGCAGCAATGTACTTTCAATTAATCATGTAGTATTGCGCGCTGTTGCGGAACCAAGGACGTTTATAGCTGACGGAACAGTTCACGTCTTGTATCTATCTATAACGCATATGCGCCGGAACTAAACTATCTTGACGAATGTTTATTCATTGTTACCAAGCCTAAGACACCGTTGATGATTATCTAGTAATTGTCAACACGGCTTATTGATTTATTACACATAAATATCATATAAATGGAAACATTGATTAAGAAAGGGTTTGATACCAGGTATGACACGCGTTCTGTATGGATTACATCGAGTAAGGATAGGTTTGTAAGCGAAATATGGCCTGTGGCAGAGCACACCTCAACCAAGAATTCACATCACGTCATAAATAAAGGTAATAATTAACAGATAACAAATGCGCATTACTCAATGGAGATATTGCACTTATGAATGATAGGAAAATTGATACAGATAGTATGGCAAAATGGAAATACCAGTTCATTTACCTACACTTACTATTGCTTGCGTATGTGTCGATAAAACCACAAGTGTGGCTCATCTTGCTACCAATGTACAGCACAGCTGGATAATTAGAATTTGGGGTCCAAGTGTTTGACTTAGTGATAAATATCAAGTATTCACAGTTCAGTAACAATAAATATCACCGGCTTCCATATATGTCGCTAGTCAGCTTGCAATAACGGTCATCTTCGTTTGGTACGTGACCACACCATGGCAGTTTACTCACCGCGCAGCGGTTGCTTCACCAGAACGTCGTCAGTTCAGGCAGAACAGCATATTTTCATGCGCGGGATGGACCTATAGTAAACATTATCAATAAACACTGCCGCTGTGACGTGCTTATTGTTTTCATTTCACTTTTGGCTTCATAATAGTCGACTGGAAAATTCATGGTATACTTTCTTTAGGAGCCCTGCTAAAAGTCCTTACGATCATTTGAGATGTACAAAGAACTGAACTGATTAATTGTCAGCTGTGAGATTGGGTCTTGTTTTTATATCAACAATACGAAGATCTTTGCTTTATACCGCGTCACACCAATATATATGACTAATATTTAATGCCAAACACATCATTAGCAGGAATTTTTCAACTGCTATAGTTTGTAAAAAATAACCCAAGGACACAACTTACCAATGACATGCTCATTGAAACTTGATCGCGTTAATTTACCACGGACATTAAATAAGTCTAAGAAGGACCTGCCGCATTGACGACAAAACTACGAATCCTGATAAATTACACAAATACTCACTATTGAATGTTTGTTAATGCATTACAATATGGCATGCACACCTCTGCACCGTTTCAATGAGCCTCGACTGTTCTGTATTTGTACTCAGCTTATACCCAATGGTAAGTGTTGGCTGTAAAACGGCCCCTTTACCTTGGTTATATCACATTCAATCATCCGTATGCCAAAAGGTTAGCGCAATTATTCATGGCGTTGAGGATAGTTGTATGTGTACATATCTAGAATTGAAAATATTGCATCTTACCCGCTAGGTAATTTGCCGAAGTCGTTCACACGCCCACTTGATGCCTTAGTCTAAGAATTGCACATGGCATGCTTGCCTGTGGTGGATTTATAACTTACTTGACACCGAGATTTTTGCTTTCTAGCCAATAACACCTTGAGGTAAAGGATCTGAGCGAATGGCATGCTGCTCCAACTAGCTGGCATCACACCTCCAGACGGCAGAGACGACATCAACTGCAGCTGCAGTAGCAGCACTAGCGACAGCAGTAGCCAGAGGGTATATAATAGACGTGTGAAAACATGCAACAGCAACCAGTTTATTAGGCCACCTGAGGGTTTCATTGCCAGAAGCCGTAACGTTATCATATTACTATCACCGTAAAGTTTTCCTTCATTTGAGCCAGTGTTTGGATGCGCCTCTGTGGGATAAGGGCAAAAATATGGCGTTGTTTCGTTCGGGCATCACATGCAGCGAGGATATTTAAGCCTACTTCTTTGTAAAACAGCACTGCCATGGAATCATCCACAGAGCAAATGCTTTCATCTGATGTGTATAACTTACAAGGGCTCAATGTCAGCGGTCAGATGTCAGATGAAGTTATCAAAAGAACAAATTCGGCAAACGAAATACTGGACAATGTCGACAAGGCTTCAGTGGCTATGTGCATTTTTGAAATGTTCGGCAATCTCAGCAATCCTTTCATTCTCATTAAGATGGGCCGGGACAAATCCAGACACGTTATGGATTGCTGTGGGATTGCTGGCACTGACTGTGTCCGACTTGCTGTACTGTGTAACAGCCCTCCCCAAGATATTTGGGGATTTTACAAAGTCTACCGGTAGAGGTTTTGCCTTTGACATGGTCTATATGTACTCTTACAAGGCATTGACCTGCATTTTCCTGTTATCAAGTACCTGGTTAACGGTCAGAATGGCAGGAGCTAGATATTTTGCCATCTGCAAACCATTACATGCTCGCCACATGATTGATGTCAAGTTTGCCTGGATATCCACTGCTGTAGCCTTCACAGCGGCTGTATTGATCAACACACCTAGATTCTTCTACAAGCGTTTTGAATACTTTAGTGGCCATTATTAAGTTCGGCACATATGTTAACCGATACCAACTCGTTTCTCGTGTACAACTGGATCTCTTTCATATTATCAGTCTTGGCTCCCTTCATATTGCTCGCCATATTTAACACTGTTATCCATCTCTCTGGTCAAGTCCACCAGGCTCCAAAGCTTTATTCGGGCCACTAGTTCGAACAGCATGCAGCAAATACAACGGATAACGGTATTGCCCATTGGACGCAGCTGGTTAGGTATATGTGAGCCCATAATGGTCATCCGCACAACATAATCCTACATATGCCTATTGGATGCAAAGCTTATGATATTCGTGACACACTTCGTATCAGCTTGATATAACTAAAACAACCAAGTTACTTATTGTGTGTTGATTATGAGGTCCGCATCTAGGGCTTAACCTTAGAATATGTATTGTGGGTATCTGGTACTTAACGCTAGTTATAGTTGCAAATATCGGATACAGCAGTCACATGAATTGACTTGACTGGTCATTACCATGATTTAGCACTTCATTGATTCCGTTAAATTGAACATTGTACAAACAGCCTTATCATAAAGTGTATCTGATATAAAAAGCTACAGAATAGCAAACACCCACGCTTTTCATGAGACTCGTGGTATTAATTTACATGCCGATATTGCTATCACCTGGAGCAGAAATATGAATAATGGATATTGGGTGGTACTCTTGTCCGACATGCTTTCGACGCGAAGATTACTCTTTTGCAATACCAGTCTAAGAATTGTGTCGAGCAAGCCACCCCTGGGGATATGCATCCCTCTACAAAGCATTTTATTATTTCTGTTTAGGAGGGTCTCGCTACTGCTATCTCTTTCAATCTCATCTTATGTGAGAGAAATGAAAGATTATACTGAATTTAGCTCCATTTTTGACATTCCCCCGCATAAACACGCGGGGAATGTCTAAAATGTAGCTATAAGAAAAACTTCAATGATAGACAAGAGGGTGTTTAAATGATGAGGGCGCAGAACGGCTCTCCAACGCTGTCAAAAAATAGTCCACGACATCCTATTCATATATATCAAGCCCTGCTTTTGGAAATACAGGCAAATTTGTTTTTAACGCAGCAGCTCGTAGACAATAATTATTGCGAGAGTTTATCTCAAATTCAGTATCGTCTTTAACAGACAGACCTTTTACAAATATAATGGAGAGACAATTTATACCTTATTCTCTGAACAAAACAACGTAGGATTTGAAAATAACGCTGAATGAGTACAACGTTGATTTGAGGTGGTGACTAAGCCTAATTACTATTGCTGCATGCAACAGGTATCACAGATTTGCTCACATCCAGTACGAGTGTAATGAGATTTCGTATGAAGACTTGCCTTACTCACGCATCACTGTTGGGTTCAAATTAGAACATATATGTGCCTTACATATATGTGCCTGTATTTAAAATATCGACCCTCCTATGCACCTGTATGAGCTGGCAAGTACCAACGATACTGGATCACTGCAAAAACGTTCTTAATTAATGTGCTATCTTGTAAACTTCATGAAAATTAGAATGATCACAATACGATTTCGCACTGTTAACTATAACAGCAAAACGTACTTGTGTCGCACTTGCTTATAATTGTGAATGAATGTTTTCATATGAGCATTCTGTTGCCGCCAAGATCATTCATAATGGTCAAGAGATGGTTAAGCATAGGAGAGATGAGTTTCGGCCACGAAGTGTGGAAAGGCAATAGTTGTTTCGAGGGTGTGAGATCAACGATTGATTGAAAACAGCGTTTGATAGAAGGGGCAATGCCGACACACGTGTCTCATTTTCTCATGGTGGGTTAGGCCATAGTTAGTGTTAGTGCAATTCGTCAATGTTGGATATCTATAAAGAGTTATATAAACTTTGTACAGATTAACCATTATGACATTTTCTTTATGACATATAATCATTATACCCACTGACAGCTAGAATCATACGCGACGACCGATGTAATCCCTTACTGGAATCATAATGACCTGGTTACCTGACATCTCTAACTAAAGTCACCCCACTTCCGATGTCTTTTATACCAGCAGGATAACACAATTATAAACAAGTACACGCCATGACGTAGTCTCATGAAAACTAGCTAATTTGGTGCGACATAAAAAACGGATATCCCAAAGGATTATTATACTTACGACATCATAAAAATCAAAAAGGTATACAAAGCACGTCGTCAGTGGTTAGCGTGTAGCTAAGAAGCAAGGCAGACTGTGCAGTTTATTGTAGAAATTGATAGTGGACAAATTTAAAGCAAACCATTGTGTGTTAAAATGAGAAGTCAACATTGGTGGGAAAGGTCTCTTTGCCGATGCGTGTATTTGTAATGACTTCGCTTTCATCATATCTAGACGCTTACTTGTTATTTACAGAACACCAGTTGTTTCGAGATTATAAACTTGATCTGTTGAATTCCCCAACAAATCCTGTGCTCCAACTGCGCGGGAAGACTTCATTTGCAGCATGAAATAAACAAATAGCAATGAATGTTCCTACATTTTCTCATGGGGCCAACAAGGGGTGCTTCAGTTTTGGTCAACATCATGGTGGTCGCTATTGTGCGAGGTTTTACCACGAACCAATTACAGCGTGCTCATTAACATTAACGATGGTAATGCATATCACAGGCCTATAAATGGGACAAAGTTCTCTTCTGATAATAGTATGCTAGCGATGCTTCTTGCTTGCATTCAAGTTTTTCTGTGATAAAAACAAACCGCTATCCGTAGACGAATATCCGAAAAATAGTTTCCTGACATCAAACCCCTTGATAACGGCTTGCTTCGTAGGTGACGCACAACTTATTTGTTTTGCAATGCTGATGCTAATTGACATTAGCGTGACGTGACATTTCCCGCGTTAGAAGTTAATTAGACGATGTGACACTCCCCGTTTGGATGCGCTGCTCTATCCTCTTCTTAAATTCCCTATGTAAATCCTCGAATCGCAAATTCCTTGCATGTCACGAACCTTTGTGTTTCCGTAGGATCGCATCCACATAAAGTCCTCGACAACGATGATTGGGACATAAACACAATTATTGTATTACAATGAACGTGTCCACCTTATGTCATAGACGGGAAATCAATGGTTATTTGTGCAACCATGTAGATAAAACCCTTATCGTTTTCTACTGTCTAATGCTGGGCTGTAGGATTGTTCAGGTTTTATTCTTATTATTAATGCTTTTCATGTGATTCTAATTAAAGTTACCTGCGTTTACAGCGGACGATGAGATTTGTTATCGTGTTATGTTGCTTTTATCCCGATCATAGGCGTTGCTCTTTGCAAATGCGACATTTGTTTTAGTAAAAATGAATAAAAACGCAGAATGTTCATTATCCACAGACGGCATAGACGACTGATTGGCCTCAAAATACGATAAAGTTGTACATTTCGCATTCACACCGGAAGTGTGAGATAGTGACATGCTCGGTTTGTTTGATTAGGCTTTGGCAAATATTCCGAGGAAGATGGCGCGGGCTGGAATGACATCGTCTGCGATGACAAAGGGTTTTTGGCTATCACAAACGGTGATTAAAAACAGCTCTTGTCTGTATAACTTAGTAACATTTTTAAATGAACTCTTAGTGAAGAAATATCAATCAACAAATCGTCATTACAATGGCATGTTGTATGAACCTTTGAAGCAATGCCTGATCGATCGTTCCGGATATTCACCATGCCGAACGAAATTCAGTTTAATTTGATTATTCTTGTTGTAAGGCAGCTTGGGACTGATTATTGGCATTTGCATTTAATGCTGACTCAACCTTAGATATTAAATTAACACTACCATTACGTCAATATTTCAAACGAGTATTGAAGCATGAATTACATGGCTAGCGTGCATATTTACATTCTTGATTATAAACGCTGCTAGGTTATAAAGTAGCACTAGAGCCAATCTCAATCTAAAGCTCTAATGCAATAAATTGGTCGTTTGCTTGCCACTGTAATTGCCTTTTCCATGCTGTGACGGCAATATCGGCCATTGCAACCGAAACCGAGATATATATATATATATATATATATATATATATATATATATATATATATATATATATATATATATATATATATATATATAAATAGGGATACAGTTGCGTGAGTGGGATATGCTGTCCGATCAATTGTTTTGTTAAATAGGGATACAGTGATTTGCTGTCCGATCAATTGTTTTGTTAACAACATGATTTCGGGAACTTAATCATCATGCTGTAAGGTACAACCGCAAAGGGAATTCAATCCAACTGCGATCGTGTTCCTTTCACGTGTAATAATTATTATCTCTCATAGATATTCCTTGCAGATATTCTTTTTGCTCTCGCATATTTACGAATGAATAAATGCAAAAACAACCTTGAGTAAATATATTGAAAGCGGGCTGGATTGGATTAATAGTTGTTTTTAGCTAAAATGCCATCGCTGCCAATTTAGGAAAAATGCACAATATCAAGTGCCCATCGCATACATGACCATATACAGTAAGTTACAATGGTAACTCTTAAGTAACAAGATGCTCAATGTGGGCATCTCCAACCTTCGAGGAGTCTCTTCTAGATAGGATCAGCTATGACTATATTTAAAGTGTAATATAACAGTTTTACCATGGTACAATTCACCATAAAGCATAATAATGCCGACAACAAAAGAGGCTTAACAAAATTAATGTTTGGATTAATTCCATAATAATCATGCAAGTGTGGGAGTCAGTGACACCGCCATAAGAAGGGGCCTGGCCATTTCTGGCTCCCATACCAGGCATGCAGCAGAAGCTGACCTTGTCATAGAGGTTGATGACCTGTGTACCTCATAGAGCATGCAGCAGAAGCTGACCTTGTCATAGAGGTTGATGACCTGTGTACCTCATAGAGCATGCAGCAGAAGCTGGCATCTCCATAGAGATTAGTTGTGTGTGTGTGTGTGTGTGTGTGTGTGTGTGTGTGTGTGTGTGTGTGTGTGTGTGTGTGTGTGTGTGTGTGTGTGTGTGTGTGTGTGTGTGTGTGTGTTTGTGTGTGTGTGTGTGTACCTCATGGTGCTCGCAGCAGAAGCTGACATCGCAACAGAAATGAGTAGAATCACTGTGTTTAACGGTTAAACCAAACTACTGTGGCAGTTTCTTCCATTGCCAGTTATGTGGCTCTGCCTGTACGAAACGAATGGGTTACGAATGTGTCACTATAGGCATGTCCAAATGATATTTACAGTATATAACACCTTGGATATCTGATCAATGCATTATGTGATGCTGGTAATACGTGATATTTCATTTATAGTACCTATTTTCACCGTTGGTACATCGACTGATATGCGATAATAGAGCCAAATTTGGAATTTGTTTAGGTTATGAGTGATACTTTGGGCACTATAGATATGTCCAGATGATATAAACGTAATATATTACCTTTGATTAATAGTCAATGCATAATATGAGGCTGGTACAACGTACTATTTCCGTTGTGCTATCCATTTGTACCGTTGATGCATGGCCTGAAATCATATATTACTGCCAAATGCCATATCTCTTTGGTTATGAGAGATATTTTGGTTAATCTAAGTTTAAATGATATTGAATTCATATATCACCTAAGATATATGGTAAATGCATAATGTGAAGTTGGTACAATGTAATATTTCCATTGCAGTATCACATTGTAACCCTGATACATCTTCTGATAATCAGATAATACTGTCAAATGTTGTATTTCATCGGTTAAGAGTGATATTGTGGGCACTATAAGCATGTTAAGATAAAATTTACTTCATATATCACCCCTGATATATGGTCAATGCATAATGTGAAGCTGGTACAACGTAATATCTTAGTTTTAGTATCAATTTTCACCGTTGATACATCGCCTGATATCATATTTTACTGCGAAATGTCATATTTATTAGGTTATGAGTTATGTTGTGGGCTCAAAGGGCATGTCAAAATTATATAAACGTTATATATCCCCTTTGATACTTTGAGTTAGTCATTCAAATAGAGCTTTAGAAGAGTTCATCAAGAAAGTTAATCATCGATTAATTCGTTAATAAACTCGCTTGGTTACCTGCATAGCGGTTCTATTTATCGTTGGATTAGTGATGCCAAACGATATTTAGCGTTGTACAATTCATCAAGATGACCATCATAGCGCCATTTATGATTTACTTCATACGTCTTTAACACAACGTCATAATCAACCTGCAATACAAGCAATACAAGCTCACATGACATTATCATCACAGTGCACTGCTATCAAAGTCACTCTGTGTGCAACTGAGTCATTATCTGCAATGCATCCAGTTGACGCCGTCTTGCGTATGCTAGGTGATGTCTTTTTTAAGAGTAATCTAGTGTTTAAATAATCGAAACAGTATTGGATTGCGACAAAGATCAGCATATGCAATTATAACGCTAATAAACTAATTCCAACCTTCCATTGTTAGTGTCAGTGTAAGTTAATTGCCTTCTACCAAACATCTGCGGACCATAGTTTATATGTATTGTATAGGACCGTAATGAGGAAGGTTTCTGGCTTGTGGACAGAAGAATGACCTTGCACAATGAATAGGGGAAAATGGAGGCAGCGCCGCTTTTTGATGAGTCTCCGATTGAACTTTCACCGCAAAAGCCCAAGAGGTCAATGCCGTGTGAAATTATGCACGCAAGCTAGCGATTGTCTTAGGTCGCATATTAATTATATGAACGTTATATACAGAAAACCAACCTCTTTTCTGTCACAAATCATTTATCCAATCCCAGTTATAAGGATTTTTCTTGAACCACATATTCACGAGCTGAGGCAAATCCACATTCGATCGCACGACGAAACTTTCACAGCGTATAACTCACGAATAGCTTTGTCGTGCATTTGGATTTTTGCTGGTATGGTGGGTCGCAGCGCACAATGGGGTGATAAATGTGTCCATTTACCGGCATAAATGCAATACATTAACCTCGTCATGATTATGATTACAATCGTGCCTACCCATGATGGTTATATGACCTGCCAAACATATAGAAGATTCAACTGTGTTTCCACAGACTCGTCATCGATATTGTACTGCAGATAGGTATGATGGTGACACGGACACACATAAGAAGTACATTCGTCACCCCTTATTAAGAGACAAGCTGATTGGCCAAGTGTCACAGTGTCCAAAATAATTTTATATTTAAGCGGATTGTATTGCTCCATCAAATCAGGCATATACTGATATCGAACAGTACCCCCTCTTAACAGAAAATCTGGTCATTCAATCATATACAGTTAATCGGATTAAGTAGGACCAACTTGTAATTAAATGCAGTCTGTCAATTAAGTGAGTTCTGCGTTGTTCATTCAACCATTTAAACGTATTACTGGTGTTGGACGTCATACAAGGCCGACAAGAATGCTTGGTCAGGTATGCAGATATACACTGATTTCGTAATGCCGTCTGACAAATTATGGTTACAGGTGAGCATTCATTCTACAGTCAACTGCATCGGCATCGAGATTGCAACGCGGAAACCATACTAGTAATTTGAGGAATAGCGCTTCCCTAATGATACCACGATATCATGTGACGCACAAAATCGCAGGATAGGAAGGCAACTCCAGAATAAAGCATGAGCATTCATCGCGCAGACGGTTACTTTACTGCAACCATATGCTGCAGCTAAGAAATGAAATAGCCCATTCATAATGACGTCACCATTCGTCTTGTTTTAATAACCCCTGAATAGTAGAAATATCTTATTACCGATGACATCGCATGGTCTGTAAAATAAATATAGATTGAGACCGAGTGCCTTATTCATACACCACATGTTCGTTCACGATGAGCTCTCTATTGCTGTTTGTGAGAATGATCCAGTCATAAATAGCCAATATTGCCATTTCGCATCGTCCGTTATGCATTTTGAACAAAGGTGATAAGTTCGACAAAAAACGCTTTGTCTATCAAATGAATTGTGATGAATGTGATTCTTCATTCCAGTATACATAAGCAAGTAATAGCACTGCGAAACGTGTGTAGGATGCAAATTAGGCCCGACCTTTGCAGGCATATTGCTGGGAACTCACTCTGACGTTATGAAGCTGTTATGAGGATACAACGTTATGAGGCTGTTATGATGGATAAAACGCCAGCCCTATTCTATCAATGGAGCATACAAGATTTTGTAAACATTCAAATATACTGAACCTTTTTTATCATACTTTTCCTCCAAATTAATTTAGTTCACCTGATACCGTTCCTCTGCAGCACCTTGTAATAAATTTACTTACACAAACTTCCCTGGGCCAAACCGCTGAACAGCAAATTAGTTGTATAAGTTGAAACAAGCTGGTAATTAGTTGAGCTAAGTCTGTCGAACCGTCGCAAGGAACTAAAGAAAAATGGGTGCATGCATCAAACACATTCTTTATCTTTGCTCCTCTCCGATTTGTAATATTTAAGAGATTCAATTAATTGTGGCCTATCTGACGTATCGCCGATAAAATAGAGTGCAAATCGACCTCTTTGTTTTTAGCCTCGCAAGCAACCGGTTATTACATTAACCGGATGGCAGTATTTGAAAGGTTACGGCCCACATTTTTATCGGAATGCAATGCGATGCCGCGTGACAAACAGGCAAGAGGATTATGTGAATGCATGCTAGTTATGTCAAGTGTGCGTGAAGGAGTTGCAGCTGAATATAGTCCCTAAGCAGTATCGTAGTCAATGATTAGTGATCGCTGATCAATTACCCGATGAGTTGTTCTATACCATGATGCCAACGTTGTTTTGTCCTTTGATTAGTGATCATTCCACGATAAGAAACTGGAAGATTAAATGCAAAAATTTGAAGTCATTCATTAGATACTTATGACGCTTGAAATGGTGCTGGAACAATGTAAGACATGCCTAGAAGGCTCAGATTACCAACACGAAATGGCCATCGTATTTAGAGCGAGGATTCAGGGACTGAAATTCATAGTCTGTATTTTGTCTCAGTTATGTCAATCGACATATCATACGACAACTTCCACCTGTTTGTCCTCGTCCGAGGGTGTTTATACATATGTTTGCCTAAAATATTAATGCAATATTGATTCGATCCCCAAATCTGTTTTTGCTTCTTTTTTGGTCATGCCAAATTTGGTATTTATGGCCATGAATAACCTATAATCAAAGCCGTCGATAATGCTTGAGCTTGAAAGGATGATTCATATACATATTTGGTATTTGATATTACACCAAACACCAATTGTTATATAGGCTGCGAATCGGTCATTTTGCACACATGCAAGCCAAAGTAACTGAGGTCTATATTGCCGTATTCAAACAGTCAACCATTGCACAATTCGGGTGTACTGTTCCATTCCGCCAACAAGTACTTGTACATTGGCTACGAGATGATTGTTATGATAGTGTGATGATAGTAATGTGTAGTCTGAAAGGATGTAGGTAAGGCCAGGAGTTGGGAGGGGGAGCGAAATCAAGTCATGTTGCTGCTTGTTATCATTATTTGCAATTGCTTGCAGTTAGTTTCATTAACTCGCTAAAATTGTATTCCAAATTTCGGCAAAGTGATAGAGCGTCGTACATTATTTGTGTGTTTTTCCAAGAATAAATGAGGTTCATATTAATCAGCAAATCGGAAAATATGTTCTATGAAATATTAAAGGCATTTGCAAATAAGGTCACAACCATGATGAATCTCAGTTCCAGTCTTTTGTTTGCTCCCTTGCCTAGTCCTATCCTTCCATCTTCTATGTCCCTTGTTTGTGACAGTACGATTGCTGGATATACTTAATGTCGTTCTTGCCATTTTATAAGCATTTACTATTTTTATTGACCTTTCGTAATAATTCATGCATATATGGCAATAATAGCCTTTATATGTTGTAAACATGCTTCTAAACATCCTCCTGAATATATTTATCGTTGATTGTTAAATAGCGAATTGTAAGTTGATCAGAATCTAGATTTGGTTCCACATAGGGGTGAGTTGTTGGAGATTAGCCCCAAACATACGGACCTTACCGGACATAGCATGATAAGTACAATGTTGAACGACGTACCAACACGAGTTTGGCATACGGAGCATAAAATTTTACCTGTAATTTAACAGTAAGAAATCCGTAACAATCACGGGGATGTAATTACAATCATGGCGCGATACATATCATGCGAGCCACTTATAGTGCTGCGAAAGTGTATCAATTGAAACCGGTATATAAGAGACCAACTGAAGCCGAGATATAAGTAATAGTTATTGGATGACCTTCGTTTCCTAAAAGCTTTCGATACGAAGATTATTCCGCCTCTTTTGCAATAAAAATGGATGGATTCTGTCGAGCAAGTCGCCGCTGGGGATTGATATCCCACTGCAAAACATCGCATAGATGGGATTCTCTACTTGCATCTTATTCGATCTTACCTTATTTGACAAGAGTAAAAGATCATTCGGAATCTTGATCGAGTTACCGAAGGCGTAGAAATGTCGAGCGCAGAGAAGTCCCTCCAAAACTTGCATCACATCGTCCCATGCGACATGGTAGTTAGAACTTCGATGTTAGCTCAATGTGATGATTCAGATAATATATACTAAATACTTTCAGTACAGCTAAAAAACCTGTCTATAAAAGACAATTCAGAAAAAAAATCCAAGCAATGGTAAGGATGCTTAAGCAACATGTATTGTTCGAGTATGGCTAATATAAGACTAAGCATCTGCTACTTTCTGAATATAAGTCAATATAACTGCTTAATGGTGGTGATCAATACGACACATCGTGAACCCCATTGACCCGCAACCGAGAATGAATTAAAAAATCGTTGTCAATCAGGTGCGGTATCCAACACTGAGGCCGTGTTTGATGCCTTTAAAATAATGTTAACCCATACTAAAATCCACATTCAGCTGTCTGTTGTTAATGAAACTGCACATGATGCCTCTAGCGTCATGATATTTAGAATAGCAGGCAGCTCTTCAGCAATGATAAGCCCAGATCTTAGGAGGCCTATCTCTGCTATCCTGTGCTCTGACGCGACGCGCAAAGTAGACATAGGCCACTTAATTGCTCGATATAAAGACTTATACCAAATAAGCGCATCCATAATGTGCCACAGCGTGAGATGCAGCATATAGCCGATCGATATGCAAGAAGTACTGATTTTTCACAGGGCTAGTATGATTATAACGAATGAAGTTGCAGTAATATCATTACCACCAAACCGTAATTGTTGCCAATGCATACTCCATTTAGACACAAAAGAAGTTATTTATGAATTTAAACATGGGACCGGTTGGGAATTTACGCGTCCTGATACCCAAATATATTTACCACCAAGAACACTTGTCATTACTGGTGGTTTGGCAATGGTTATCAATAACACTTCAATTGTGTATTACTATATCAGTTAAGCTTGCTTCGTCGTTGATATAGCTAGTATCGATATCATAGTGTAATTTTGACTAGTTTTCGAAGCACAAACTCTGTGATTGTTTGGTACGCAAACAAAAACACAAAACTATCTCAATCAATATGACATTCGCTGTTTTATAAAGTTCCTTAAACGTTAGTGACTTGTTGAGATTTTTGACCGTTTGTCTGTTCATCCGCAGAACTATAAGTGCCTTTGAAACCGCGGCTCAGAATTCCTTATATAATGAAAAAGACTAACGTCTGATACCTCGGATGTATGATTATTGGTGACAGAAAGAATATCCAAGATATAAATTCCAATATTATATTCACACAGCAAAATTATTGTTAATGTATATGTTGGTACATGCCACCGGATGGCATTTCATTGCTTTTATGATGTGTTCGTCTAGTGATCTATCACCCAGGTTACGGTGCGTTATGCGAAGAACAGACATTTTGATGAGATCAAAGGCTAATATGCTATCTTATCTCTACACTGTTACATTTGTATATTTATTTTAATGATCACATGTTGCAATTTGACCCGATTGTCACCTAGGATTATTTTGAAGCATTTGAGAAAGCAAAATGCTAAGGTAAATGGACCGTTCCGTTAAAAATTCGCACGCATATGCATACTCTGTTTGACGTGAATTATGTCTGCGTCATATAGTTCAACCTTGTTGTTTTTTTCTTCTATTCTACTATTTGTTTCATCTGCCAACCCAGCTTTACAGCTTCGCAATAACATTCCAAGTTGTGTTGCATGCACATGTGTGTTGTACATCAATCTTCCCCGATTGGATTGAGTTCAGTTTGGTTGTCAGATCCGCAACTATTATCATTGTCAAAGCTTATAATCTCTCAAGCTGATAGATTAACACTTCTGATATCATATCTTATAGAATTACTGGCCTCTGCATTAAAAACTCACGCCAGCCTCTGTTCACTCCTCTACGGTATAAAGCATTGTTAGTACATTCACACGCTAGCGGGGCCTTACATCTATATACTTTATAGCCTGTGTAAATGCTTGATTAGGCATGGCGTCCACCGGAAGCACATTGATGCGTCAATATAAAATGCGTCATTTTGTGTACTTCAGCTGCTAGCCGCGCGACGTGCAGCTTCCCGCATTATTAGCTTATGGTTCAATCAGACACTCACCTGTAGGCGCTGCTTCGATTTCTTTACCCATTCATTATGCAATGCAATTATACTCTCAATCGGACCTCCTTAACCACATGTCAATTATAAGGTAATGCATCAATGGTTGTTTGCGTAGATGACACCTCATTACTCAGCTTTTCCACTTTCTATGAACACTTGTGATTCATTATGGCTAAATGGTATCTAGTTAATGCTATTCCTTGGCAGTTTTGCTAGTCACAGTGGTCGATGAGCTTGAGTCAATTGGCAAACGCGACAATTCAGGTGTATTCCGGTCTATTCATCATCATTACATTTGTTGATGATGCCTTGTTTACCGCGTGTCTTGACTTCTCCACTCCATCTATTATTAAGTTTGTCAGAATTCCGTTTAGTTGCCAACATGTTTGAGTTCTGGTGGATTCACGGTACATAATCGGTGTTGTAATAGTGTTATGTCACTATTAGCCCGATGAGAAGTTTATTATTCAATTGCTATAATTATTTTGCAGGTGAAGGAATACAATACGGCGAACGAATCCACCTATCTTGACCGCGCATACAAAGAATAAGCCTCGAGCTATGGTACTTAATTTGTGTACGTTTCGCGCAAACACGATAACGACATACTGTGCACAGTCCATCCGTTTCCCTGCATTGATTCTGCCATCATTCATAAAAAGTAGACGAGTGATGGAATTCAACCTTCTGTTCTGACAAAGCGCGTGTGGATGTCCTACACGGTACTTCATCAAAAGCCTGAAAGTCTTGCGGATCCGCCAGTAATTTTGCAATGACGACGCTGGCAAAATCCCGCACCCTTAACCACGTAGCTTGAGTTGCGGGCTTTTATGGTTAAGCCGTCTTAATCTGACGCGTCGCTTTTACGGAAGACATGTCACTCAGGGAAACAGGAACACAGAAAATAAAGCATATGGCCAGGCTTTACCAGCAGTACGCAAAACATAATGCAAGAGGTTCGATTATAGATTAAATAATGTTCGGTGCTTGTGCGTATGAGTATTAATCAGCATGTCAGTGCATTTTCGATTCGTTCAGCTTAAACACAAGGCCAAGGAAACAAGAGTTGATATGATGCATTCGCTCATGTACCAAACACTTCTCATGAATTATATTCACCATATGGTAATGCTAACGCGCTTGTGGTCACAGCTAGCAGTATTTGCCTGTAAAAATGGCCATGTGATACACTGAAGAGGTCTAATCACATAAGTCCACACGCTTGCTTTGGGTTCTATTTGGTTTGGTCTCGTTGAGGAGCAAATCCATTTTCTAGGCACATATAAACGCATTGACTTGTCTACATTTATCATCCTTTCCGACGTAACAGCAGAAATGAGTGCAATATTCCAAGAAACACAGATACAATATCTGGTATAAATTGCATGTGATACACTGAAGAGGTCTAATCACATAAGCCCACACGCTTGCTTTGGGTTCTATTTGGTTTGGTCTCGTTGAGGAGCAAATCCATTTTCTAGGCAAATATAAACGCATTGACTTGTCTACATTTATCATCCTTTCCGACGTAACAGCAGAAATGAGTGCAATATTCCAAGAAACACAGATACAATATCTGGTATAAATTGCATGTTTATTTGTAAAAAATGCTGTATTCGTGACCGACTGTGCTGACGGTCTTAGTTGGAATAGTTATTGCCAATCCTGATTATCTTTGAAAATAAAAGCTTCGGGCCATTTCAGAAAAAGCGGCCTTCAATATGCGAGCTCATCCGACAATTTAGCTCATAATCATCTCGATAACAGATGAAGTTAGCTACATGGTGATCTCATTATTTCTTGGCTATTGAGTATGAGATGCTAGATATCGAATTATATCACAACAACCACCACCTGCTGTAGCAGTATGCGAAACAGTCAAAGTTGTCACTGGTAGCAATGTGATTTTAATTTCAATGCTTATAGTGCACGCATTTCATAATTGTTAATGGCAGCATTATGCCAAGTTAGCGAAATAACCCTTGAAGTTATGATTATCAGGTATATGTTTGCAACGTGATTTACGGGATTCGGTATGCTATGTCGATCATCTTCCTTTCACTTGTTATAAAGTAATTGGTGTGGGTCCCAATATTTGGTAGCACTGTTTTTTCATACGCTACAAATGCATTGTTTCCGACTTAAAGAGGTCTATTTCTGACTTGGTAACACAACAAGACAGCTATCATAGGTTGTTCCAATATAACACCAACAGAGAGAAAAGCTCATGAAAAGCCATAAGACAAACGATTCAGAAAATTAAATCTCATGAGGCGTTTCTTCAGAAGGGGTCTTGATTCCTAAAACCGTATATTTTAATTCCTGTGAAAGAAATAATGTAGGTCTCATACGTTCATCGTTTCGCCAATTGTATTGCATATCCGCAATAAATGTTTGGCACCGTTTTTGAATATGATGGCCGCCCAAAATCGTATGGTGAATTTGGTCCAAACAACCAAGGCCGTTTGGTGCATGGACAAGAATTAACAACACATTCTACACAGCGTCGGGTTTATGCTGTAAAGACATTTCTTTACGAATGACTTGTCGAGCAGTTGTTTTTGGACAAACCAATTGAATTGCCTGAAACAAACTTGCCTGGTAAAATATTCCTTGTCTCAAAGATACCAATTATACCATTAGCAATTTTTTAGTACCAAACAGTATTCTATATGATAGTACATCTCCCGTAAGGACGATTTATTGCATATAACTGTCGCTTTTTTCATGTTTGAATCAATGGGAGCCCCCGTTTGCGGAAAGCAAGTGGATAATCAGTACGTGGTCCGCGAATAGTAACCCGACGCTCAACGGAGTGTGTGTTTCAGTGATCCAATCGTTTCGCTGCACAGTCAGATGGCTTGTGACGGCAAACGCATCTATATCACTCGGTTGCGTTTCATTGTCGAGTGTGATATAGGTTATTCAATCACTGAACCAAGTGTTCATACTAATTTTTTTCGTCACACAAAATATGCAATCTGATATGCGATGATGCTTACCACATCAATTAAGGCTGCTTTATCATTGATACTTTCGTTTAAATGACATGGCGTTGATTTACTTAAGCTTTTCGGACAGTTTTTAGTGACCGCCATTTCGATATATTACTTTGTATCATCTTGCGTATTCGAGTAAATTGAATAAACTGATTTAACAGACATAATAATTTATTTTTCCTTGTGTCTCGTGAGCAAGTCATGCTTCTACATTATGTTTTTGCATCAACGATTAAGTGCACCTTCTTTTTGTACCCCACGTCAATTAATCAGTTATGCTCATACATATCAATAAGGCGTAATGCCGGCATATGATGTTGTATGCCGTTTCAATAAGTTCTGGGGCATTATGGCACTTGAAAGTCTCAGTTTACGCTTTGTGACATATACTAACGCCATAATATCAGGCTGTGTCACTTTGTTACATCCATCAACATTAAAGCAACTACAGGCCATACAGGCGGCAACCAACAATTATCAATTGCTCTGTGTTTGAAAGATGAGATCATTCGCGAGCAATTTGTCTTATAAATTCCGCTGCATGATTTAACTATAACTCTTAGGAAGACTATCAGTGCTATTAGTGAATGCTGTGCAGCGAATTCAATAATGTTTGGTAGCCAAAGGATTAAGATTAGGCACGGCATGGCAAGGACAATCATAAATAATCCATCCTTGCCTGACTAATTGCTTTGGCGATGCCGTAAATCGACGTAACATTTCGGGTTTGCTCTGGATGATTACATTATAAGCCCCTATTCTCACGTGCCTAACCCAGAAGCATATGTTTTAAGAGGAAAGATAACCCCTTTACCCATTAAACTCGAGATGGGTTCAATATATATTGGTAATGGGAGTGGTGCTTACTTTTCTGAGGAGCAAACATCAATATTATTTTCCTAAAGCTCCACGAAAAAATAAACATATACAAATAGCATGAACAACGTGAAATCTCAACCGGTCGCGATATCAACAAAATGATTACATATATGTATGTTTATTTAGTTTAACAGGTTCAATAAATCACCATATAGCTTATGTGGTTCAGCAGTTATAAAAGCAACCTGACACCTGTGAACTAGGTTCAACTACCATTCACTTCTGACGGTCACCGTAGGCGGGATATAACTTTCAGTGAAAATAAAGAAATAGACCAAACAATTAAGCGCAAAACAAAATGTTAAAAAGATGGGTGGCCGGGAACACCTTACAATTAATAGAATATTAAACAAACAACATAGAAGATTTATAATACATCTAACTGATAACCCCATTTACTCTTTTCCTAGTCGTGTTTTGGACAGTTTTAAGTACTTTATCCACGTCAGATTATGTTCTTTATCGCTGGGTGATTGCCGATATATTTGGTTACATTTTTCCGATTATCGTATATAATATTGACCATTAACGCAATTTACAGAACATATCGAGTGTTTCATTTGCAGTGATGCCTAGCAAGACAAGGGGATAAATTGAAATGCCGTAGTTTTGTGTCGATTTTAGATAACATCTAAGACCGACAGTGACTGCACTCGCAATAGACTTCATACCCAACCGCAATTTTTAACGAACACTCGACTTCGTTTGAACCATGGGTACATGAAGAATTGCTAGCAGTGGTTGTCACATGTGAATCCCTTTTGGAACGGCTGAACAATGGTGCAACTATTTATTCATATGATACAACAACCTTGAAAGTACATAATCGCCTATAATGCTGCCTTTGCCGCATATTTGGTACTAATGTGGCTCCACATTTATGGTAAGAATACTAAATATGTCACGATGCCGTCACACCAACACCGATAAAACAGTCGAGACCTTAAACAACAGACGCCGTTCTGATTAAGGTTAATGGTATTTCTCATTTTACTAGATTGTAACGCAAACTTGAAAATTAATTGAATCATTCATTGTAGTAATGTAAAGAATGAATGATGTATCATGCTTTCTCATTCAGCGCGTCAGAATAGACATAATCAAATAAGACACTTATCAATAGCATCCGTTCGTAAATCACCAAGGTTTATCTGGTGTTCGAGGCTGGTTGAGGCTGCTTTTAATTTCTCAATAGTCTACAGCATTTTACATGACAGCGAAATATCGGTCCATTCCCGGGCATTTGCGAACAAACTCAACATGAGACCTGAAACAGTTAGTGGTTGACACACATGAAGATTAATTCGTGCTCATATCGGAAAGTTCGATCAATAAAAAGTTCAGCGCAAATATTCTACTGTTACCAGACCATTTACAAGCAAAAGTAAAACATTTCAGAACGATATAGGGATGTCTATCAAAAAGCATCCAGAATGTGAATCGTATTGGGCACATCAAGGAATCTTCACTAAATTGGGCTGTTCATTCCATATTCCGGTCATTGTTTAGTCTCAATGAAGTATTTGGCATAGCCCTTAGCTAGGTCAATTTTGCATAACGCATAACAAAACGTTTGAGTTCTGTCGTGATGACGCATATGTAAGTATCACAGTATTTAGACGGTTAGATAAGCTTGTTCCATGCGATAAGTAACATTGTATATCAATTGGCAGATTACGCTAGTTAATGCCGCACCTAAAAACTGCTAACTTTCGTTAATAATCTCAGTTATAAGTATCTTATCCACATTAGCACTTATATCCTAATGACATAAATATTCATTCTTACGAATGAAATGGTTTGCATACTATCGTACTGCAAGTTACTGCTTCAGATGAGGAACAAAATTACATGATTTCCCATTCAGGTAACGTTATGACAGCTCATCGCTCTTATTAGATGGCAATGTCTACATTATATGTTTTCGAATGATGCATTATTCAAACTCATATGTTCGTTCGCGTTCAACACTAAAAAAAATAATACTTAATAGTTACCACTATCATTTGGTGCCATGCATGCTGCTGACTGCGATTTCAAAGAACATCGCTGGGAGGAGAGACGCAATATTGGCTAAGTGGAACGAGTGCATTTATGGTATAAAACCGCATTGAGGTATCTTCCATAAAGCATGTGCATATATGCATGAAACACAATAACCCCACTGTAAATTAAATGTAACCGTGACAGGACTTAGTCAGATTAATAACATTTTACCATAACTGGATCTGATATGGCGATAGTCAATAACCATTGCGTTAGCCTGAAAAGTCATATTATCAAGATTATTAGTATAATTAGATTTATAGTGTTTATTTAGCAATCATCCGATAAATAATAATCCGCCATTTTTATTTTTCGCTGAGCGGTGATTTTCGTTTTGAATCGGGATAGTCTATGAGGGGTCATATGAGTACGAGTGCCTCAACACTACATCAATGCCTATTGTCATTACCGCAGCCGATGACATTGCAATGAGCGAGCTCGTGTATCAGAATTACCGTTGCGTCGGAACATCTCGTATTCGCTACATTATACATTCCGATGTGACGGTGGTACTGATGCTACACATCAACCCACTCAATGTTCTAAATCACAAAATCAGTAAATGTTAATGTTACACACGGTGGTAAATGAGCTGCGTGTTAGGGTTAGCTACATGTTGGCTCTAAACGAAGGTGGAACGAATAAAGCGTGGAACAAATAATGATAAATGGCAGTTATTTCAAAATCATCCGAGTATATTATAGATCATCTGTGCTTTCAACCGCAAGCATTGCTCTTGTCCAAATGTACATAAACGTTAAACATCGGTAATGTGACAGATTCAACACAACAAGAAGGCATCCATTAAAGCACATGGCCTCAGCTTTATTCCGATTGGCTTACAAGCAACATGTGACAAGTATCCAACTACGAATAAACATTTAGGTGCCGCGGCGATTCCCGCCAAAACATCGTAATTATAATGTACCTAAAGTCATTCTGTATCTTAAGTCATTCTGTAACAGGTAATGCAGCCAAAAGTGGTGCTGTTCGTCGGGTTTTTCTACAAATCAATTGCCGAAGCGGCTAAACTGATTAACAATGAAACCATTCATGCGAAGTAGAACTTACAGAGTACCATGGACCTTAAGAACACCATTATGTGACCACTGCCATACTTTCCTATATTACTGCAAAACGCGTTGTTATATGTGATCATATCTTTAAATTAAATTTAAAGCATCGAATATAACGCCATCAGTTACAGCGCCAGACAAAGTATGCCAGTTCTATTTTGATACAAAAGACCAATTGTGTGTGCATGTGTCCTTTTCTCTTGGTGGACATATATGAGTGTTACTGTGTCCTTACATGACCAATGTTAATTGAAGGTGCGCAACAATATTCGTTTTAGGATTGAAGTTTTATCGGTTATATATTCGGTTCCACTGCATGTTGCAGTCAAATGAGTCTCCATTGCCAAATACTGGAATCAAAACGCCTTTGCTGGTTTCAAATGTTTGTGAGCAATAGAAACAACACACCCTTAGAGGAACATTGTTTGTCAGAAGAGATCACATACAAGTACAGCAAAAGGATATGAAAATGGACAGAGTAAATTGAGATGCGACGATATACAGGACAACAACACCTCGACATAACCGTCTTTCTACTTTATAATTCAGTGCTCCTGAGTGGACGTATATTACGGAAAAAAGTATGAATTTAACATCACACTTCTAACAATTCACCTAATGTAATCTAGATGCTACCTACATCGCAACAAACCAATTATGGTTTCAGTCAATCAATTTGCATATGTGAAACGTATTTGTCGGCTTTGTTTGTACAGTCTGCTAACAGCATCCTGTCGTTTTAAGGCAATTATCACGTGAATTGGTAATCTCATTATCTAAATCAACACAGACGCAAAATATAACGCTAAGACAACAATCGACAACGGCTGGTAACCGCCTGGCTGCTGCATTTTTATCTCCATTGTGGATGTGTTAGAACACCCTTAATAACGTAACGGTTCGATAGACACGGCCATTAACTTATTACCTGTGTGTTTTGACTTACAAAACAAATTTTTTTTATAATTCGACGCGTTTTCCCGAATCAAGCTTTATATCATCCCAACAAGCAATCCAAGCGTCGTTTTATCAACAATGGTGTGTATGTCAATACGTTGCAAGGCGATGGCAAAGAACGCTACCAGGTGAACTTAACCTAATGGGGGAACATAATTATATACATGTCCAGTCTATGTCATTTATTTCTAAATTGTATGTTCTATGGATATAGCGAAATTAGCGTTGCATCCATCATGACAGCGTTATACTCACCTCCCGAGCGCGTTGGAGTATCACAAAAATAGCCACTGCGTTTGCACTCAACATGGGTTTGAGTTGGCTATCAAATAGGTTTCTGCTTTTTTAATAGTACCATTCCTGTGTTAAATCACATTTACTTATTCGAATATCAATTGGATGTTACTCACGTGGATCGTTGAATGTACACTCACGTGGGAATATTAATATAGCATTTATGTGTTCGACAAGACCTATTTTTCCGATTTCGCATATTTGTTCACCTGCGTCTTTAATGATTGTGTCAAAAAATTGATAATCCGGCAGCTCAAACGGTTGCCAATTATCAACCTATGCATCGTATGAACATGACGTCCATGTGCGAGTATTCATGAGGATCCATCATCCTTCCTATTAATCAGGCACTGTCATGAAATCGTTCGTCGAGCCGATACCCTCATCCGAAGTATCCATCGAAACAAGAAACCGGACAAAGAAGTACTGGACATTGTCGACAGGGCATCAGGGGTTATGTGCATATTTGGCATTTTCGGCGATCTATTACATTTGATCATTCATATTCAGACTTGCCGACACGAATACATGGAGGCTATAGAGCGTTTTGCTGGCACTGACAGTGTCCAACTTGCTGTACTGTGTATCAGCCCTGCTCAATATATGTGCGGATCTCTTGATGTTTCTCATTGACTTATTCTATTTGTATTCTCGTGAGGCATTTAACAGCATTTTTCTGTTTTCAAGTACCTGGTTAACCGTTGAAATAGACGTCTCCATGTGTTTCTCTTTCTGAACGAATCCTTATTACACGAACTTGCGCTCACATATGATTGACGGCTACGACGTCATCAGCGCTGTCAACATTTAATGCATACAGAACAGGAATGACTTTTAAATTGTTATTGCCACAGCCGATGACATTTTCAAAAGCCTTATTTGCTAAATTGCCGTACACAACCCATTTAGTTTATTACATTATTGACTCAGTGAATGCTAACGATGGTAAATAGCCTGGATTGTTTGCAGTATATATATTTATATTTACATAACTATATGCAATATTATGACAAAGGATAACAAGAAATTCACAGTCCGTAACGCAATCACCCACGTTACCTGTAAAAATTATACATCCAATGATACTACCTCAACAGAGCAAGACGAACACATGCTACCTCCTGCCAAACACACACCCCGTGCAGTGTCATGAAACTGACGTTCTCTCCAGGAATAGGTACCACTCGAAGTTCTACATTTGCTGATTAAAATAACGACAATTTACCATGTGCAAAAGCAACTGTTCTTTTATAAGGAAAAAATATGTGGCGTTGCAGCATCGCACATTAGCTTTATCAGATGTCATCATTTTAAAACACCTACACATAATCCCCGGTGCATTAAAGCTGTGATTGAGTGCGAAATGGTAACATTGCGTTTGTAGTTAAAACAGCAGACATTAGTGTTTTAGGCTACAAAGGGTGTAAAGCGGTGTGTAAGATCAACAGCTCATGAAGTCACCTCGTTCGAATATTCACTCACAACGTTTGTGATGTTGGAAATGCTTGAACAAACATATTATGTATATTATATATTTCTAATCACCCTATTGTGAGACCTCTAGCTCCCTCTACGTCGCTTACTGATATACGACGGGGGAAAAGAAGTGCTTCTTTGTCTAGAGTAAAAGCCGATCATTATGTGATTATTTTCTATATAATTATATAAAAACAATAAGACAGTACAAAAAAAGATGAATAATATAACAAACATTCTTTGTTCCATTGTCAGTGCTATTAGAATTGGTAGCTAAGAGCCCGATGCAGAAGTAAAATAACGTCTGAATGGCTGAGTATTTTTTTCGTCACATAGGCGTAAGCCAATACTGTGTACCTTCACGTACAATGAATAAAAGGAGCAAATCACGAATACAACATGCCTCTGTCGAAATGGGTCTACTGTGCTGCTCCGCCGAACATATGAAATGTTTGTTCAAAAAGAAAGGGTCATTCAAACGGCTCATTATGTTCACTTTACATAGATATTAGCTATCGTTGCATACCATCGTATACTTTTGATAAATATTTACTTTAACCAAAGGGACAAACTATCAAACATACAACTGCAACCTGGTTTATCATTCAGGGCAGGTTTAAGTGATGTTGTTGCTCTTAAATTATAAGATTGCATCCAGGCTATTTTTCATGCGCCCATAGTTTCAAGCACGATAAAATAAATTCATAATCAGCAAAGACTAATCGCTTCACATCAATGCTATTAAGATTCGACCCATCAATACAAATATAATTATTCTGTGTTAGTAGTAGCTGCTGATGTGAGAATAAAAGAGACCGCAAATTACGTTTTGAAATAGCACAAATACTACTTAACAGAACAGCAATAACAGAACTATTCCCAAGTGCTTGAAGATGGGCCCAACCAATTCCAAACGACTCAATGGTACACTTAGGTGTGTTACGGGAAATCATATGCTCACCCATAAACAATATCACCGTTTTAAGCACATATTTACTTTCCTATGCAAGCTCGTCATCTGAATAACACAGTGTGATTATGAGATGAATTTGATAGTTTCGGAACTGCAGTTGCTTATGCAACTTGACATTACGAGGCTACAATTGCTTACGATATGACATTCCATGTCTTGCTAGCATATGACCAGCTGTCTTAAGATTGCGGGGGCGGCGCTTACACGTCGGAAAAAGGAACGTTTCAGCTGCCAACGGCGAACGCCACGAAGGAGGTGAGAAAATGCGACAAGTATCAGGAAATCAGCTCAAACAAGTGTTAATTACTCTTAATGGCTTGAAGGGGGGGGCATATATTTAGGCTCATCATGTACTAATTATTAAAACACTCGTCGCAAATCGCATCAATTAGACATGCATGATAAATATACATTGGGGTGAGACCTGTACCTTCTGATGATATGCCGATTTATCACATTAAGACTTATTGGCATAGTCAGTGTATCTTAGTGTGATACACCCCTTAAACCTACTGCAGATTTACGCTGCGTAAATTATTCCGATTAATTGGTTTATTAATGAACTAATATAATTCTTGAAGGAACGAAAACGGGCCCAATTAGTACCCGTCCGGTTGCCAATTGGTGGTTAATTACGCTCGCGAGATCATACCACACTTTCATCTTAATTGCCGTCTCGGTGTTATAGTTGACGAAATTCCCTTTGTTATACATTTTAAATGAGTTCAGAAGCAATCTGGTCATTCTTATTGCCATGAAAAACAAAACCACGATCAAAATCCCCATTACGGACTTCTTAGTTTTCTCCCAAGTCTTTATTATCGAAATTTAATATATATTTATTGGTGACGATGTGTGTGATGTACTAATAAAGGCTTTCGTATGAAATAACCCCCAGCCCCCCATCTACCACATTAGAATCTTTTGCAGTTAGAGGGACCTGCGTAGCTTATATCATGCTACTTGAAAGGTCATATTTGCGACGTGTCGACGTACTACACTTAGATAGGGGATGTCTCTTTGATCACACTCCTTCTTGCATCGCGTTGAGCCAGACTTCAGTGCTGCCATGTCAAATGTCAACATCCGGTAAAAAGGTAGAGGATAGCTTAGCGGCAAGCTATGGTCATGGAGAGCAGCATTTATGGCAGGACGTGTTTGTTTCAACTCTGACTTGGAAACAGTTATAGTTTAATAAACATTAGGTCATTAATTTAATTGCAAACTTCTCTGACTTGTGGCAGATACTACGATCGGACGAGTTGCAAGTCTTCGTCATATATTCTTGTCAGATATGACTTTCAAACGGCTCAAAAATATCTTCCAGTTTGTTTGGTGCTAAGCTGCTGCGAAGTATTGCGTTTTGATTTGCCTGCTAGTACTGACATTCTATATGCATTAATATTCCAAGGCAGGGTTAAACGTTATTTGCCCTGATGTATTAGTTAAAAATAAGTATGAGCTTTGGTGTATAATGTCGCTCTTGGCACCATCCTGTGAATGGTTTTTAGTCATAGAGGTTCATTCGTTTGGCCTTTTTACTTACCTTACAAGATTTTCGATTGTCATTTTACATTGAATAGGCAATCTGTTACCATTATCAAATAGTTTGCAGTGACAGCATTCGCGACTTTAACTATATTTTCCAAAAGTTACTCTAAATTATGCCATCGGCAAAATGGCCTCTTGTGTTTATAGCCGTAAATGCATTGATGATATCTACGAACATTTCATCTTGAGGTTATCCTTAAGGGCCATTGACAGGCAATCGGTCCCAGGGGCGTGGTAGTTTATTGCCTCGCCTGTTGACCCAGAGGTTGTTGGTGCAGCTTAAATGCATGACAACCTAGCTGGTGACTCGTCAGACGACCACGCAAAACATGGCGTTCCAATCTCTGAAAGGGAATGTAAAATATTCTCTAGGGACGCCGTGCTCCTTCAGACTTACATATTAAAGCGACGATAATTCCACACACACACACACACACACACACACACACACACACACACACACACACACACACACACACTCTCTCTCTCTCACACACACACACACACACACACACACACACACACACACACACACACACACACACACACACACACACACACACACACACACACACACACACACACACACACACACACACACACACACACACACACACACACACACACACACACACACACACACACACAATTTAGTGTTGACTACGGCGAGCATTATGGAGGGAGCCAAGACGGGGAATATAAAACAAAATCCAATTGTAGACGAGGTACTAGATAATATCGTTTAGCATATGTGCCGAATGAATTACCAAAAGGCTTGTAGAAGAATCTAGGTATGCTGATCTGCACAGTAACTTTGAAGACAACGGCAGTGGACATCCAGGCAAACTTAACATCAAACATGTGGCAAGCTTGTAATGGTTTGCAGATGGCAAAATAACTGGATCCTGTCAATGTGACGGTTAACCAGGTACTTGAAACCGAAAAATGCTGCTCGATGCCTCGTGAGAATACATATAGATCCTGCCATTGTGACGGTTAACCAGGTACTTGAAACAGTAAAATGCTGCTCAATGCCTCGCGAGAATACATATAGAATAAGTGAAATGTAAAAATCTCTAGCGATAGACTTTGGCAAATCAGCAAATATCCTTGGCAGGGCTGATACATAGTAGAGCAAGTCGGACATTGCCAGTGTCAACAATTTCACATTAGCAGAGCGATCCATAGCGTGCATGGGTTTGACTCGGATAGTCTGAATTAGAACCATTAGATTGATAAGATTGCCGAGAATGCAAAAAAAGCTCATAGCCCCTGACGCCTTGTCGATGATATCCGGGATATTGCAAGCCCGATTACTTATTTGGATAGGCTCTTCTGATGCCTTGAATGTATGATTGCTTACACTAGGCACTATGAAGTCGCCCGCTTCGGATTAGAGCGCTGATTCGGTGGATGATATCATGACAACAACGGTTTAGTAAGACACAGACGTTGATGTCAAAGAAGCAGGGGGTGGCTGAAGGAATAGCTCTAAATTGTTACCTCGCTCACACGGTCCCGTTCAAGTACCTACTCCAAAAAGTAAATAAAAGTCTATAATACTGTACTGTGTCTTTTTACATTCATATCATGCTTCTCATATGCGTTGCTCCCTGTCGAGTCTGACAGTCAGCGCGGTCGCTGACTCTAATTGCACATGCAAGTCACATTATATAGCTGCCGATTTTTATATTTTGGAGACTTGACTCGCTGGCAAGCTGAATATGGATAACAACAAAATACCATTTTCACAGATATTGTTGTAATTAACGCTTTGATATGAAGTTACTTTAGGATAGATAATAAGCGACAATTATTTAGTTGCAGCGGGTTACAGTGCCTAAATTGTATCAAGAAAAATATTTGTATCAGCAAAATGACAAACAAGTACTTAACTTTAAGCTTCTGAGCGCCGAGCCAGTATCTATATATACTACATTTAAACACACACATGCACAAACACACCCACTCACACCCGAGTTTGTGTGTGTGTGTGTGTATGTGTGTACGTGTTTGTGTGTGCATGTGTTTGCGTGTGTGTGTGTGCGTGCGTGTGTATGTGTGTGTATGTGTATGTGTGTGTGTGTTAAAAGTTATATAAAGTACACAGCAAGACTGCCTTAGATGTTAACGGCGACGCATTTGCTTCTCAGCTATCCTTTTACCCCTAGCGCATGCAAGTTAGAGTGTTTGCGCTATTAAGCATTAAACCATCATGTAAATGAGTTTTTTTTCACGTTGTTCTTTCCATTGTGAATTCTACGGTAAGTAGGTCTAATGGTATTAGTAATTGTGCATTCAAAATGGCGGCGGTGATCCTTTTACGAGCCTCAATTTATGTTATAACCATGAGCTACAGCAGAAGTGTTTGTGAAGAGTGCTTGTTCCTAATTAACCTGCTCTGTTCTGCTTGATCGTTATTGACATGCCTAATCTAAAACATCAAAGGAGTTCTGGTTGTCTCGTGCATCTAGTACACTTAAAATGCAAGATGTCTACGAGCCAACGAGTGAAAGTCACCGTGAGTGAACTTGCATATATGTACCATTAATATATCGATAATGCCACGGGATCATGAAGTAATAGTCGGTGGCACTCCTGTGTTATGTGATTTCTGGTTTGTTTTCCCCGAGATGCAAATACCTATCTCCGAGTTATCCTAGCATTTTCATGACCGTTCGAGACAGTGCTTCTATAACTTGCAATAATACTAATTTCTTCCTTGCCAAGGAATTCGTTTTGATGTCTGAGTGACACCGTAAACATGGCCCGTAGAAGTTGCGGGCGGTGTTACTGGATCGGGCCGAGACAACAGCGGTGATAACCGCAGCAACGGATAATTGGCAAGGGTTCGCTGCATTGGAGGGGAATAAATAATGCACAATATGCAACTATCGCCCTGGCGCCGCTTCACTGGATCTGTAGCGGTATGGATGGCGATTAAAGTTGCGTCATATTTGGCATTCACATACTAAAGCTTCTCGTCAGTCAGGCAATATTTGTATGCGTATGCATTGATAATGCGGGTAATTGTGTTATTAACATGTATCCTCGGATCAATTATCCACGCTCGATGGCTTTGTGTGACTAACACACGTGGAGATTACCATGCTCGTTTACTGTTGAGCTAAGTGATTGAAATTTTCGGAGATGGCTTATGAAGTTTTGTGCTCATTGCTTGTGCATGTTCAGCGGGATGATTGGATGTCAGAAAGCATTAAGGCATCTAAGATCTACCGTTTTAGAATAATAGCGGGTTATTTATTGTTTCCTTTTAGTTCAATGATATCGCAGTTGCTGAATCTTTTTACAGCTTAAGCATCTTGTTCAGCAAAAGTTTTTCGCTGCAAGTACTTTAAGAGGCAAAGCAGATGATCATATAAGCTTGCGCATACACGAAGCCCTTCAACTTGCCAAGTGCGTTTGACGCACTAGAAACAAATACCCTTTCCAATTATACGCTCAGAATGTAGACACACTCAGTTCCAACTATGAAAGCATCCAAACCAGGAACGCTATTCTGAGAGGCATCCAGTTAACATATATTGATAAAAAGAGTATGTTGGACTCGGATGCTTCACAATAAGACCAAGTTAATAGTTATACGGAGGCTGCATTGGTTAGAAACACAAAAAGGATTATTTCTATAATTTACATATAATATGGCCTCATTCCCTGAAAATAACTCTAAATTTATTTCCGGCTCTATCTGGGTTTGGCGGCGACGCTGCTAAAGCATTCGTGCGAACGAAAACATTGTAAAACCGTCTGAAGTGTGTCCATTATCTATGACTTCAAAAAACAACCTCCTTGTCACACGCAAACAACTGACAACGGACAATGCATAAAGTTATATTTACATGACTACGTGGGAATCGTAACCATGGGATATCCAGAATTTATATCCATCAAGCCAGATCTCATGCGTCTACGTCAGAGCATGTGCCTGTTTATTAACATGTTATCGTGCTGGTGTATTAAACATAACGAATTTATTCATGGCATCGGAAGTGAGGTAAAGGCATGGCCGGGATAAAGTTCCTTAAGATTCCAGTAACGGGTTGCAACACTGTAAGGGCACTGACCAGCTTTTTGGTTACCTGTCTCTTACCCCCAACATCTGTGCACTCGGCTCCTAGCCGGCTGGCTTTCACATACGGTTTGTTCGTACACCATTAATTAGAATACCTGACATGACAACGTGTGTTATATCAATCCGTTTGGGACTTATATGGCCATTTTGTCCGGTCGGCGAGTATGATTAAGGGACATTGACATTGGGTATAATGGTTATACTATTCAATATGTATCAATGCATATGTCATAAGGGGTAATTTGTATAACGGATTTCATTACTCTTTATGTATACCCCACATTAACACATTCAACTTAAACTAACCTTGGCCTAACCCGTCATGGCATGGTTATTTGATCCCGATAATCTACCCATAAAAACCATTGAAAAAATAAAACATGTGTCGGCATTGCTTCTCCTTTTCAACGCTGTTTCCAATCAATACATGTGTCGGCATTGCTTCTCCTTTTCAACGATGTTTCCAATCAATCTTTGATCTCAGACCCTCGAAACGACTATTGCCTTTCCACACTTCCTGGCCGAAACTAATCTATCCTAGGCTGACCCACCTCTTGACTATCATGAGTGTTCTTGGCAGCAAGCGAATGCTCATATGATACAGAATTACAAACGGAGCTGTAATCGCGTTGTTGAATCCACAATGATAAGCAAGTCCGACAATGGCACTTCTTCTAACATCGTAAACAGTGAGGAATCATCATTCTAATGCTTACAAGAGAGCTCACTAATTAAGGCCGTTTGTTTTGCCCAAACACTTTCGCAAAAGTGATCCAGAAAATTTGGCATTTGCCCGCTCATTTAAGTACATAGGAGGATCCATATTGTGAATGCAGGCTGTTATGTAAGGCACATATATAATTAAGACCCAACAGTAATGTGTGAACAAGGCAATCTTATAAGAAATCTCCTCTCAATCGTATTGGATCTGGGCGAATCTCTGTTACCTCTTGCCGTGTAAGTAACTACAGTAACAAGGTTACGTTACTAACTCAAATCAACCATGTACTCATTTACATTTAAGTTTTCGTGTTCGTAAAATGAAGAATAAATTGCCTCTCCATCATATCTCCAAAAGGTCTGTCTGTTAAAATCGATTCTTAGTTTGAGAAAAACTCCGACAATAACTATTGTCTAAGGGCTGCTGGCAGCTTATTTGCTTATATTCCCCAAAACAGGGCTTCATATCTATAAACAGGATGTTGTGGCATGTAATGTAACTGTTGGAGAGTCGCAGTTGTCATAGAACTACGCGCTCATCATATAAACACCCTCTTTTCTATCATTTCAGTTTTGTATATTTTGACACATCATTACGGGGAAATGCACAAAACTGGAGCTATATTTAAAATGAATTGTATCACATTTACCAGAATACACAGGTTTGTTTATGTTGTACTTGGTTAAGTTGATGCATCAAATATTTTTTGGTTTATTAACTTTACTGCCAATTTTCAAAAAAAAATTAGAATATTTCGCTATAGCTAATAAATGAGTGCATTTTGCTTCAATAGAAAAAACCCCAATACATATATATCTACATCATATCACTCTGCCGAGGAGTGTACCCTTTACCTGCTTGACATACAGATACACAGAAGTACACAAATCAAACTGCGTTCTTCAGTAAGGATTTTAACCAAATCACCTAACAAACCTATTTAAAAAATAATGGATTCAAATAATTCAATCATCTTTAAAGAAAATCTCACGTTGTTGACCCGATGAAATAATAATGAATTTATGTTTCAAATTATATCAAGAAGCAATTGCGTAAATCAAAAGCAGCGGTAGTTACGGAGGTAACATTCGTAATCGGGGTGGGATGTAGGTGGTAGGTGGTTGTAGAAATCGTTATGCTGTTTGGAGTGCCGATGGTAGCTAAGCAGTGTTAATCATGGCTCCAATAATTCGTGCTGCAATACACGAACATACACAATACAGAGTTCATAACAAATACGCCCATTAGGTTCACTGTTTACAGCTGCGGATTTGTAGTCAAATACTTGATCCACCAAGTACTCGATAATGCTGCCTACCATAAAGTATATATACGAAATTAATCTTTGGAACGGATGAGTATCAGATCTGCTAAAAACACAGATGCTGGCATTTGCGGCCGATAAAGAAGCATACAGAACCCATAACGCGCTCATAGCCGGCAAAATGAAATATTCTGTCAGGAATTCATACATATCATGTAGACACGGTTGGCTGTGTTGGTCCCAGTAGCGTAGTTAATTGGCTAAACCCATCGAATCAAACGGTGATTATATAGCCTGACAGGTTGTACTTGGAGCTGTGTATCTCCCATCACACTGTGGCTCCAGGGACGATTTCTGTCTCGATGTAGGCATTCGGTGGTGGGGGAGGGATGGGGGGAGCTGTTGAAGTATCATCCATTACAGTAGGGCCAAACTCGTGTGTAGAATGGGACATGAAATCCCAGTTTATAATTAGTCATTACCGTTTGCAGGTTGTATCTTATCATTGAAGATGATTTTATGGCATCAACTATCAGTCGTCGGGCCACTTCCATTATTTTTTAAATTGAGTTGGCTGACTCTCGTAGTACTGAAACTATATTAAGACCTAAATAGTGACTTACCAACTAAATAATGTCGCATAATTTTTATACCTATTTGCGCACTAGACGAAAAAAAAACACAAGCGAGGCTTAAAGAACTGGGTTTCATTTGGTAACCGCCCTAGTATGCATATCCTGAGGGCAAAGTGTGACGCATAAAAAGATGTAAAAGATTGGACGTACCTTTGTTCGCCCGCAGTAGTTTGCAACACTATCCAGTGTCTTTTGAAATTTATATCATGCTGTTCATATAAGTTGTTCACTGTCGAGTCCGAAAAAAAGCTGGGTTGCTGACTCTGATTACACGTGGAAGTCATATTCTGTAGCAGACGACTTTCATATCGTAGACATTTGACACGCGCGTGCTTGAGGCAAACTGAACAAGGAACGTTTGGCAAAGCAAAGTGGATGATGGTCCACAAGTGAGTATGTGGATCAGTTCTTATTGGAAAGTAGGTATCCATCAACACGAGTCATCGTGATGGGGCATACTAATTGATGGTATATTTTTCTCTTCCGTATAATTGACAACGACGAAGTTGACCAACACTAGTAGCTGTTTACCTATATATAAAATGCGTCCCTAAGCATTGCTGGGCTTCAATTGCGTTAAACATCAGCTGATCCATTTGATTCGCGCCGCTCTCACGGATGGCAACTCAAACAGGCAGACATGAGGATAGGTAGGCAGACAAAAATACATACTTTTGCGGATATATTTGTGTGCTTGTTTCCCGAGTAGTCGTAGCCGAGTCCGTAGCATGACCATGGCGCTGTCAAATCAAAGATAACATTCATGTATGCCCACCCAGTGTCATGATGTTAGCTTGCGTATAAAAGAAGCCATTGACCTTGTTGATTTCGTTGGATGTGTTACAAAAGATTCCCCTGCCAAGTATACGCTAAGAAGGTAGACATATCCCGTCCCATCTAGGAAAGCGGACGAAACAAGATTACTTGACGTTATTACGAAAGGCGAGGCGTCCAATAGTCATACATTGTTAAAAGGAGGACGATACAATCGGCGTCTTCTAAATGATCTACAATGATGGTTATAGCCTAATACTACAATAAAGCGCACATACTACACAGCGTCCTGGCCTCACAAAAAGCTTATGACGTGCTATGTATGAGAGTGGATTTACACGGTGTTGTAAGTATGGCTATCGTTTGGGATATACATTATTAATATCAAATTAGCCAGTTCTCGCGTGACTCGTGATCGCATATGCTTTGTTTGTCAATTTGAATCATGCTGGTTTAAAAGACATACCGCAATTATTCATGACATCAGGACTGAGGTGATTTTAGATAGCCATACACAGGATTAAGGTCATTAAGATTTAGGTAACGGATATCATCACAGTCAGAACAGACCTTTAAGTTATATATTCATTATCCGGAGAGTCTGAAATTCAACCTGACATACAGGGTAATATCGAATAAGATAGTAGAAGCGAATGCCATCACAGTAAAGATGGTACTGTGATTTGTAGTGCGATGCATATCCTTAGTGGTGACTTGCTGGGTCGACTCCTTTAATTTGCATCCCAAAGAGGCTGAGTAATCTTCGTGCTGAAAGTTTCGGACACAAGGGCCTTCCAATATATTTTGTATATATCTGCTTAAGGTAGTTTCACAATATATCAATTGCTAGTCAGTATGATATGTATCGTGCCATGATAGCATCGCATGATCGCCATAGTTACGGCTCTTTCATTATACCTAGTACTTACCTTGCAACATCCGGCAGGGTCCATTTGTTGGGTGTCTATTTCTGCTCGACTCCTTTCCCTCAGCGGCCACATCATTACCATGCAGTATAATAAATCACGGGAGCCAGATAAATATTTCCTGATAAGCGCTTGGTGGGTATGCATACATTATTGCTGCACCTTGTGATTTGCGGTATCGTAATGTTGATTCATCATCTGTGCATGGAAATACTTAATCCGTAATTAATCCAACTGATCCATATCGCCTCTTTGATCACTCATTCAGTTGTATGGACTTGATAGTCTTGTCCGTGCTTACAACAGACCTGTCGACGTGCCGGCTGTGATCAGGGTAACAATCAAGCGCTATCCCTCCGCCACCATCTGCTCCATTGACGTCAAAGCCTGCTTCTTAGTAAACCGGTATTGTCATAGAACATCCACCGAACCGATGCTCTATTACGATGCATATGACTTCTTAGTACTCAACCCTAGCGTGCATTCGTCGATAGCAGCGGCGCATTTAGACGATTGTAATCGCATTGCTGTGTTGATGATAATCGTGCTATTATCGTGTAATATCGCGTAACAAAGAATGTGGCACAATTTACGCCTTAATATGATGTGACATACAGAGGGTAGTTTAAAGCAAAATTGCTGACCTGGCATAGCTCTATAAAGGCGAAAATGGTGTTGAAGATTGCATGATCGGAAGCATTAGTACTAGTTGCTGCCAAAAGGCTCCAGAAAAGCGTGCTATTCACCGGCAATTACGAGGCCAAAGTATCTTAGTGACGAAGATGTCTGAGAATATGAAAGGGGAGCCGAGCTAAGCATATGATGGTCATCAAGTTGGTCGATAAGTTTGTAGAAGAATCTGGGTATGTTGATCAATACTGCATGATAGCCACAGCGTGCGTTTTGAAACCCCACTTCCATTATGCCGAGCTGACCTATACTGGATTTGTCTCGGCCGATCTAAATGAATACGGTCAGATTTGAAGTGATTACCGAAAAATGCACAATGCTCCTTATGCCTAGTCGATAATGCTCAGCAGTTTGTCAGCCAAACTGCTCAACTAAAGGGCTTCTTCTGATGCCTGAAACAGTCCACAACAGTGCCGATTTAACAAGAAGCTTATTGCGATTACAACAGGCCGCCAACCAAACTTTTGGTGACATTGTGATTATATCGACCTGTGCTGTTATATTGCTCATGACTCGGGATCTTGATTGTCAGTTATGACGCTATGATTGTCATCTAGAAGTTTAAGTGAATTGTATATAGCAGACGAGGTGCAAGATCCGCTAATCCTTAGCCTAAATACAAGACCGTACATCCCGAAACAAATCTAAACGGCAAGCCGAGCTTCTGATCGGAGTACGAGACCACCCTTATTAGAAAACAATACAGGCGGGGTGTAAAAATCACGATTCCCACTTTGTACCGCTACTTCGGTCACAATAAAGAACCAAATATACGAATTTGCGTATGGTTAAGTTGTTAGTGGTATCTGGCCTGCTTAAAAACCGTACGATATCGCGTTATGCTCTTAAACACAGGGAAGTGCGGTATAAGTTTTATACCGTCTACCATTCATCGCAAAGTATCGTTGAAAGTAAGATTATCAATTCATCTAGGAAAAAAAAATGAAATGCTGAGGTTTCACGTCACCGTTGATGCCGTGACAATAATTGATGAGGATGCTTAAAGAGTTTTGAAGCCTCTATTGGTGCTGCCCATATCCAACACGATACCATTATGCCGGATGGCCGGGTGCATCCTCTACCTGAGATGGAACCGTCGCATTACATTATCATCCATGCACATTCCCCCAATGCAGCCAAATTGTGGGCCATTAGAAGTTAAGCACCTCGTGTCTGCAACTGGCTCATTGTAGAAGTATATACATCTTTATAATGGCAGCTAAGTATTACACAACATAACACAACAAATAGAATGCGTTCTTGTGGACATCACTTAATTCTGATTAAGTGACCTGAAAAATATATATATATGTATCTGTCTTATTTCCTAATCATTACGACCGAAAAGCTATGTCCGCACAATGACAATGACCACAATAATCACGTTTTGAAGAGTAAATATTCATTTTTCTATATATATATATTTGGTGTCGACGGAAACTAAATACAAGCATTCAGGCCGTCAATGAAACCTTTGCTATGGGTATTTTCACGACATTATGACTAACCTTACATTGTAAATTTTAAGTCGGTAGGTCATCAGAGGAACGATAGTGCACCTGGCTCTTGTTTGTAGGATACAAGTTTGTCGGAATATAATGGTTCTTCACAATATTCGCTTAATTATAAAAAAGGGATCACAACAATATTACGAAGCATTGAGCACATGTTAGACCGACACATTTTGACGCTTTGTCTTAAGCATATACGCGCCCAGATTGCATGATGGCTAACTGTATTAATTATCGACACTCATGTTGTTGGTTTGGCTCCGTCGTGATATGTGCAAATTTGGAGATGTTCACGCTCAGTGTACACCTAATCCCTAAAACCGAATGTAACCCTCCCGGTAACTAATTGATGTAAGACTTCTCGGGTCTAGGTCTCGGAAACGGGGTGTTGGTGATAACACATTCGGGCGCTAAGTAAGCATGATAATCATCCTCATCTATCACATTCATAATATCTCATGTTGTTCAGTGTTTCATATATCAGCGCTAAGATATAAGGCCGAAAGTTTTAGGACAATACGTCAGAGGTGAATGACACCGGTTAAACTTACCCGCTGTTGTACCAATGCAATCTCTTGCTACCCATCGCACTGAGCGAAGTATTCATTCTTCCTTTCCTTCATACTGACGCCATCTTGACACAAGCTCAATCATATTCTTTACAGTGTGAACAGCCCATCGATAATGGCTTGAACAAAGACTATTACCGCAGAATCACCTGAGAGAGCTCTTTGATCAGTTTCAAACCCTTGCATATATGATGAATTGCACTTTCGTAATACATCAAAAGTTGTTCCGCTTAGTGTGTCCGTAAGTTACGATGCTTTTGTATACCTTAGTTGTGGCTAATATAAACCGGTTGGTGAGGTGATAAGCACGTAGTCATTACATTGGTTGTGGAACACTCCTTTACTTTTTATTTATATATATATATATATATATATATATATATATATATATATATATATATATATATAGATTTATATATATAAATATATATATGCATATGTATGTTTATATATATATATATATATATATATATATATATATATATATATATATACATATGTATATTAATGCATATATTTGAATATATACATATACGACTTTATTTACATATATGTTAATATAAATATATAATAATATATATATATGTGTGTGTGTGTGTGTGTGCGCGCACGCGTGTGTGTGTGCGTGTGTGTATGTACTTTTGTAAGTGTGTGTGTGTATGTTTGCGTGTGTAACAATTTGCATACTATCGTATAAGCAAGAGCAGCTATGATACGGCTATTTGCATATCTTCAAGATATCCAGAAATCCGTTTAGGATTTGAAGCCTATGTGTTATCATACCCCGCCAAAGCACAGCCGAATATCTGCGAGTGTGTTTTCTGTGTAACTTACGCAGATCAACTTTATAATGTTATAATATCAAATTGAATACAACGAGGCATTACATAAGTCAGTAAAAAAAAAACCTTTATATAAAGTGTGTTATGGAGCTATGTAAAGCAATTAAGTGTTTGCCCCGAATGCTGGGCAGTGAGATGAATGACAGTTTTCCAATATTCTAGAAGGTAAAACGCATTCACGCTATCGAAAACAAAATTCTCATGTGAGGTCATAGATATTTGAATGGCGATATATACAATGGATATTTTAGAGATGCCTGAGCATACAACATCGATAGACATTGCCACACAGACCAAAGACGAATATTGCAAATTATGACTTGATATATGTTTCGCTTTATCTTGGCCAGTATTGGATCTCCTGATGAACTTTGACAGGTTACTACTGCAAATCGTCAGCTCATGCAGTAAGGTTCAAAAGACTTAGCAGCGATGCAAACGTATTCTATGACCACTGGAATTGAAAATGTACTCTGATTGTGTATTCGGTTTCGATCACCCCATAAATTTCATCTCAATCCGATTCGGTGTAAACTAACATTTCTAAAGTCTTTTTTGCTATTGGAAAAATGTAGACATGATTTTGACGGAGAGCTAAAACGGAATATTGCAATGTGTCATATTTCGTACATGAATAAGGAATGTTATTTTTGTATGGTTGACCGACTGAGAGCTATAGTAAAGAAGGCCTTAACTTGCGCCGTTGTCAAACTTAGAGGTCAGGCGCGGTGTGTTAACTTGTGATTTGCTCGTGCTAAGATGCGTCAATCATTTGTTGTTCATTGATCTGTCAATGGCTATTATTTGAACGGTAAGTGGTAAATGGTGCATGAGACGAAAAGCAGAGTGATTACGATTCACACTCTCAATTTAAATAAATTATTGCATTCCTTTTTTGCATTTAATGTGCATTGTATTTTCCTATTCTTCCACATTTCGCCGGGATACACTTATTTTTGTGAGCGCATAGAATGATTACTAGAGCTTATGATGTTCTAAGCGCGTACATACAGATCCATCCATATGTTAGCAACTGTTAATAAAAACAATCGCATTTGTGTTGTAGAGAGGTAATTAATGATATGCTTTGCATCATTCTACAGACCGTTACCATCCCTAATTCATCATATGCTTCATTGTTGTGAGATGGCCGGAGAACGCCACAAAAATTGCACTTGATTTTAGCATCCCTTGATGACTGATGTTTTATATTACCTCCACTTAATACTGAAAGAAGGTATGCCACGCACAGCTTCCGAAAGGCGCGATACTCTTTGTGCGGGATACAGATTGCAACTGTCATTTCAAATATCTGCGTAATGAATACGCCCACGCAAGTCACAGCGTCTTTGTATGTCAGCTTGCTTAAACTACCCACGTTTAAGCCCCTTGTGCTCTTTAGGCACTGTGCTAGGCGCAAGTTAACCAAACCAATCCATTTAATAGCGCTAACATATGACAAATCAAACAGGTTAATTTCTTATTACTTCTATTTCATTTTGCCAATATTTTTTAACTAGCAATGCTTGTAAATGCGTGCGGGATATGGTTCATCGTGGGTTACGTAATATATAAAAATGTCACTACTGATTCAATGCATATCGGTTGTACATACTGCTAATTGCCAATGTGATTACTTGGTAGCTGTTTTTTCATGGGTCGATTCTGCATTGTAATCACTTCAGGAGTAATTCTGGTCACTTATTTCCTAAAGGAAGTGATGGTGTCAATGTCCCTTTTCAAGTTTGCTGTGGCGACCAAAGGCTTGGACTCTTATTTGGTTTCAAATGAAGATGGCAGTTATTTCAGGCTGTCTAGCGATATAAATGAATGCCGTTTTCTGCTGACTGAAAGGAAGGTTCACGTGTGTACTTGATATTTCACCCGATATACTGGGGTCAGCGTATACTATAGGATACTGGGAGTCGCCGGTCATGCGTATGAGATAGGACGACAGTAGCGCCCTCTGGCTAGTAGAAGTCACTCCTGTCAGCCTATTGATACGATGACAGCTCACGAATCAAGTGGTGCACATCATCTGCATTACCTCTCAAGACGGGGAATTTTTGGTTTTATGAATTGTTCTTATATATCGCTCAGTTTCATAATGAATATAGGTGAACAGCCTTGGTTATTAGTGTACAAGACCACCTATTGAGAGTTGACTCATTCAAAGACAAAATGAGCTACCAGGAGTGGGGATGCGAGTAGGCGAGGCAAACCTATCTGCGACGTATTGGGAATGTCGGGCGAAAAACCCATTCTTAAGACAGACATAATGAACCAATGACGAAAGAAATAGGTATCATGTGGCAAAAAATTATAGAATCGCCTACTGGTTACTTGGAGATGCAGCGAAAACGCCACCTTGTCTATGGAAATTGGACTAGCGTATGAATTAAAACTCATTTTGAAGTAGAAAATGGCGGACTCTATTCACTCACAGTGTATGAAGTAATATTGTGTCAATAACGTCAGAAGGTGAAACTCGCTTGTTCGGTGATAGAAACGCCTTCTATTGGCTACTGGGAGACGCTTCTGTCAGCGTATCGATACGATGACGTGATCTTACTGTTATCATTAGTCCATCACTTTCCTATAACGAATAAACGTCCATTCATATGACAATCGGAAGAAGAAAATGATAGACTCTATTTACATACAGTGTATGAAGTAATATTGTGTCAATAACGTCGGAAAGTGAAACTCGCTCGTTCGGATGACTGAAACGCCTACTGCTGGCTAATGGGAGACGCTTCTGTCAGCGTAGCGATACGATGACGTGTTCTCACTGTTTTCATTAGTCCATCACTTTTTTTAAAACAAATAAACGTCCATACATATGACAATCGGAAGAAGAATATGATAGACTCTATTTACATACAGTGTATGAAGTAATATTGTGTCAATAACGTCGGAAAGTGAAACTCGCTCGTTCGGATGACTGAAACGCCTACTGCTGGCTACTGGGAGACGCTTCTGTCAGCGTAACGATACGATGACGTGTTCTTCCTGTTATCATTAGTCCGTCGCTTTACTTCAACGAATAAAGGTCCATACATATGACAATCGGAAGAAGAAAATGACCGACTCTATTCACATACAGTATATGAAATAATATTGTGTCAATAACGTCAGAAAGAGAAACTCGCTAGTTCGGATGACAGAAACGCCTACTGCTGGCTATTGGGAGACGCTTCTGTCAGCGTATCGATGCGATGACGTGTTCTTACTGTTTTCATTAGTCCATAACTTTTCTATAACAAATAGAAGTCCATACATATGACAATCGGAAGAAGAAAATGACCGACTCTATTCACATACAGTGTATAAACTAAAATTGTGTCCTGAAAGTCGGAACGTGAAACTGGCTCCTTCGGATGAAAGAAACGCCTACTGCTGGCTACTGAGAGACGCTTCTGTCAGCGTATCGATACGATGACGTGTTCTCACTGTAAACATAAGGCCATCACTTTCCTATAATGAATAAACATCAAAACCTATGAGAATTGGAAGGGTAGAAAATGGCGGACTCTATTCATTGACAAAGTGTGATCATCAGCAATGAGTCGTTAAACTCGCATAGCTACTTTTTACAAAATATTCTTCACCATTCCCTCCACTTCATTGCCCGGCCCTTCCGAGGCGATAAACCGTAACGTATCGTATGTTGTTAAAACAAAGTGTCATCTAATTTTGCAAATGCGCGGGAATATAGTCAGGTTGATTGTGATTTACCGGTAACGCTATGCTCCCCGTCATAGCCGCTCTTCGCCCCGAGAGCGTTTATGCACTTGACATCCTTGGTTACTTGCGCGATTATTTGGCAATTTTCCCCGTACCTTTGCAGTGTAGAAAGTCAGTCTGGACGATGGAAGCTGTGGGTGTTGGTAGAACGGTGTGTATACAATTGATTCTAAGATTTCCCCATATATGTTTAAAATCTGCTCTCATATTTGTGAGTAATTTAAATCTGACATAACGAAAAACCACACCTGTCCAGTCCAATGATAAACAATGGCAGTTGAACATGATTTTAAACGGTTCTCAAAACCCGAGCCCAAGTGGATGTGCTCCTCAGTTTGTATAAAAATAGATTGTGTGTGCTGGTGAGGATCGTTTCATTTCAGCTAAGTGTTTATTATATATTTCAACTAAATTGCCCAAGAACAGTTCCTCTCTGTAACACTTTTTATATTCTTTGCATTATAATTATATGGTTGTTGGCATATGTTATACAGGTAAATTTTTGTGTATGTGTGTAGGTCAGCGAATGACAATCTGTGTCAGGCAGAGGAAATTAAAGTGACTTCAGACGAAATGATGGTGAGTGCACATTGCTAAAAGTTAATTTGCATGTCAGGCACAGCATCCAATTATAACTGTAAAAAATGTCATATGGAGCAGACTAATTAAGGCTTTAAGATATTGCACTATACTTGTATAGAAAAACCAGTTTCTGTTGGTTTATTATTACCAACAATTCATTCTTTGTTTCTTAGACACGAACAGATACCATACCACACGAGGTGTCCTCTGAGTCAGCTGTTGATATCTTGTATAGACTCTCCTCTGGTCAAACATTGGTAATCGATATTTACTCATATATATTAATGCTGTCTGGTAGAGCTTTTTGTATAACTTTGCTCTGAAGTCAGTTTATTCATCCATCCATTTGTAAATTGTTGTTGCACATTATTCATAACTTCTGACTTTTATTTTCACATTTGATTGCTTGCATTCTTAAAATGCTTTAGAAAAGCCCTGCACATGTACGCACCTCTTAGCACCCAACATGTGTGATTCAAACTCACTGAACGCTGCAGGTGGAGAACACCTCTCTCCCTGAACCACACAGTGCTATTGACATAATGCAGCTAGTGGTAAGCATACACAATTGTTGGAGATTATGAAATGGTTTGTTAAATGCATAAAAGTATAAACATTGTGTATATGTAAACTTGTATGCATCCAAGGTCATTTAAATATTTAGGATTTGTTGATATATTTATGTGTCTGCTAGCAAGCTAATATGCCCTATTAGCTCAGTTGTATACCAAGAGTCACCTTTCATATAATCCACTGGTCTATTCCTATTCTTTGAAGTAATATTTGTCAAACTAGCCGCCCCATATATAAAGGGTGACTCATTGGACAATAAACATTGCCTATATAAAAACAGAAGCCTTACACCTGACTTGTTGATTAGCTTGAAATTCTTTTTATTCTGCTCAAGCGGTAATGTATTGATAAGGATATCTGTCAGTAACAATCTTATCTAACTCACTAAGGGCAAAATATTTAAATGACCTTCACCTTATTTCTAATGTGATTGGTCACAGTACCTCATGCTTTTGGCAGCTGATCTTTATTAATCAAAATGTTGCTATGTTCAGGTAGAGAGCACTGATGTCCCTGAACCCCACGAGGCTCTTGACATGAAGCAGCTAGAGGTAAGCATACACAACGGATAGTTATATGGGTTGATGTATGAACTTGGGTATGCATGTGCATTCCTGCATGGATAAATGGTATGTAAATTGAACTCTTTTAATTTGTCTGTCCATCTTTCTGTTGCCTAAAACATGTCTATGTCATTTAATTTGTGGATACTATGAGCCCTGATCTTTGAAAACATAGAAGGAGGGTAAATTTAAATTCTTCTCAAATTTACACATAACACATAGCTTCATATAAATTGGTATGAATCCAATTAAAACTTTGACCTAATTAGCTGACCTTGGCCTGGTCTCCTAGATCAGTCTTATGATTCCAGTTGCATGGTGCACATGTATACAAAGCCGGCATATTTTCAGAGCTCTCAGTTATGTTATGCAACCTTCCTTGTATGTAAATTTTTAGGACTGAATGGCAATTTGATGAATCTGATGAATTAAGATGGCACCGAGGTATATATACAAATATGTAATCTTGTGTTTTTTTATGATGCACATTGTATCCCACTCATCAACACTTGTATGCATACTATGAGTGATATATTTTCAGCTGTTAAACTTGTAATGGCATATTTTTTCTAAAGTGTTTCCCTCATATATTATCAGGCATTGTGAAGAAAGTGCAAAGGAGATCCGTTACAGTTGAGTTCAAGAACAATATATACCTTCATCACTCAAAGACTACATGAAGTTTCGAAGGAATGGAACTATCAAGGTAAATACCTGATGCAGAGTATTCTAAATTATAATAGTGATGTTCCTTTTTAAAACAAGCAGTTAATCATTGTAATTGACCTTATCTAATATTCTTCTTGTATATATCTTTTTCAATTTCAGCTGCGCTTCTAGCAATACAGCTGGAACTGAACGCCAAGCTGCAAAACCCGTTGTGTAGCTGTATTGTTGGCAATGTGGCATTTATATGATTAGAATGACATGGTTTAAACCTTGGTCATGCTGGCTGTTTTTAACTGATTACAATAAAGAGTATTTTTTCTGTCTACACATATTGTTTTTCTCTCTCAGAAACAGCATATCAATAAATTAAAATACTTAATGTAAGAGTTGGTGGTAATTACAGTCAAGTCCCATCAGCCGTACTAAGGTCAAGATGTCCCCATTATTTGCCCCCGTTATGGTGGCTAAATGTAAAAATTTATGGCACTCAACTATTGCGAGCAAGCTCATATCCTTAGATTATCCTTTACTGACTTGTTGCTGCCAATCCCTGGGGGTGGGTTGGTTCTCTCCTTAGAAAAGGGTAGGGGTGAGCCGCCATGGGAAACAAAAACCGGACCATATCTATACCGAGCCAAAGTGAGAAAAGGGAACCATTTACATACAAAATCCTCTGAAAACAGACCCATTCATATACACATTTTTTAAAAAGGTCACCAATACATATCTAGACCCTCTCGAGAAGCTACAAGGGACCCATCCATATACCAAACTTCCGATTCAGAATGAATGTGGCAAATAATGCGGAGCACGCGGACGACGTTAATAAGTGGCATATAATCCGGAGCACACGAATGGCGTTAATATTTGGCAAATAATGCGGTGCACTCAGACGACGTTAATACGTGGCATATAATCCGGAGCACGCGTATGACGTTAATATGTGGCAAATAATGCGGTGCAGGCGGACGACGTTAATACTCGGCATATAATGCGGTGCACGCGGATGACGTTAATATGTTGCAAATAATGCGGTGCACGCGGACGACGTTAATATGTGCCATATGATGCGGTGCACGCGGACGACGTTAATACGTGGCATATAATGCGGTGCACGCGGAAGACGTTAATAAGTGGCATATAATCAGGAGCACGTGGATGATGTTAATATGTGGCAAATAATGCGGTGCACGCGGACGACGTTAATAAGTGGCATATAATCAGGAGCACGTGGATGACGTTAATATGTGGCAAATAATGCCGTGCACACGGACGACGTTAATAAGTGGCATATAATCCGGAGCACGCGAATGACGTTAATATGTGGCAAATAGTGCGGTGCATGCGGACAACGTTAATACGTGGCATATATTCCGGAGCACATGGATGACGTTAATATGTGGCAAATAGTGTGGTGCACGCGGACGACGTTATAAGTGGCATATAATCCGGAGCACGCAAATGACATTAATATGTGGCAAATAGTGCGGTGCATGCGGACAACGTTAATACGTGGCATATATTCCGCAGCACGTGGATGACGTTAATATGTTGCAAATAATGCGGTGCACGGGGACGACGTTAATATGTGCCATATGATGCGGTGCACGTGGACGACGTTAATACGTGGCATATAATGCGGTGCACGCGGACGACGTTAATAAGTGGCATATAATCAGGAGCACGCGGATGACGTTAATATGTTGCAAATAGTGCGGTGCACACAGACGACGTTAATAAGTGGCATATAATCCGGAGCACGCGGATGACGTTAATATGTGGCAAATAATGCCGTGCACACGGACGACGTTAATAAGTGGCATATAATCCGGAGCACGCGGATGACGTTAATATGTTGCAAATAATGCGGTGCACGCGGACGACGTTAATACGTGGCATATAATGCGGTGCACACAGACGACGTTAATAAGTGGCATATAATCCGGAGCACGCGGATGACGTGAATATGTGGCAAATAATGCGGTGCACGCGGACGACGTTAATATGTGACATATGATGCGATGCTATCTGGATGCATTAGCGCTCTATTTCATGTACATGAAACATGAACTCTGTGCCTGATACCCGGCACAATATGCGTGGTACTGATTAAGTACACTCAGGTATTTTATGCCAGAACAAATGTAAAGAAGTACAAATTATGTATTTATGTGGGGTTCGTCTGCATGGGATGGGGAGGTGTGGAAGGGGGGAGGGTTGGTTGCGGGTTGTGGAGGGAGAGTATGGGAGGGGGTTATCACTGTAAAATTTACTATCATATCGTTTTGGTAACGGTCTTATGAGCCGACGCTGACAAATGAAAGATATTGTTAACTAGCCTATCACTTGGCATGGCCTGAGCTGATCAGCCCGCCTTGTCCCTAATCTCAGCCGTGACCCTACATTAGTCGCCGCCATTAATCTTACATTATTCCCAATCTAGCTGTTAGTGAGAATAGCATTGAAGGCATTTTTACCTTGAAGACTTATTTTCATCGAAATCTGTGCATACTTGCAATTGGCTAGGTGCATATTTGGGAGAAGATTGACAAGCATACACAAAGACTGACAATTTTCTTTAATATATATTACATAACACAGACACTCGAGTTCAGATATCAGGGAGATAACAAATCATAATGTCCGAACTCAAGTGCCTGTGATACATAACCAATCCAAAGTAATTGCCCTTATCAGATATTCAATGCTGGTGTAAATGGGTTGTTTGCTTGGTTTGATAAATGTAAGAAGTGGATACAAACAAATTGGTTCAATACAGGCAGAATTTTATTTACATAACAGACCACAAGCTAAATATCTGCACAAATAAACTTATTAAATTTCAACGTCACTGGAATTTTCCTCATTATCTGGAAATGCCTCCATATTGACAACAATCTCGTAAAGTCCATCCATTCATATATAATTAACACTAAAAAAGGATTATGCACAAACTGCTCCAAATTTGAGCACCCTCTGTCCGTGCATGTTTTGATCATTGTTTCTACAGCATGAAAACGGTTCCTCGTTTCCTTAAGATTTCTTGAAACCACTGACAAAGTTCCTTTATCGATGCTAGTTTGGTCAGTTTGCTATTTTATGGTATCAATTGTATTTGACAGCTGTTTCATCCTTGTCACTGTTGCCCTGTGCAGGCATGCCATGTCTCAGTTCACCAAGTCCATTTCCTCAATACCCCTTTCATGTAGTCTGGGGTTGTCAATAAGCTTGCGCTTCATGGGGAGTGGCACATCAGAGGAAACAGAATTGAGTGGTGAAAGGTGCTGCCACACATCTGCATCAAGCGTTGTAACATCAGAGTGTTGTGAAAGGTGTTGCCAAACATCTGCATCAAACGTTGTAACATCAGAGCATTGTTGATGGTGCGGTTCGGGGCCAGAACTATGTGTCGGGATACTATTGTAGCTGTTGATAACCTTGTTCAGTTTCTTGCTTGTGAGCAGAATTTGGTGTGTAATACACTTTGCCAAGGACTGGCCCCCTGTTGACACAACAATGTAATTAATCATCAGCATTTCATGATAATCCCATTCTGACCAAGGCCGACGGACATAAAGATTTAGTTTATTGGAAAAACGACATAAAAATAAGGTGACTTCAAAACTCACTTGCATACTTTTACATCATGGTCACAAAATAGTTGTACAGTACCGCTACTTCTCTCAACTCTTCCAGTTTTCCTCTGGGTGCATCCAACAGCTTACGAAGTCTTATATAGGCGTGAGGTTAGGGGCTTTTTTTTCTCTTTTGCCTCTCTATTTTTTTCAGGGAGGCATCTAGCCTGCACACAAAGTGATGAATAACAAAATTTAGTTTCAAGGGCTTGTAGCAAAAAAGTTCTCTCCATATCTAGTCATATCCATTGTTTAATTTAAAAAAGAAAGAAACTGCTACTGTTTACACGATTTTCAATAACAAGTTATATCAAGATTAAATTTTGGAAAAGTTAATGGTATAACATTGTATTCAATGAGACACCAGGGAAAAACACTAACCACAAAAACCATTTGCCGGGTCAGGCAAGTGTCCCTGCTTGCTGTATTACAAAAGGTGACATCAAACTTTCAATAACCTATTGGGTTTACTTGGCATTGGAGAATCTTATAAGCTTTTCAAAGGTCATGAAGGGCTAATCTAAAGTTTAGGAGTGACAATTCATTTTCCACAGCAAAGATATATGTTATGGTATACTGTATGACTGAGCTAGCAAATATAACAATATCTAACTATCTATTGTTATTATGTATGTAACTATCAAATTACCTGGCTAGCTGCTCTTTAGTATCCTCTGTGTTAAATGCATCATTAATTTCACAAACACTGCAGCCAGAATAAGATAAAAACATTAATATCACTCCAAAAACAGGATTGGTCTTTCTTCTCCTGGCAGGAATATTACAGATACATTGCTGCACCATTTGTGTATTTGATAAAAATCCACATTATCCAAAGACCCAACACATTGTGAGAAGAGAGTTTACCTCAATGAATGGTATAGGTACAACATTAATGCATATGTGCATTCCCAAGCATCTATAGAGTGCGCACAAAAAAAGGTTTAAATAAATTGCGAGGTTCCACATTTGGCAGAAATCTATGACAATTAATTAAATCAAACTGCATATTTTTGTCAGAACAGCCATTTACCATTATGGCTCTGTTTGTAAGTCAAGACCACCTTGTTCTCTTCTGAACACCAGTCATGTACTTGACCTATGGTTGCTCCTGTTTGAAGCCATTTTGATAACATTGTGTGGGCTTGCCATATAACTTCAGCTTTCACAATATTCACAACTGCAATTACATGATTCAATAAAATTTGTAGATAATATTGGTTAGATGAAGCAATACTTATTAACTATATTCACAGCATGTATGGTACCCCAACAACAAGGATACATTACAAGTTACTTAACTAATTACAGGCTAGGAATACCAATGACAATGCCTTGTAATAAAGCAAGATACTCCTCTATTTTCTTTGATGTACTATCTTTGATAAGCAATGACAATCTGTCATTCAATGTATGGCCTTCAAAACCGTTTAAGTAATCAATTTTTAAAAAATAATATAATTTGAGTAGTAGAAAGACAATAAGTAAGGTACAGGTAGTTATACTAGCATATTTTAGAAGTGATTTTCTGTCCATAGTTCAGGAGTTATTCCACAATAGGGTGTGACCTATTCTCGGGGGTAATTTCTTTTGTGATCTTGCTGAATTTGGCCAAATAGATCCAGCATCTCTCAGTTCCTTCACCATCAAAAAGCCCAGCACCTTGGGCTATACTGGATTTACGATTAAAAACTATTTGATGTTTCAGCATGACCTTAGTTGGTAGCAATGGAATTACTAATATATAATATCATACATTATTATGCAAGTATATTAATCAATATGATATTCCTGTAACTTTAATTTACATTCTTACCTGACATGACATCTTGTGACCATTCACATTGAATATTGGTACGGCAAATTTCACTCGAGCACTTATGCCTTTTTTCTGCATATGCACACCAACAGTACTGTTTAACTAAAATTGGCAACAACTTTCAGCATTAGGTTGCATAGTATAAAAAATTGTGTTTGGATACCTTGACAACAGTGCTTAGTAAACAGCCCAAATCATACCTTAGGATGTCCACATTCTCCAAGTTTTTCATCATGAAAATACGGCATGCCATGCTGTTAAGAACAGACACATGGTTATCAGTATGTTAAAGATGTCCATCCAGATGAATCACAATTGTGGGTAAAATCTAAAATATCAAACCAACAACAACCAAAGCCACAACAACAATACTGTTCACATGCTTCTTCAATAACTATAGCATAACAGAAAGCCCATTCTCCAAAGTCATTCACAATGGTGTGATGTTTCTCCCATGATACCAAAATTATATATCATAATGGGGAAATCATGATGTATGTCCCGTTTTTGCCCCACAAACTAAATGAATTTTGCCATTCATGGCTATTTGACGGCCAACTCAATCAGATTTCGTTAAAAGAAGTAGATTATTTTATGTGCATAGTGGTTATTATCATTGCTTATCATGGCAATGGTATTGATTGGCCATCTCTTTGCATTCAAGAGTCTACCTGTGGGCAAACAGGGCATTGAGATCCATCTGGGAATCCTAGCCGAGTGAACGGCAAGGTGCCAAAATTTTGCTCAACCCAACAAAAGTTCAAGATTGATTATTGGCACACCCATGTGGTTATATCGATGATTATGCAAGCAAAAGTAAGTGTATGAAAACTGAAACTTGAACAGTTAGAACAAGCGATCGGTCGACAGAATGCTGCGAATTTATTTTCATTTTTTTATTTTTAGACTGCATACCGTTTTCAGGTACATCTGCTTCAACCAATCCATAGCAGCATGCAGTAAATAACCGTTTTTCCTATTTCAATTTGAACGGAAACCACCCCATTTCGTTTGTTCTGGTGAATATATACGCACACAGCTTAAATATGTCCAACTGCCGCGTTATTATCAGTTCTGATAAGCAATGATTGACGTCTGATGATATTGAACTACGTGAAAGTGCGTACTTCAAATGTGTCATCTAAACCGGCCCTGCGTGCATAACAAATGTGTATTAAGTCTACAGCTCCGCCGTTGGATAACTTTCTGATGGTGCATTGATTCATCCATCTCATAAGGTCATGCTTTCGGAACTGCTAGAACGTCAACATAGCTATTATTGGTTTATTATCATTTATTGCAAATCTCTATAGTTATGAATAACCAAGTATATTATGCTGGGCGAGTGTTTAAGAAATGCTATGGATGAGTGCATTAAGCTGGTTTAACAGAGCATTTACCATATCCATGCACTGAGGTAAATCAACATTAAGATACCGCATTGTTTGGGCCAAGCAAGGCTGAACACTATTTGAAAACACTCGTGTACATTTTGGTGTGTCGCAAACTTATCGGGAAATATTTTTCTCTTGCTCTGGTGTATCAATTACATGCATTACAAAATTCTTTTGCTAGCTGTTATAGACTCCTCGAAAGTCAGAACTATCGCATGCAATGTTTGCAGCTTATCCTTCAGGGTAAATGGAACGTAAGTCATTTTATTCGCAACTGCATGCAATATTACCTGATCATTTGCAAGTACATTTCTCGTTTTCCTGTAGTTGGCTGATTGGCTGAATGTGCTGGTTAATGAATTACATCGACCGACAATAAGTTGCTGCAACCTGAATAATGTAGGTGTGTGCTTGTGTCTATGTGCGTGTTTGTGTGCGTGTTCATAGAAGCGAAGACTTTTATAGTGCATTACTATGCGTCGCAATTGATGCTTTTATCTGCTGTTCAGCTGCAGAGCGGTGCAACATCTTTAGTCACATATATGGATATAAGCCCCCTTCAATGTGAAAACACACACTAGTATATACTAATCATTTGTATTGATACATTGACTAGATATGTCCCATCGAGGCATTATTACTGAATTAATGTCCATGCTACATTGAAGCCTGTACCATATCCATTTTCAAGTGCGAAGTAAAATATGATTAAGATCCTTTGTCATTAAGTTTCATTCAAGACAATTTCTGTTCCCGAAATACAAACTCAAGAACCCCTTTTATGTCGGTGGTGACATGAAGTCAAGAGGTACCACATGACCGCGGTGAAGGAGGTTTAACAAAGAAAACAGGGCTGAAATAAATATGTTTATCCGGTAGAGTAGTATAAAATAGATATACTTCCTATGTGGCTCATGTCTGATATTTATTGCAGTTCATATGTAAGCAAGTGTTCTTTGCGCTTGATGTCACTCAGGGTTCATAACTTGGGCCAACCACTTACTCCATGTACAGCATTTCATTTAGCAATCGACGCATTAATGTCATGGACCCCACATGCGATAGGCATAGCTTTGTCGCACGATACAGCGATTCCACATTTTTCGTTTTCATATATATGCAAAGTGTGTATGTATATATATGTATGTATGTATGTATGTGTATGTATGTATGTATGTATGTATGTATGTATGTATGTATGTATGTATGTATGTATGTATGTATGTATGTATGTATGTATGTATGTATGTATGTATGTATGTATGTATGTATGTATGTATGTATGTATGTCTGTATGTATGTATGTCTGTATGTATGTCTGTATGTCTGTATGTATGTATGTATGTATGTCTCTGTCTGTATGTCTGTATGTATGTATGTATGTATGTCTGTATGTCTGTCTGTATGTATGTCTGTATGTCTGTATGTCTGTATGTATGTATGTATGTCTGTCTGTCTGTGTGTCAGACTGTATGTATGTCTGTATGCGTGTTTGTATATATATATATATGTGTACGTCGGCACGTTAATTATGTATAATGCACGTATGTTTATATATATGCATGTTTGTATGATGGTATATATATTTGTATGAGGAAGCTAAGGAAGGTATTATATATATGTATATATATAGAGATCTATGTGTGAGTTTGCATATGTAGATATATATATATATAGGGAGAGAGATATATATATTTAGATATATATATATATTTATATATATGTAGAGAGACTAGAGACATAGATAGAGAGAGCGGGAGATATCTGAGAGAGAGGGATATATAGAGGGATATATCTATATAGACAGAGAGATCTGAGAGAGATAGATACATAGATAGATAGACTTAGATAGATAGAAAGAGCGATCGATCTCTAGCGAGAGATAGAGATAGAAAGATATATAGAGAGAGAGAGATAGAGAAAGAGATATAAAGAGAGAGAGATAGAGAAAGAGAGAGAAAGAGAGATCTCTCTTTAGAGAGAGATCTCTCTCTCTCTCTCTCTCTCTCTCTCTCTCTCTGTCTCTGTCTCTCTCTAGATCTCTCTCCCTTATCTCTTTCTCTCTCTCTCTCTCTCTCTCTCTCTCTCTCTCTCTATCTCTCTCTCTCTTTCTCTCTCTCTCTGCCCCTATCTCTCTACATACAGATAGATGTCTCTCTCTCTCATCTCTCTCTAGATTCTCTCTCTCTTAGATCTCTCTCTCTCTCTCTCTCTCTCTCTCTATCTCTCTCTCTCTCTCTATATCTATATCTCCCTCTCTATCTATATCTCCCTCTCTCTCTATCTCTCTATCCTCTCTCTCTCTCTCTCTCTATATCTCTATATATATATATCTCTCTCTATCTGTATGTATATATATGTGCATATATATATATCTCTCCCTATATATATATATCCCTTGGCGGTGTACTTGGCGGTGTGCCCAATGTTTGGATATTCATTCGGGTCTCAAATGTTAAGCTTCTAAAATATGATGCCAATATTCGCTCCCAATGGTTAAATGCATTTTTATGTTTGCAGTTAAACTTACCTTGCTTATAATTCGGTAAATTAAGAAAACTTCCACTAATAACAGACATTAGCTATAATCGGATCACATACCAATGCACACCAAGAGTTGATGTTGATGTTTATGCTACGGCGGATTATTCGCATTCCCTTTGTCTGTCCCTCTGAGAGATGCCGACAACATAACTCGGAAAAACCGATGATTGTACCTTGAAATAATAATATCATACTGGGTATTGATTGTATTGCTCTTAGAGAATCATAGGCAAACTTCATTTAGTATTTCATCAGTGCTCATTCATAAGGCCAGATGCACTGATCAATATTATGTCCAAGAATGCGTCCATTGGACAAATCAGAGGCGCTGATGCTGAAATTGGCATTCAACGCATTTCTTATGCAACCTCTCTTAATTTGCTTCTCGTTGCACAGTTGATAACTCAATGGTTATCTATAAGCAATTTGGCGTGACCGATTTCTAATATAATTGGAATGACCGCCGCGAATGTATAATGTTGACATCTGCCACGTATTTAGATCTCGGGCCAGAAGAAACGGGGCAGCTTAACGCTCTATTAGCATGGTATCCAGCGGAGAGAATCTCCAAATACACAGGTAGTCATTAGCCTAGAAGATGTACAAAATTCTTGAACAGCTTTATCACATGTGGAAGCAAAAGACTCTCCTTGGAACAATCATAATGATAATTCATACAATAAACAATTATACAATATCAAATAACTCACATCAGATAATTTATGATATCCTAACAGAACTGTGGCGCTTAGTGTGAACAGTAATGTGACATACCACACACTTAAACGTACCGCACATACGAAGATTATGTTCATTTAACAGCACATACATATGAAACATGTGATGCTGTTTTGGGAAATTGCATGAGTAATGCGCTGAATGACGTATTTGATAAGTCTGTTGGGGTTGCTCCCGTCGCATACAGTAATAAGCGTGGATTTGCGGTGATGGGGAATTCACTTTTGGTCTTCACTGTTACACGATGACGACGAAGCAGCGACAGCACACACGTAGATGTTAATGAAGAGGCTTGTGTTCCGCCGTCCTAATGATGAAACGTCACAACGCGCGATTAACAATCGATGCTGGAATGCACACGTTCCGTAAAATGTGTCATCTGAAATACGAAGCAAGAAACAAGTTGCTGATCCGCCTGGAAAAACACAACAGGCACACGCTTGTGATGCGCCGTGTTGCGCTTGAACACAATGGTGATCCGTCTTAACAAGCCATTCCCTGGCTGGGGCTTAGCTTTGCTAAGTAGCGAAATAATAGTCACCGTTAACTGATAGAGTATCATCCCAAGCCATTGGCGTTTATTTTATGTAATAATCGCTTTATACGATACGATTGATCGTAGAGCACAACCGAATATCCAGAGGTCATTAAATATTTGTAAAGACCAAGGAGCTAAAAAAGGGAGGATGGTATATCATTCATGTAATACATTTGCCATGCACATAATGGTTAACCAACGCCAGGCATGAAATCCAGAAATGACCGATCAGTTGGTAGTTATTGATGATGCCTAACTACGAAAAACAAATACATTGTTCGGCAATCGCTATTTGTAATTGGGACCAAAATACCATATTCCACTTACAAGTAGGAAAAGAACTCCCCTGAGCTGTCACCCCTGATAGCCAATCCGGAAGAGGCTGATTAAAAGACACTGTCACATGCTACATCGAAATCAATTTTGCCGCAGTGCGAAACACTTAATCCATTTACGTTACATTAAGGCATGCCGATAACAACTCAAGTGCACATTCAAGATCACAACTGATGGTCAGCCGAAGAGCAGTATTTACCTGCAATGTCTGAGTTCCTTTATGAAAACAACTCTACACTATTGGTACACACGCAAAAACTTCACAAGAGCATTGAAAAACGCAACGGTTGATCCCCATAAATGCAATTCAGCGTTCATGGCCGTAACTATTCACCCGAGGATATGTGCTGCTAGCAAATGCTCATTATCCTTTCACGACAAATCGCATTTGTCAGCCATATACGATCAACCTATATATTTCATCAGCGTCGCTTGATAGATGTTAAATGCGCAGTATATTATTTTAAAGCAATAAACCGATGTCATTATTTGGAAAAAAGTTGGGTAAACTACTAATTTTCTATGTCGACATATAGCTAGTTAAATTCGGCCATCTTTGTGCATTGGTACTAATCATGTACCGACACCCCTCACCACTCTCTCAATATGATTATGCAATTCTCATTGTCATGGATGTTCCCTTTGAGTAATGTTTTGTCATCAATTATCACAATTATTGTTGATCACATAGCCTTCGCAGAAGTAGATAAATGCCCTCTAATATGAAAACACAGTTGTTACTACCGCTGTTATGTGGAATGGGGCAAATTTACTGATAACTGCCAATCCGTAAGGATTTTGAACTGACAAAGTTATATGATCATTTAAAAAGCATTGTTAAATCCAAAACATAAAATGTATAACTCATAATGCATAAGCGTTCAGGACGCCAGTATATATGCGAACTTTAACTGACAACCCTCTGTGTCACCATGCGCCAACGGCTAATAGCGCGCTTAAGCCTATCTGTCTGATTATGTACATTGTCCCGACTGAGTCAGCCAGGTAAACTCTTACGCAGCCGGATTTTTTGATGACGGTAGGAGCAGTGGATTAGTACAACCTTTAACTCGGAAGCAGTCATAGTTTATTAGACCTCAGGTCATTCATTGAATCGCACATTTCTCTAAACTATACTGCTTCACAACTGATGACCGTTGACGCTCTTGGCAGTTGGTAAGAACCAAGACATTTATGAAGTGTTCTTCAGAGATCTAGGTCTAGTTAACTTCCAAAAGGCTCATTGATCAATGCTTAGTTGCCTTGCATAACGCAGCCGTGAATTTTCGTACTTTATTGTAAGCATTGACAAGCAACATTACAGGTACTTTTCTATTGAAGTTTGAGTCAAAGATATCGGTATAGATTTATTCCTTATTAAAGCAAGTTGTCTTGTCTTGGGAATCAGTTAGGCTCTAAACTGATGGAATTTTGCAGAAACTAAGTGATAAGCGGTTCGATTAATACCTGTCTGGCTGTATTTTACTGGGAAAAGAACACCTGCGGGACTACATCGGATAGTAACATACATTTATTAGTTTGTTCTCGTTGTAAATGTGTATGAATTATATGCGCCTGCCAATTGCAATGCGAAAATATGTATATGAATATATGCATATATATTTATAAACATGTATTTGTAGATATATATATATATATATGCATATATATGTATGCATATATATTTATGTAAATTCATGTGTATATATGCATATATATATATTTATATATATATATATGTATATATATATATATGTATATATATATACATATATATATGTATATAATTAAATAAATATATAGACATATATAGATATATATATAAATATGTAAATGTACATATATAAACATTTATGTAAATATATGTACCAATAAACATACCAAAGATGAGCACGCATGTGTACTTGTTGCATGTTGGGTGTGGGGATTTTGTTCACGAGTTATGCTACTCTCATGGGACCTTACTCATCGCATCCCGTGGAATGAATTATTGCATTGTTCAGATACAAGCGCGGATTATATTTTCTCCTCGATACTCACGAGCTATTCATGTGTTAATGGGGGTGAGTAGTGTGCTTTATTCACATTGTGTTTGGCATGCTCAGGCGATATGCACTGTTACATATTGGGTCGTAAGCTGGCAGATATGATTATGTTTTTATCGGCCTACCAGCTAAGTGTTTGCAATAAGTGCATTGTGAATATCGCATTGGCTCACATATGCCCCATAGCAATTTCATCTGGCAAAAAAATCAATAAAACGGTTTGCATCAATCATATAATGCAAAGCGTTGAAATATGCAAAATGCCCCATTTGTGCCATTATACCTCACATGTTATGAGCGAAAATGATAAGTTGCTAATAATTATTACCAAACAATCTAATTGGAGCATCATAGATATAATATTCAAGCATTTATCGTGCTTCATCGGGGATCGATGGACAATATAATCAACGTTGATTTTGTCGACCAGTGCTCTATAGTCAGCTATTCTAAAAGGTTGAGAATGCAGGATCACTCCATTTGGGCTGGTCACACATGTGCACACAAAAAAGTGGCCGCGCTTAAAAGTTTCAATGGGTGTAATTGGGCGTCAAGAGCGATGCTTTTACGCTGAGTTTTCCTTTCAAATTTTATAACGGGCACTTACCACTCCATCAATCATGCATACGAGAATTCCTAGGCTTAGTTTTCATCCATCAGGTTTAGAACGACTTATTTGCGCGCAGCCTCGAACATATTCAATTCTAGCTAATTTGCTTATCAGTAATGCTTTTTGAAACGTATCATTCGTGCGTTATGGCACTTGTTTAATATGTTATTGCAGATACTTAGGTAGTTTAATCATCTCTCTCGCTCTCTCTCTCTCTCTCTCTCTCTCTATATATATATATATATATATATTTATATATATATATGTATATATATATGTATTTAAATATATGTATATATATATAAATATATATATATATAAATATATATGCATATATATATATGTACTTATATTTATGTATACATATATATATTTATGTATATATAGATATATATATGATTATATTTGTACATATATATATAACAATATACATATATAAATATATTAGCCATTTCCTATGAGTCATACTATCAAGATCTTGCCTTGTTTATTATACTTAATGACCATAAGCGAAATAGAAGTGCTCAAACATGCT
>CM067347.1:43795016-43813083 GCA_034190875.2 Urechis unicinctus | reverse complement strand
TTTGGAGCGAAAGGTCTATTTTTTGTAAAGGCTCTTGATATATGTTATTTTCTAGGTGCGAAATATAGCCCTTCGCGAGATATAGTCCAAACGAGATATCGCCGACTGTGTTTGACTAACTCTTCGTAACGGTATAAATTCATGTTACCGTTACACCGGAGCTAATGTTATACAGGTAAATTTTTGTGTATGTGTGTAGGTCAGCGAATGACAATCTGTGTCAGGCAGAGGAAATTAAAGTGACTTTAGACGAAATGATGGTGAGTGCACATTGTTAAAAGTTAATTTGCATGTCAGGCACAGCATCCAATTATAACTGTAAAAAATGTCATATGGAGCAGACTAATTAAGGCTTTAAGATATTGCACTATGCTTGTATAGAAAAACCAGTTTCTGTTGGTTTATTATTACCAACAATTCATTCTTTGTTTTTTAGACATGAACAGATACCATACCACACGAGGTGTCCTCTGAGTCAGCTGTTGATATCTTGCACAGACTCTCCTCTGGTCAAACATTGGTAATTGATATTTACTCATATATATTAATGCTGTCTGGTAGAGCTTTTTGTATAACTTTGCTCTGAAGTCAGTTTATTCATCCATCCATTTGTAAATTGTTGTTGCCCATTATTCATAACTTCTGACTTTCATTTTCACATTTGATTTCTTGCATTCTTAAAATGCTTTAGAAAAGCCCTGCACATGTACACACCTCTTAGCACCCAACATGTGTGATTTAAACTCACTGAACGCTGCAGGTGGAGAACATCTCTCTCCCTGAACCACACAGTGCTATTGACATAATGCAGCTAGTGGTAAGCATACACAATTGTTGGAGATTATGAAATGATTTGTTGAATGCATAAAAGTATAAACATTGTGTTTATGTAAACTTGTATGCATCCAAGGTCATTTAAATGTTTAGGATTTGTTCATATATTTATGTGTCTGCTAGCAAGCTAATATGCCCTATTAGCTCAGTTGTATACCAAGAGTCACCTTTCATATAATCCACTGGTCTATTCCTATACTTTGAAGTAATATTTGTCAAACTAGCCGCCCCATATATAAAGGGTGACTCTTTGGACAATAAACATTGCCTATATAAAAACAGAAGCCTTACACCTGACTTGTTGATTAGCTTGAAATTCTTTTTATTCTGCTCAAGCGGTAATGTATTGATAAGGATATCTGTCAGTAACAATCTTATCTAACTCACTAAGGGCAAAATATTTAAATGACCTTCACCTTATTTCTAATGTGATTGGTCACAGTACCTCATGCTTTTGGCAGCTGATCTTTATCAATCAAAATGTTGCTATGTTCAGGTAGAGAGCACTGATGTCCCTGAACCCCAGGCTCTTGACATGAAGCAGCTAGAGGTAAGCATACACAAGGGATAGTTATATGGGTTGATGTATGAACTTGGGTATGCATGTGCATTCCTGCATGGATAAATGGTATGTAAATTGAACTCTTTTAATTTGTCTGTCCATCTTTCTGTTGCCTAAAACATGTCTATGTCATTTAATTTGTGGATACTATGAGCCCTGATCTTTGAAAACATAGAAGGAGGGTAAATTTAAATTCTTCTCAAATTTACACATAACACAAAGCTTCATATAAATTGGTATGGATCCAATTAAAACTTTGACCTAATTAGCTGACCTCGGCTTGGTCTCCTAGATCAGTCTTATGATTCCAGTTGCATGGTGCACATGGTATACAAGGCCGGCATATTTTCAGAGCTCTCAGTTATGTTATGCAACCTTCCTTGTGTGTAAATTTTTAGGACTGAATGGCAATTTGATGAATCTGACGAATTAAGATGGCACCGAGGTATATATACAAATATGTAATCTTGTGTTTTTGTTGTTTTGACTTCAAATGTATGATGCACATTGTATCCAACTCATCAACACTTGTATGCATACTATGAGTGATATATTTTCAGCTGTTAAACTTGTAATGGCATATTTTTTCTGAAGATTATTAAGTGTTTCCCTTATATATTATCAGGCATTGTGAAGAAAGTGCAAAGGAGATCCGTTACAGTTGAGTTCAAGAACAATATATACCGTTCATCACTCAAAGACTACATGAAGTTTCGAAGGAATGGAACTATCAAGGTAAATACCTGATGCAGAGTATTCTAAATTATAATAGTGATGTTCCTTTTTAAAACAAGCAGTTAATCGTTGTAATTGACCTTATCTAATATTCTTCTTGTATATATCTTTTTCAATTTCAGCTGCGCTTCTAGCAATACAGCTGGAACTGAACGCCAAGCTGCAAAACCCGTTGTGTAGCTGTATTTTTGGCAATGTGGCATTTATATAATTGGAATGAAATGGTTTAAACCTTGGTCATGCTGGCTATTTTTAACTGATTACAATAAAGAGTATTTTTTCTGTCTACACATATTGTTTTTCTCTCTCAGAAACAGCATATCAATAAATTAAAATACTTAATGTAAGAGTTGGTGGTAATTATAGTCAAGTCCCATCAGCCGTACTAAGGTCAAGATGTCCCCATTATTTGCCCCCTTTATGGTGGCTAAATGTAAAAATTGGTGGCACTCAACTATTGCGAGCGAGCTCATATCCTTAGATTATCCTTTACTGACTTAAATAGTGTCCTAACAAAATGGTGTTAATGACAACAAAGTGTATAGACTAGTTTACAAAATAACTTACCGAGTGTTGGCTGCACCTTAAATCACCGCTTTGTAAATTAAATATCTCGGCTGTTGAAGGTGCTGCAGACATTGAGGATGTGCTAATGCTACTCCGATGGGTGATGTTGGTGTGCTGACCGTTGCTATCAATCCCTGGGGGTGGGTTGGTTCTCTCCTTAGAAAAGGGTAGGGGTGAGCCGCCACGGGAAACAAAAACCGGACCATATCTATACCAAGCCAAAGTGAGAAAAGGGAACCATTTACATACACAATCCTCTGAAAACAGACCCATTCATATACACATTTTTTAAAAGGGTCACCAATACATATCTAGACCCTCTCGAGAAGCTACAAGGGACCCATCCATATACCAAACTTACGATTCAGAATGACAAAGTAAGTTCATTAAGCTTCGCAACTCCAAAAATAATTTGCTAATAGCGTGGTTGGTCCCAACTATGCTCTGGTTCGTAACGGCAAGGCAGTTAATTAGATAGCGGCCACTAAATAAACAAATGTGTTACTCGGGCCCGCAAGCTATCAACGAGCGCCCCAGGGCGTCCGGACCATGAGGTAGACGATATTGCAGGAAACAATGGAAGGAGAACGTTCAGTCTTGACATTTCTGTTAGCTTATCATGCCATAACACTTGTCTTAAAACAACTCAACCACGCTGGCTGATAGGGCTAGCCACCATTGACCCTGGGGACTTGCGCTCCAACACCCAATATTGAGCATCATATTGGATACCCATCACAAAACAAATATCCAGTGCTATACTCGCTGTCAAAAAAACGTACATATTAGTTTACTAGGTCATTGCCAAAAAACCGACCCATTACGATACCTGTCTTCAAGAAATAACGACCCATTTGTATACCAAACGCCCCATTACCGACCCAAATTGTCGGCACATCCCCACTAACCTCCACATAGTGAGAACATCCCCACCCCCTCCACCGGGCTATCAATATATTGCCCTTGGTCATTCGTTTCTGCGAGATTTACTTATGTACTATTAGACATATACTGTCAGTTCACATTTTTGACGTACATTCATACGTACATACATACATGCATACATACATACATACATATATGTACATACATACATACATACATACATACATACATACATACATACATACATACATACATACATACATACAGACATACATACATACATACATACATACATACATACATACATACATACATACATACATACATACATACATAAATACGCACGCACGCACGCACGCACGCACACACGCACATACATACATACATACATACATACATACATACAGACATACATACATACATACATACATACATTCAGGGATATATATATATATATATATATATATATAGAGAGAGAGATATATATATTATATATATATATATATATATATAGATATATAGATATATAGAGGAGAGAGAGATATATATACTATATATATATATAGATATATATATATATATATATATATATATATATATATATATATATATATATATATATATATATATATATATATATATATATATATATATATATATATATATATATATATATCTATATATATATATATATATATAACTATATAGATACGTACGTTTTTTGAAATGTTAATGATGCTTGTTTGATTTGCCAATGTGATTCAAAAACTGCTGGATCTGTCTTTTAAATTCACCATCGCCCAATACGACCTGATCATATTTGGTCTTCCAAAATTGTCCTCCCACCAAAAACAAAATACTTTACCCCTGGGTAAAAGTGAATGGTAATCAGATACGCCATACAGATTAGTGTGTTGACTCTGGTGGTTTTAATTCATGCGGACGACGTTAATACGTGACATATAATGCGATGCACGCGGACGACGTTAAAAAGTGGCATATAATCCAGAGCAAGCAGATGACGTTAATATGTTGCAAATAATGCGGTGCACGCGGATGACGTTAATATGTGGCAAATAATGCGGTGCACGCGGACGACGTTAATACGTGACATATAATGCGGTGCACGTGGACGACGTTAATAAGTGGCATATAATCCGGAGCACGCGGATGACGTTAATATGTGGCAAATAATGTGGTGCACGCGGACGACGTTAATACGTGGCATATAATGCGGTGCACGCGGACACGTTAATATGTGACATATGATGCGATGCTATCTTGACGCATTAGCGCTCTATTTCATGTACATGAAACCTGAACTCTGTGCCTGGTACCCGGCACAATATGTGTGGTACTGGTTAAGTGCACTCAGGTATTTTATGCCAGAACAAATGTAAAGAAGTGCAAATAACGTATTTATGTGAGGTTCGTCTGCATGGGATGGGGAGGTGTGGAATAGGGTTGGGGTTGGTTGCGGGTTGTGGAGGGAGAGTATGGGTGGTGGGGGGTTATCACTGTAAAATTTACTATCATATCGTTTTGATTTACTGTGTTTTGGTCACGGTCTTATGAGCCGATGCTGACAAATGAAAGATATTGTTAACTAGCCTAGCACTTGGCATAGCCTGAGCTGATCAGCCCACCTTGTTCCTAATCTCAGCCGTTACCCTACATTAGTCGCCGCCATTAATCTTACATTATTCCCAATCTAGCCGTTAGTGAGAATAGCATTGAAGGCATTTTTACCTTGAAGACTTATTTTCATCGAAATATTGCACATCTGTGCATACTTGCAATTGGGTAGGTGCATATTTTGGAGAAGATTGACAAGCATACACAAAGACTGACAATTTTCTTTAATATGTATTACATAACACAGGCACTTGAGTTTAGACATCATGGAGATAACAAATCATGATGTCCGAACTCAAGTGCCTGTGATACATAACCAATCCAAAGTAATTGCCCTTATCTGGTGTTGAATGCTTGTGTAAATGGGTTGTCTGCTTGGTTTGATAAATGTAAGAAGTGGATACAAACAAATTGGTTCAATACAGGCAGAATTTTATTTACATAACAGACCACAAGCTAAATATCTGCACAAATAAACTTATTAAATTTCATCGTCACAGGAAATTTCCTCATTATCTGGAAATGCCTCCATATTGACAACAATCTTGTAAAGTCCATCCATTCCTATATCATTAACACTGAAAAGATTATGCACAAACTGCTCTAAATTTGAGCACCCTCTGTCCGTGCATGTTTTGATCATTGTTTCTACAGCGTGAAAACGGTTCCTCATTTCCTTAAGATTTCTTGAAACCACTGACAAAGTTCCTTTATCAATGCTAGTTTGGTCAGTTTGCTGTTTTATGGCATCAATTGTATTTGACAGTTGTTTCATCCTTGTCACTGTTGTCCTGTGCAGGCATGCCATGTCTCAGTTCACCAAGTCTATTTCCTCAATACCTCTTTCATGTAGTCTGGGGTTGTCAATAAGCTTGCGCTTCATGGGGAGTGGCACATCAGAGGAAACAGAATTGAGTGGGGAAAGGTGCTGCCACACATCTGCATCAAGCGCTGTAACATCAAAGTGTTGTGAAAGGTGTTGCCACACATCTGCATCAAACGTTGTAACATCAGAGCGTTGTTGATGGTGCGGTTCGGGGCCAGAACCATGTGTCGGGATACTATTGTAGCTGTTGATAACCTTGTTCAGTTTCTTGCTTGTGAGCAGAATTTGGTGTGTAATACACTTTGCCAAGGACTGGCCCCCTGTTGACACAACAATGTAATTAATCATCAGCATTTCATGATAATCCCATTCTGACCTAGGCCGACGGACATAAAGATTTAGTTTATTGGAAAAACGACATAAAAATAAGGTGACTTCAAAACTCACTTGCATACTTTTACATGATGGTCACAAAATAGTACAGTACCGCTGCATCTCTCAACTCTTCCAGTTTTCTCTGACGCCTCTGGGTGCATCCAACAGCTTACGAAGTCTTATATAGACGTGGGGTAAGGGGCTTTTTTTTCTCTTCTGCCTCTCTATTCTTTTCAGGGAGGCATCTAGCCTGCACACAAAGTGATGAATAAAACAATTTAGTTTCAATGGCTTGTAGCAAAACAGCTCTCTCCATATCTAGTCATATTCATTGTTTAATTTAAAAAGAAAGAAACTGCTACTGTTGACACGATTTTCAATAACAAGTTATGTCAAGATTAAATTTTGGAAAAGTTAATGGTATAACATTGAATTCAATGAGACACCAGGGAAAAACACTAACCACAAAAACCATTTGCCGGGTCAGGCAAGTGTCCTTGCTTGCTGTATTACAAAAGGTGACATCAAACTTTCAATAACCTATTGGGTTAACTTGGCATTGGAGAATCTTATAAGCTTTTCAAAGGTCATGAAGGGCTAATCTAAAGTTTAGGAGTGACAATTAATTTTCCACAGCAAAGATATATGTTATGGTATACTGTATGACTGAGCTAGCAAATATAACAATATCTAAGCATCTATTATAATTATGTATGTAACTATCAAATTACTTGGCTAGCTGCTCTTCAGTATCCTCTGTGTTTAATGCATCATCAATTTCACAAACACTGCAGCCAGAATAAGAAGATAAAGAAATTAATATCACTCCAATAACAGGATTGGTCTTCCTTCTCCTGGCAGGAATATTACAGATACATCGCTGCACCATTTGTGTATTTGATAAAAATCCACATTATCCAAAGACCCAACACATTGTGAGAAGAGAGTTTACCTCAATGAATGGTATAGGTACAACATTAATGCATACGTACATTCCCAAGCATCTATAGAGTACGCACAAAAAAAGGTTTAAATAAATTGCGTGTTTCCACATTTGGCAGAAATCTATGACAATTAATTAAATCAAACTGCATATTTTTGTCAGAACAGCCATTTACCATTATGGCTCTGTTTGTAAGTTAAGGCCATCTTGTTCTCTTCTGAACACCAGTCATGTACTTGACCTATGGTTGCTCCTGTTTGAAGCCATTTTGATAACATTGTGTGGGCTTCCCATATAACTTCAGCTTTCACAATATTCACAACTGCAATTACATGATTCAATAAAATTTGTAGATAATATTGGTTAGATGAAGCAATGCTTATTAACTATATTCACAGCATGTATGGTACCCCAACAACAAGGATACATTACAAGTTACTAAACTTATCACAGCCTAGGAATACTAATGACAATGCCTTGTAATAAAGCAAGATACTCCTCCATTTTCTTTGATGTACTATCTTTAATAAGCAATGACAATCTGTCATTCAATGTATGGCCTTCAAAACCATGTAATCAATTTATTAAATGATAATACAATTTGAGTAGTAGAAAGACAATAAGTAAGGTACAGGTAGTTATACTTGCATATTTTATAAGTGATTTTCTGTCCATAGTTCAGGAGTTATTCCACAATAGGGTCTGACCTATTCTCTGGGGTAATTTCTTTTGTGATCTTGCTGAATTTGCCCAAATAGATCCAGCATCTCTCAGTTCCTTCACCATCAAAAAGCCCAGCACCTTGGGCTATACTGGATTTACGATTAAAAACTATTTGATGTTTCAGCATGACCTTTGTTGGTAGCAATGGAATTACTAATGAGGATATTTTTAATATATAATATCATACATTATTATGCAAGTATATTAATCAATATAATATTCATGTAACTTTAATCTACATTCTTACCTGACATGACATCTTGTGACCATACACATTGACTATTGGTACGGCTAATGTCACTCCAGCACTTATGCCTTTTCTCTGCATATGCACACCAACAGTACTGTTTAACTAAAATTGGCAACAACTTTCAGCATTAGGTTGCATAGTATAAAAAATTGTGTTTGGATACCTTGACAACAGTGCTTAGTAAACAGCCCAAATCATACGTTAGAATGTCCACATTCTCCAAGTTTTTCATCATGAAAATACAGTATGCCATGCTGTTAAGAACTGACACATGGTTATCAGTATGTTAAAGATGTCCATCCAGATGAATCACAATTGTGGGTAAAATCTAAAATATCAAACCAACAACAACCAAAGCTACAACAACAATACTGTTCACATGCTTCTTCAATAACTATAGCATAACAGAAAGCCCATTCTCCAAAGTCATTCACAATGGTGTGATGTTACTCCTATGATACCAAAATTATATATCATAATGGGGAAATCATCATGTATGTCCCGTTTTTGCCCCACAAACTAAATTCATGTTGCCATCCATGGCTATTTGACGGCCAACTCAATCAGATTTCGTTAAAAGAAGTAGATTATTTTATGTGCATAGTGGTTATTATCATTGCTTATCATGGCAATGGTATTAATTGGCCATCTCTTTGCATTTCAGAGTCTACCTGTGGGCAAACAGGGCACTGAGATTCATCTGGGAATCCTAGGCCAGTAAACGGCAAGGTGCCAAAATTTTGCTCAACCCAACAAAAGTTCAAGATTGATTCTGAGCCGATGCTTCTGTACAAATATTGATATTTGGTTTGCATCATCAATCGTATCACAGTTATTGAAAGAAGCAAACCCAAGCATTATTCAAAGAATCAGTTCAAACATGTCACATCCCCCTATGAGCATCTCTACCAATTCCTGATCTGCACTCTTGCATGCTAGTGAAGCAGTCATAGATGCTTATCTGTCCTTCCAACACCATGGTTCTCAGTATACGCATGAAATTAAGAGTAAATGCCACTCTTGGACTAGAAGGCGTTGACGCCCAATGTCCATATTCCAGTAAAATGACCAGTAATTGCTCACAGTGGCTCACAGTGGCTCACATTCAATCCGTGTCTTTTTGCTGTGGCCAGCCACTGCCATAAGTTCTTGGGTTGCCATTTCAAAATACAAGCTAATTAATACAGCCTAGTTGAGTACAGTTTAACAATATTTATGTTAGGGTTTCAAGACTAGGTCTCACACAACACTGAGTTTTGTAGGCTGAATGAGCAGGTTAATACGCATTACAAAACAATACCTTGACCATCACTACTTATTTCAATTGAGAGCCAGTTGTAATAGGCTACTCCTGTGCTATTAAATTTTTAAGAGAACAAACCTCAGCATTCCATTTTTCCAACTTAAGCATGAGTATTTTTTTTGTGGTAACTCATCGGTTTCTCATGCAATCGGCTTCATCTGGGTCCAGGGCTGTGTCAGATATGTCATGGGCCATACCTATACAGAAGCAAAATAAATTCTCAACAACTTGGTAGACATGGAATGACAATAGATTATATCAGATACATACCAAAGCATGCTAATCAGTTTTTTGCAGTGACTATTTGTTACACACAATTTTTAGGTATATGTCATAGGCCGGTGCCAGACCTACTGCACACCATGGAAGGGTGGCCAATTGCATACCTTTCTCGTTGTGACAGGGCCGTTCTGGACTGTTTGGTAGTCTCATATAAATGACCATTGGCATCAAATGCAATGAAACATTTTGTTCTTCTAATATACTACATATGAAGAATAGTGTTTTCGCTCAATACCATTTTGTTATCCTTGGGGATTTTATAGTAACAATTATAGTTCGAGGCCATGAAAGTATTGTCACGATTTATGTGAATTGTCACACTGCTTTATTCTTCATTCAGTTGCCTTCTTGATTACACCAATATGTGGAAGAATGAAAGTGAAAAGCAGATCCAAGTGATAATTGATCAAAACTGGATAACCCTCTGAAACATGCATCTTTTCAATTATCACTAGCATCTATATCAAGGAGACTTTCCTTGTGAAATCTTTTAACGCCAAAGCTACGTCTCCATGCTAATGGTCCTAGTCCTATAGTCCTTGCGACTATGCCAAAGGGAAGCGAGACTGAATATTTGTGTATTAGGAAGTTTGGCAATATGGAATTAAACTGATACACAAGTCAATTGGTGTGTGAGTGAAACTGTCATCCCATTGAACCTTTCAACCCTGAAGTGATTATTGGAACAGCCCAATGAACTTGGTGACCGGCATCGTTTAGAAACTCTTATCTTCTCTCCATCCCGTATCGCTTGAGAAATACGGCAGACTCAAATTGTCATGAAACTCAAAATGCGACAAAGCGGGTATTATTCGAGGAGATACTCTCACTTGGGTAAACGTTAGGAAACTATCTGGGGAATAGGCAAGGCACTTGCCCCTGGTGTTTTGATTATCTGATGCCACCTACAGGCTACAGGGCGGATGTGAGAGATCGAAAGTAGTAAACAGGGTAAATAGCGCGGACGCTGTCAGCTGGTCCATAGATGGCTGGTCAGAGGTCTTTGTCTATCTGGGGAATAGAACGTTTATCTTTCTTCATGGCACAGTCCATTGAAAAAGATTCTCTGAAGAAAACAATGATATATGTTTGAATTTCTATACCGTCATTGGGTCCTGGGGCTGTGTGAGACTTGTCATGATCGTGGCTGATCCTGGCCCTGGAGGCTGGAGCTCCCATGTCGCGGTTAAGCACTGGTGTTTCAACTGGACACCACACACATCTTCCGCTCTCATAAATGTACACGCCGCTTGGCTCGGGGTTAAGGTTGACTTGCCGCTTATGTCTCTTAGATGCAATGATCTACTACCTGAATTAAAAATCTTCGTAGAATTTCGAAATCATGAGAAATGTAAAATTATAAATTACTGATAGTTTAACTTGCAAGATGTAAAAAAAACCATAGATTGGCTAGATTGGCGCTTGCATTGTCCCTGTGGATATTTGGCACGACTGTAATCTTTATCATGTTCGTGCATCCCCTCAATGTCTCAGTGAGCATCCAGTTTTGTTTCACATATTCCAAGACAAGATGGCATTAATTTCATACATATAAACCTCTTCTGTCTCCCTTGAAACGTATTTTAATATTTGTTGAAGCGTATAGTACCACCTGTGCTCGATGGGATTCGATATTTCTTGATTAATCAGTCGAACCTGCCTATTAAAAGGAGATTTTTAATGAATAATAGGATTTGTTAAGTTCAATATTCACAGATTAACTCATACGTTATGCTGTCTGCCAATCAACTCTCATACGGGGTTATCGTTTCACATATCATTCCCAATGAGAGTAGATTAACTTCTTGAATAATATTCTATATCCTTATTTTGTTTCATATCTGTAATGATGCGGGAACAAGTAGTAACACAATAAAGTCGTTTATTACTGACTGCTTCCTGAGGGTGATGTTACATGTGCTTGGCTATCGAGTTGAGCACTAGAGGATATACACTGACATTAAGGATACACGAATAGCTCATACTATCACAGCCCCCTTACCAGAGAAGAATGAACTGAGCACGTTGTCCATAAACTATGATAACCATTTTAACTGTGTAATAAAATTATGTTAAATGTGAACGAGTTGTTTTCACATTACAGTCCTTCTCAAAACTCATTGATATAGCTAGGAATAATGTCAAATCACTACCTGCGATAAATGATACTAAGCTTATATCATTTTACTGGAACTGTTCATTGTTCACAAATCATATAACTGAATATTTCGTAGCAATATACTTGAATAGCATAACATACTATTTCCACTGTTCACTGATGACAATGATGATAATTATCACCTCACTGTTAATGAAAACACATCACTAGTCATCGAATCGTTGAGGTTTCTTGATCTCACGACCTGATCGAGTCTTGTACATCTCTGTCTGGGATGGCTCGGGCGCGTTTACACTGCTTGGTGGGTCGCATACTGTTATCGGCTGTTCGGGTTGCTGTTCGAGTTGCACTTGGGAATCTCTGCTAACTGGAATCAGGGTACTTGCGTCACTGCTGCGTGTAGACACAAGTGATGTGGTGAATCTTACACTTTTTTCTGGTGTACGTATGTTACGAATCTGCACTCCTGTTTTTCTGAACGTTTTACTATCAGGCATTTCGACAATGTTCGATCTTGGTTCATCACATTTCTGCAATACTGTTGCTGGTTTCCATCGCCCAGAGTCGTGATCTTGCACACTAACAGACTGATCAGGGTTTAGAACTGGCAGATCATGAGCATTTCTGTCGTGATAGAACTTCTGTGAATCCTGTTGCCGCTGAAGTTGAGGTGTCGTACGCAGGCACAGCATGGCAAGATCTGTGTCAGCTGCAGATTGTTTCGCTTTCCGTAGAACAATTTTCACAGTTTGTATTTGTCTTTCGACAAAACCGTTGGATCTCGGGTATCTAGGTGATGATGTCACATGGTCGAAACTCCACTGCTTTGCGAAGTCTCTATACGCCTCGCAGGCGAACTGTGGACCATTGTCACTTACGACTTTTGTAGGAATGCCTTGTTCGGAAAACACTTGCTTCGTCGCTGCGATGAAAGCGCTGCTTGTGCAGTGTGTCGGTATCTTCCGAATAAACGGGTACTTGTTGTAATAATCTGCTATTATCAAATAGTCAGAACCATCCAGGTAGAACAAATCAGTACTGACCACTTTCCATGGGCGGCTTGGAATATCATGCTGCTGCAATGTCTCTGCAGGCTGTGATTTCTGATGCTCCTGGCATATTGTGCAACATTTCACAATGTTTTCTATGTCCTTGTTAATTCCGTTCCAGAAAACTGAATTTTTCGCAAGCAACTGTGTTTTCTCAATATCCTGGTGGCTGTAATGTAGTCGTTCAAGGATATCTTGTTGTTGTTCTGTTGGAATCACAACACGTGTCCCTTTGAGGATAATACCGTTTTCAACGGAAAGTTCATCCCTGTATGCCCAATACTGTCAGATTGGTGCTGGAAGGTCTTTGATGCTGTCCGGCCATCCAGTGACTATGATGTCACATAGCTGACTTAGAGCACGATCACGAGACGTATCTTCTCGAATGCTAGCAATGCGTTCTGTGCTGAACTTCACCAAACTTTCTGACGTCAAGCTCGATAGTGTCACTGTTCTTTGCACTAGGTAAACGGCTGAGAGTGACGGCTAATATCATCTCCTTGCCAGGGGTGTATTCAATGTCAAATTGATAGCCCTGCAGCTTCAACATGATCCTCTGCAGTCTGGGTGGAGCACTGGTCAGAGGTTTCTGGAGAATCATGGTCAGAGGTTTGTAGTCCGTCATGACACGAAACCTTCGGCCATAAAGGTAAGTGTGAAAACGCTGAACTCCAAATACAATGGCTAAAAGTTCAAGTTCAATACAGGCATACCGCTTCTCTGTGTCTGAGAGGGTTTTCGAAGCAAATGCAATAGGTTTGCCGTTTTGTAGCAGTGCTGCACCAAGTCCCTTGAGACTTGCATCAACCTGCAAGACTGGTGTAATGTTAGTATCAAAATACTATAATGTGGAATCTTCTGTGACCTCAGTTTTCAATTTGTTAAAACAGACATCGTGGTGCTGTTCCCACAAATACGGGACGTCCTGTTTCAACAAACCCCTCAATGTCGCTACCTTATTGGCCAAAGTGGGAATGAATGGTGATAGGTGCGTTATTACACCCAGGAAGTTCTTTTTTGCAGTTCGGAGCTGGCATCGATGTAAGATCGTTGATCTTTGCAGGGTCAGGTTGCACTCCAAAATCATTGTAGGTCATGCCGAAGAATGTGATACTGTTGGTCTTGATGTTTCACTTTTCCATGTTGAACACTAAACCATTGTCTGCGGCAACTTGGAACAACTTGTAAATAATTTTGTCATGTTCCTCTGGCGTCTTGGCATAAACTGCGACATCGTCTGTGATACCAACTGCGCCATCGACTTGCTCCAGAATTTGGTCCATTTTCAACTGGAATATGTCTTGGGAGACCGAAAGACCAAACGGTAATCGCTCAAGTCAATAGCGACCAAATGGAGACTGGAATGTAGTTAGTAGCTGTGAATCAACATCCAAGTTGACAGACCAATATCCTGCCTTGGCGTCCAGTTTGGAGAAAACTTTTGCTCCAGAGAAATGATGTGTCAGTTCTTCAACTGTTGGAACTCCATGATGAGGACGCTTCAATGCCCTATTCAAATGTTTGGGGTCAAGGCACACGCGAAGACTTCCATCTTTCTTCTGTGAGTAAGCAAGACTAGAAACCCAGTCTGTAGGTTCTGTGACTTTTCGAATAACACCATTGCTTTCCATTTTGTCAAGTTCTTTCTTGATTGCGTCTCTCAATGCGATTGGTGTCTTGCGCGGCGCGTCAATATGTGTTGGCACATTAGGATCGACCACTAGTTTTGCTGGTCCTGGCATAGAACCAATTTTGTCAAACTGATTCGGATACAGTTTTACAAGCTCGTCAATGTTATTGATGCTTGGTTTACAAATGTTTGTCGTTTTGGCATTGACAGCACAGTGTAATGTCACAAGCTTCAGCTTCTCACTAGATGGTAACCCCATGATGACAGGTCCTTGGACGTCGACAATGTAGAATTTGCATTCAGACCAACTTTCACTATTGTGGTTACATGGCATGTCAATATTGCCATAGCAATGTATAGTTGTACCATTATATGCAGTGTGTCGGGTCATGTTGGCTGTGTCTCGGATGTGTTTGACTGGATATCCTTCTGGATCTAACTTGTCCGGATACATGCGACGGAATGTTCTCAAATGTAAAGTGTTGACTTGGGCGCCGGTGTCTACTTTCAGTTTCAAACTGTGTGTTCCGGGCCTGTTCTGTAATTTGATGTTTATTTGAGCAAAAATTTCATCTCGCTGTAATTTTGGTAGGCACAACGATGATACAGTAATGTTGTCAAATGATAGTGAGTCAAATTGTTCCTCACACGTGTCTTCTCTCTTGTACATTGCATCAGATTTCACTGAATAACGGTTTGGGTTGTCTCCCCTTGACTTGTATCGAGCACCTGAACGATATTGATGTGACGGTGACCGGTATTGAGGTGGTGGTGACCTCCGTCCACTACGATCGTGTGATTTCAATCTTGGGTTTCCTTGTTTACCAGATAGACAGACAGAAGTCCAGTGGTTGAGTTTTCCACAAGATTCGCATGTAGCTCCATAAGCTGGACAACGACTTTGTTTGGAATGTTTACCTCCACAGTTAAAACATGCTCCAGTTTTGAAGTTTTTCTGCCACTCTATCGCCTGTACTGCAGCTTGGTTTGCATGTCCAGTATTCATGTCTTTTAGTTGTTTGATATGCAACTCTGATGCTTCATATGTTCTTCCTAATTTCAGAGCATCTTCCAGCTTGTATTCACTGTCTTTTCCCAAGAGTTTCTTCTGGTATTCTGCAATGGGTGTATTTGCAATGATGAGCTCCATGATTCGTTCACGTTGCTCTGTGTCTGTGAATTTGCACAATTTTGCTTGTAATTTACACCTATTGACAAACTCGTCAAGACATTCACCATGTTTCTGTCTATACTGCATCAACTTCAATCTGCTTACGCGGAAGTTCTCAGATGGTTCAAGCTGCTAAACAAATTTTTCAAAGATTTTTTCTGCTGATTTTCTGTCATCATCAATCAGTGTCCAGGCATTATAACGACGCAAACCTTCGTCTCCTACTTAGAATATGATAGAATATGATTGACTTGATCTTCAGGCTCTATATCCTTGACTTTGAAATATAACTCCATCCGTTTTTTGAACATTTTTAATGTATCAGCTTGATTGGGTACAGCCCAGTCCATAACAGGTATTCTGTCGTTAGGCATCTTGTATACTTGTGGACTATCACACGTATTGTATATACATGTAGTAATACTGTCTATAAAAACCTCGTGGTGTCGCCAAAGCTGTATATGCACGTCGATCACTGTATAGTTATGCACGCAGAAGTAAACACACACACAAAAACACTATAGTCCATATAGCACGCACGTGTGAGTTGGCGTATAGCGTATAAAACTGTCAGTGTCACTGTGAGTATGCTGTATACATATCGATCGATCACTGCTGCACCGTTTTGCACACGACACGCTAATGCACGCACGCCGTAGGCTGGCGGTAAATTTGAGAACGATCGTGTCGGTGAATCAAATGTCTCATCACACACTCAAAAAAATGTCACCTGTAGTTTTCGTGTCCCATAGTGTCTCTGGGTTGTTAACTTTCCCGCTGCCACCATGTAATGATGCGGGAACAATATTCACAGATTAACTCATACGTTATACTGTCTGCCAATCAACTCTCATACGGGGTTATCGTTTCACATATCATTCCCAATGAGAGTAGATTAACTTCTTGAATAATATTCTATATCCTTATTTTGTTTCATATCTGTAATGATGCGGGAACAAGTAGTAACACAATAAAGGCGTTTATTACTGACTGCTTCCTGAGGGTGATGTTACATGTGCTTGGCTGTCGAGTCGACCACTAGAGGAAGTTGTTCTGCGCACGACTGTATACATTAAGGATATACACTGACATTAAGGATACACGAATAGCTCATACTATCACAATATCTTAAGCATTTGTTATCCGCATATATGCGGGAAATAGAAATCGCATTGATGTACATGATTTTACGCCTACTTTTATAAGAATTTTGTATATATGATGAAAAGTACTAGATTGTTTGTCCATACCAGAGAGGTTTATCGTTTCCTTTCATGTCATCAGAAAAGTGATTTCTTGTGCGCGACCACTGTTTTTCTGTTGACGTTCTTATACTTAACGATGACATCCATTATTTCGTAAAACAAATGGACAATAATTAAATTGACATCTGGTTCGCCCGGGCCATTTACTCACTGAATCTGTCATCGTATCAATAGGCTGACAGGAGTGGCTTCCAGTAGCCAGAGGGCGCTACTGTCATCCTATGGCATACGCATGACCGGCGACTCCCAGTATCCTATAGTATACGCTGACCCCAGTTGTATCGGGTGGATATTTACCATTATGTCCAACCTATGGGAGCCATGGCCAACACTTGTAGTTGTAGTGTTTATTGGCACACGCATGTGGTTATATCGATGATTATGCAAGCAAAAGTAAGTGTATGAAAACTGAAACCTGAACAGTTGGATCAAGCGATCGGTCGACAATGCTGCGAATTTATTTACATTTTTTTATTTTTAGACCGCTGACCGTTTTCACGTACATCTGCTTCAACCAATCCATAGCAACATGCAGTAGAAACGCGTCTTTCCTATTTCAGTTTGAACGGAAACCACCCCGTTTCGTTTGTTCTGGTGAATATATACGCACACAGCTTAAATATGTCCAACTGTCGCGTTATTATCAGTTCTGATAAGCAATGATTGACGTCTGATCATATTGAACTACGTGAAAGTGCGTACTTCAAATGGGTCATCTAAACCGCCCCTGCGTGCATAACAAATGTGTATTAAGTCTACAGCTCCGCCGTTGGATAACTTTCTGATGGTGGATTGATTCATCCATCTCATAAGGTCATGCTTTCGGAACTGCTAGAACGTCAACATAGCTATTATTGGTTTATTATCATTTATTGCAAATCTCTATAGTTATGAATAACCAAGTATATTATGC
>CM067347.1:43762516-43790016 GCA_034190875.2 Urechis unicinctus | reverse complement strand
GAATTCCTAGGCTTAGTTTTCATCCATCAGGTTTAGAACGACTTATTTGCGCGCAGCCTCGAACATATTCAATTCTAGCTAATTGCTAATCAGTAATGCTTTTTGAAACGTATCATTCGTGCGTTATGGCACTTGTTTAATATGTTATTGCAGATACTTAGGTAGTTTAATCATCTCACTCTCTCTCTCTCTCTCTCTCTCTCTCTCTCTATATATATATATATATTTATATATATATATATATATATATGTATTTAAATATATATATATATATAAAATATATATATATATAAATTATCATATTTGTGACATTTTGTATACATTTATGTAGATAAACAGAAGTGCTCAAACATGCTGTAATTTGGAGCTCAAGATCTTGCCTTGTTTATTAACTGATCGCAAAATTCATTCATATAAAATAGTGCTCAAACATGCTGTAATTTGGGCCGTGTAATAAGCTCATGCATAATAAGTTTGATTTGGGTTACTCGGTATATATTTTTACATTTCTTGCTGGCCTGACCAAATATTAGCGCTCATGAAGTCTCAAAGACGACAAGAAATTATTGGTGATATTGCCAAAAAATAAGACAGTAAGAAAAATAATAATGCTGCTCTTAGTGTATTATTAACACCAGGAGTAATAAACGGAGCAATCTTGCTTTGTCAGCAGAGTAAACTATATATGTTTAGCAAACAACATTGTATTATATATATTTACTACGAGTCAAACACTATGAACCTGGGGACGTGACGTCGGGACAGTCGGATTGTAACCGCTAATTTCTTCTACACTTTATCAGACACAACTCGAGCACAAATTGAGCATGTAGAACAAACATTACATACTAAAGATTGTAACAACGGGATCAAGTGGTATCATCTACATACAAATTGTACTATGCGTGTTTTGTCGCCCTTTGAATTTCCCACAGAACATTGTCCATTTGAAATACAAATACTGTTGATTTAGGAGAATAATAACAATCAAACATTAATTGAAGAACGCGTTAATCGACATAAAACTCAAGTCATGTATTATGAACTACAAGTATTGATATCATTGCACTTTGCGAATTACTTCAACCGACACATTGTTCTGCCATGGCCTTAATTGATTTCGTACATGCACTAGTCGCCAAAACGGCTTAAATGTGAATTAACAGCAACGCAAGTTCCTTGGTTGCCGTCGCGCGGGCGCATTATCTTTGGTTTGCTCGAGAGAAGCCAAATGCAAACCCCATAAACGTCAACCATTAGAACTATTAGAACTTCCTCTAATATATGCAGCATGCGAATCAGCAATCAAGTGCTATCTAATTAGTTGGAGCTGAATGTAACGAGAATTGTAAACGATCAGCACAGCCACTGTGACGATAAGAGCAGTGGATATCCAGGCATGCTCGACATCAATTATGGGACAAGCTGGCAATGGTTTGCAGATGGCAACATAACTGGGTCGTGCCATTGTGACCGTTAACCAGGTACTTGAAAACCGAAAAATGCCCCCCAATGCCTCGTGAGAATACACATAGAGTAAGTCAAATGTAAAACCTCTTGCAAAAGACTTGTCATATCCGCAAATATCTTGGGCATGGCTGATACACAGTAGAGCAAGTCGGATATTGCCAGTGTCAACAAACCCACATTAGCAGGGCGCTCCATAGCGTGCATGGTTTTGTCTCGGCTAGTCTGAATTAGAACACTAATATTGATAATATTGCCGAGAATGCCACAAATGCTCAGAGCCCCTGATGCCTTGTCGATAATATCCAGTTCATTGTTAGCCGGATTACTTATTTGGATAACCTCTTCTGATGCCTTGAATGTATGACTGCTTAAGTTGAGCACCATGATGTCGTAAGTACCGGATACGAGAGTTGATTTGGTGGATGATTCCATGACAATAGCGGTTTAGCAAAACACGGGCTTTGATGTCAACGGAGCAGGCAATTGCTGAAGAAGCTACTCTTAATTGTTGTCTCCATCACACAGTCCAAAATGGTCACTTCATAGCCTCAGTGACTGGCTTGGATTGTAAGGCTTTAAACGACCACAAATAATTATCTGCGCTCATTACGGAGCTTTATATACAGCTCTGGCTGCAGTTATCGCTCATCGATGGGTGGTATTGCATGACGCCCACTAGTTAGAGTAGCACACCATTCGTTCATATCCTGCAGCTCGCTGCGTTGCGGGTTAGTAGGCTACGCCCACATCCAAACGCTTCCCGGTCTTCATTGATAGGACAGCAACAAACATCCTTTCTCCGGCCCTCGACTCGCACACAAACTGTGTATAGTTCTTGAATTTAATTGGTAAAAATTAAACATGCGCGCATAATACATTTACCTATATTCCCAGATGATTACGCATAATACTCTCCTCATCGGTGATATCTCTTTATTTTTTTATACGGATGACAAAGTATTGCAAAGGAATTGCACTACAAATAGACCATAGGGAGCACTAACCTATTGGTTTTAGGACATACTTGAGCTCAGCACAGTGTTTAATTTAACCATATTCCATCGCACTAAAATAGCTACTAATTGCAGCAACGGAAACGGAGTATGTGAATAGACCTTTTCCTCCAATGGGTTTAGCTTGTCTTGTAATATTCATGCGCTGTACTTAGTACAGCAGTTGTATCAGAACATTGTTACGAATACGGATTCAGAACGGCCCGGTACTTTGCTGGAGTGATTTATAGCTAGATTTAGCAAAATGAGGCGCATTTTAAGCATATTTGTAAAACACAAGGGGGTATTACGATAAAGGCCGTTTCTGTTGAACCGTCAATGGATAAGAAACGGTGTTATGATATATTCAGCCACAGAGCAACTCCACACTGCAGCAGTCAGTCAATATCCAGCCATTACCATTGGTTGCGACAGGTGATTTTGCGGCATTACCAATTAGTCATTCGTCAGTGTATGTGCTATCACTGGTTACCACACTATTGCCCTTGGTTATAATAAGTAAGACGAGACAGATGGATATGATCTGCAATACGCTAAAGTGTATCTTTCTACATTTGATGGCCATTTCATGACAAATCCATCACTTTGTTTGAGTTTAGTTTTACATAAATGCGGTCGATTTCTCATAGTAGCCTGTGGTGAATGGTTACTAAAAAGAGAAAGTTGTAGAATTACATATGCTCCTGTAAAGCAATGCATATTTTGGATTTTTCAGAGAACTAATGAATTAATAGTGCGGTCATTATTTGCCTCGTTATTTGTCATATATCACCACTATTGTGTGAGCTATTTGGCGACAGCTATATTTGTGTGAAGCGGGCATGGGAAGAAAGATATTTGGGGCTGGCGAGTTGTGTAACGGTTTAATGAGGTTAGGATATGGGGCCGCTTGTATATGTAATAGGTTGGAGTTGCCGATAGTTTCTTCCACATAAACGTTGTACTTTATAGCTTGTTTAAGGATATCATCAGTGTTCCAAATCGATCTAAGCAACATTGACTATGATAACATTCAAATATGTCACACGATACATGTGAGAGTAGAAGTTCCGGATTCCTTCGACGGTATCGTCAGGATACTATCAGAGAATGCGCTGAATTGTCGAACGAACATCCCTAAAATATATGAATCCTGACATGTGTATGTTATATATGCAGTTCTACAAATCGATATACAACTTGTATATTTATACTATTGTATGACGACAAGGGTGAAGGTGAAAGATATTTTCACTATGACCATCATATACCAATCATATAAAGGCTATACATCCTCGATCAATCTTACAACCAATCATAAACATTACGTAGTACGCCTCCAGGATATCGTCTGGAAAATCTTACTTTTACCACCGTCACAGCCTAGGAAGGGAAATCCGTCCAAAAAAAAGTCACATTTGAACATGCTAAGATGTTGTGAACACAGTTATCCCATGTATAGGTGATCATTAGAATCACGAAAACTATCCCATTATGACATTTAAGCGTGTCACGGTTTTACGCAAACGACGACAATGTGACTCACAATGGGGTAATACTAACAGTTTCAAATGAGACTTAATGGTTTGGCGGTGAAGCTATATACGAGAGCCATGTTACTTCTTGATCCATTGCAAGCTTACGTAACTCGTGATGATAGTGATGACTAAACATCGGCAAATATATCTACTGTTTCCATAGTTCGTGTCAGGTTTAAATGTCAATACTTATAATAGAGACAAAGTACCTAGTCTGAAACTGGCTTTCCACAGGGAAAACAAGCGCTTATCGCTGAGCTATTTGGCAAGCTAGAGTGATTTTGATCCATGACGAAGACTTAGAACATGACCATAACAAATAACCAGTTCTGCGTCGCAGAGGTGACCCATCTAAGGAGTTCAATAGAAACTCGCTTCAACAATAGTTACTCTCAAGAAGGACGGATCAAATTAATCTGGAAGTAATAATTTACCTTTCATTTTTGCGACAAAGAGCAACTCGTAGCAAGTTAAAGTTATCGTGAAGCTCAATACAGATTTAGCCAGGCTATTCTGCTGCTGGGCTCACCTTGGAAGGATAGAAGCTTCATTAAATACTTAATTCCCGCACTCATTTAATAAAGTGAGATTGATCAACATAGCTCGACGTAATCCCAGGCTGATGGATTTACCGGACTGCACTATTGCCATACCATGATCTCTCCCCTTTCAATGGGTTCGTTTTGTTAGATACAAGATATCGCAGAAAGTCAGTGTTGATAACATAAACATCTTAAACGTAAACGCTGGTCATGGTTCGATTTGCATCATATGTTCATAATACAATTCAGCAATCGTATTCCCTTAATGATGAGGATGCAATGTTGTCATTGTCTGCTCTTTCCTATCTATTTTTGTTTTCATTAACGTCAGTGCCGAGTTGGGACGTAATTTAATGCTGCCAATACCTCACAATCGTAACTGTCAATATTGCTTCTGTCTGGAAGAATGATTCATATGTTTTTTGTATCAAATATCCAGGTGCGTTGCAGGCTGTGATTCGGTATAACCACCCTTGTGGTTATATGACGCACATGCAGGTCAAGTAAATAAGGTAAATATGCCGATACTCTAACAGTCTGGTCAAGCGATTGATCGGCAGCCACCTGTTAGTCTGAAAATCATCCATGATTTAATTCGGCAATCATTCCCATTGCACAACGCCGTACTGCTCCATCCTGCCAGCAAATACTCGCATATTTGTTATCATATGAAGGGCGTGAGAGTGGAATGAAAGTAAAGGTTAGGCTAAAAGGATACTGGTAGAACCAACGGAAGGAAAGGAGGAGGGGAAATTCAGTGATGCCCTTGCTTGGTTCCTAAATTCAAGCTAGATTGCTCCCTCAATATAAATATATAATAATATTCACGAGAGCGTTTAGGGGTGACAGGAGGCAATGTGTGGATACATTTGTAATAATATGCAGTAAATGTAATTAATTCTTCGCTCATTGTATACAAATAACCACTCCATCCAATTTGTATTTTCAAATGAATACTGACGGACCTTTAAGCGTCGAATCGCGTATAATGCACGCCTAGGGACCGTGTAATAAATGTTACGGTACTCATGATATTGAGCTAGCGTCTGCTATGTGAAGCATTACATTAAATTGCCTTTTGCTTTTTAAATTGTCTGCTATGTGAAGCATTACATTTAATTGCCTTTTAATACAATAACCGTGCAGCGACCTCCGAAGTGCAGGCAGATTTCCGATGAAGAGGATAGCTCTTTATGTCCATTTATTCAAAAGAGCATGAAATATGTATACTTCGATATCCTTCGGACGTCGTCAATGGGTTTGCCACATAGCTTGTAACTACTGCAGTGTCAGAAAAATCGGCGACATAATGTATGGCTGCTTATAACAGTAAATGGACAAAACTAAATTCCCTACGATATTAATATTTTGGTATTGTTTCGTTCGATAAGGTATTTACTTCAGCCGACGAGATATCCAAAAACATTGTACTCTCGTGCACGGGGCATTTGGTGTCAACTGTCATAGCTATTTCTCCATGTGGCTAAGTGGTTATTTTACCATGGTTAGCACGATCCACTGGTCGTTTGGGAAACACCCATTACCGCTCTCCGCAATCTAGTTAAGTATTGATATTCCTGTCCGTATTTCCAATGTATGCTAGGTATGCAATGGTGTGTCCAACACAATGTTCATTCCTTTTTCACATTTCTCTCCTAACAGGCTACGAAGCGGTTGTTTTGCTACCTAATAATTTACACACACACCGATGATAGCCGTTCATTGACACTGATATTAACGCGCAGGACGACAAATATGCACCCCGTAATCGGATTCAGGCCAACATATATTACCACTCTTTATCGTGCTCATCAATAATGTAGAATGTATTTATATTCTCCAAAAGGCGAATCATCTTGATGATGACTGTACTCGTAGATTGCGCTAGCGACCATCTATTGTATCATTACTTTATTAGGATGACCGTATGTGATTATGTTTGGCATTGACTTTTGTCTTGTGGGCATATCAAATGGTGATTCTGATCAAACATCGTTGGCTGTCAGTGTTAACCATGCATGTCAAACACCTTGACGGTCAAGCATAGCTATCAACCAATTATCCGATGTTTGAAGCACCAACGTGTTAGACGTTACCTTAAGGCATTTTTCTCGCAAATTACGCGCATCCATAATATGACGCGTTCTCATTTGATTTAATTGTTATAGGATCATCTGCTAGCAGGTAAATGTCTTATTGAGCTGCACTATACATCCGCTACATATTGTATTTACACTATTCAATACGCATATCCTGATTGTTCAAATCCGAGCTTGGATCGGCATAGTCGATTTCATTAGGAATGCGTTCCTAGTTGGCAATCAGAGCATCTGGTTTAAGCTAATGGTATTCGCTCACTGTTGGTGGAAACGCGATATTGTGCCTGGTAATGCTTCGAATTATCCAATATGCACAGACCAAACTAATGCTGCGTTTATAGGCGCTGTTTTGTTCCTTCTTCAATTCCCTGTGCACCACTGTTAATCCTCGAATCGCATTTCCCTTACAACATGTCACGAACCTTTGTATTGCCGTTGGATCGCATCCTTACCACATAATTCAGATATTTGACTTACCATTGCATTGGTAGATGTTGACGGGACTTCTGCGTGTTTTTTATCCCTCCTATCAATCTATTCCTAGAGTTGTGAACATTCCGATCTGTGGGCACATCACTTCCATCACCCCCTCCCCCCCCCCCCACACACACACACGCACACACGCACACACATATGAAGGCTCCCAAATCAAAAGTATATATTGAATGACCAGACAACATGACAATGGGCAGATAACGAGTAATTAACGAAGCGTTTACTGGGATTGAAGCTTGATAATCAGCCGGTCTTTTACCGTTCACATACCTAACACCATTGCAGAGCAGTCGGTTCTTCTCTATAATCAGAATGAAATGAGCCAAATTTCATTAAATCCCGTAAGGAGTGTCATCAACCCTAATATACGTTACTGTGTTATTATTCAAATTACGCAATTATTCAAATTTGTAATGAACTGCATCAACTAATTTGCGTGCAATATTCAGATGATACACCAGGCAGAAAACAACACTATGATCAGATGATCATCTAGGTGTATATATTGGTTTGCCTCAAGGCGATGCAATAGTCTAGATCGGTGAAGATACGGAAGGTGCTTGATTGATTTATATTGCTAACTTATTAAATGGGAATGATTATGTTTTTGCACACGTTTCTATCTTACCGCAATTCCTTGCCTTCGGGGATTGTTGGATTCCAGCTACATTTTTAGTAATGTAATCGTATTGTTTTGCTACTATCCCGATCGTGCACGTTGCTCTTTGCAAATGCGCGTGTTTTAGTAATATGTGCTTTAGTAATAAGGGATATGCCAACAGACTGTTCATTATCCTATGCAGACACCTAAGACGATTAATTGGCCTCAAAATTCGATACTTTCACCGTGAACACTTTGCCTGCACACCAAAAGTGTGAGATAGGGAAATACTATGGATCAGTTTGCTGTCTTTGCTTTGCGAATATTCCGAGGACGATGGCAAAGGTTGGAATAATATCGTCTGGCCAAGGGTCATCGGCTATTATAATCGATGTTGAAAAACAGCTCTTGTTCGTATTACATCGTAATTTGTATAACTCTGAGTGGTGGAATATCAATCCACAAATCGTCATTGCAATGGCATGAAATAAGATCCTTCGAATCAATGCTTGAAACTGATTCCGGATATTCACCATGCCGAACGACATTCAGCTTCCTTTAATCTGTCCTTGTTGTCAGGCAGTGTGGAGATGATTATAAGCATTCGCACTAGACGCCTGACACAACCTTGGATGCTGAATTATCACTCTCATTAATTCAATATTTCGTCCAAGGGTGAAAGTATAAAATAACTTGGCGATGGTACATATTTATGCTGTTGATCATTAAAGCCGCAAGGTTATTAAGTGGCACTCTAGATTATTTGGTTTTCTCTATTTCAAGCAATTTTTTCGATGTCTGCGTGCTACTCAACTAAATCAATTAAGTAAAAAGTAGGTTTCCACTTTTGCATTGCATGTGCAACAATTGTGCAATTCTATAGCAAACTAGAATCTTGCTCCTGAACAAAGACGGACTAATAGTCCTAAAGGGTTTCTACGTAAAATTTCCTCAAGAAACACAGATTTCCTGGTGGCCAAATTATAAAGTTGAAAGACTCGTGGGTATTCTGTTGGTTGGAATTTACCATAAGCGTCACACGCGACCCAAGGTATGTGTCCTTGGTGATAAAATTAAGCATGGTTTTCGGAAACAAAAAGCATATGCGAGGGTTAAAAATAAGACTGTCTTATATATAAAAATACAGTGGATCAATCGCTATTCAACGTTTTCAGGTGATCACATGGAAGTTTAATACTCAGAAGTAAGTGCAAGATGGATGGTGTATCTAACGACTGTGATCTTCTCGGTGCATATGCTGACGCCATTACTGTAGATTATTCGAGTCGTTCAATGGAACGACGAGACAAACCATATCATAACAAAAGCCAAAGACATTGCACATTGTGGAACGCAGAATGTGTGCAAACAAGTCATAATGCTTTTAGGATCAACCCATGTATCAGCCCTAGTTAACTTGTTATTAAGATAGATAACGTTTCGATCCTCGCCAGTGTGCTAAATAAAATAAGCGGTATTCATAGTTCACCATAACTTTGCATTTCGTTAAATGCCATTATCCACTAGTGATTTCTGTATATACCCCAAGTGGTTCGGCAATTATGACGAATATAATGGTAAATACTGGGAAACATCCTCGACTTATTAATCGAGGAGCTGGTTTCATAATACGATGCTGATAGAAATGACTGTGATGAAGATAATCACTAAGTTTTCCACGTTCTGCAAAATATAACTGCCTTCTTTTCTTTATGCATTTTAAAGGAAAACGATGCAACCCTTCACCTATTCAGCTTATTAGTCTCATCGTTCGAACGATTTAATGCGCTGCATTTAACCTAATACGCCATGACGTTTTGCAAGCACAATATCACCATTTCACGTGTTTTTATTTAATACACAAACACATTGCAAGCATTAATGTAGTTGAATGTTCGTTAGATCATGTAAATGACTCACAGGTGCAATGAGATCAAGTGTAATATGGTACGATTCATAGCTAACGAGGTGAACTAACATGACGGAATCGTACTCTATGAGACCAGTGTGGTTCAACATACGGGCGTTTCACGAGCAACTAATGTCGTCTTATATCTGGGAAATGCTCGATGCCTCTATCTTTGCTTTGTTAAGAGTATTGGTGAATCAGCCGATGCTTAACATTAGTAATTGTTAATTCCTATGTGGCAACAAAAAGATCGATACATTCGGAACGTATACTCAAATGCTTCAAGGAAGGCATGACCCATAACGCTAACTGTATATTAAGTGGAATATAAGGTAGCATCTTCTGCGAGGGGTTTCGTCATTAACTGCTAATGCCTATAAGTGAGCCCTCTATCTGTACCCAAATGATGCAACAGAGCACTGCCCTCTTCTCAAGCCACTTGCCAAGCAATGTGCTACAAACAAATATAGATGTCGCCGGTTTCAAACAGGGGATCGGATAGTCATAACATTTACTGAACTAGGGCAAGATACATGCATAATTATTCATCATCAATGTCACACTGCCGAAATTGAGGTTTGGCCCTTCTTGCAGTAAAATACCCAGCGCAATCACTTGTACAACGTACTGTTATGATGGCATAAATGATGTGTTACTGCGCGTACGAACAGTAAGTCTTATATTGGTGAAGCCATATGGCCAACCAACAAATTATCCAGCCATCCAACTAACCATCCATTGAGCCAACCAACTATCTGCGTTATGCGTTATTTTGGTGTATGCTAAGCAGGATAGAACAGCAAATTGGTAAAATATGGCTATGATATAAGTTTAATAGAATACTAAGGTCATATCACTTTAACTAATAGGCATGCTGCATATGTTATACTCGACACATTAATGGGGTTTGCGCTTGGCTTTCCTCGAACAACTTCGGTAACGAGTGCCCGCGTGAAAGCTTTGAATTTTTTTGTCTGTGTGTGTTGACCACTTGACACAATTTGTGCTCGAGTGCGCTCAAACACCGGGAACAGAAAGTAGGTGGAGTCAACTGTCGTGTGGCTAATGCGGTTCTTTCCCCCCTTTCCGGCCTAAGAGAGATATCGTAAAAATAACACTTCATGATTTGTCTTTTATCAGGGCCGGTGCATACATCTTCGACAGTTGTACTCCAAACGTTACTTATACGTTTCATGTCGTTACTTCCGTGGCCTCTATTAACTATCTTTGTGTCTGGCAATGTGTATAAGAGCTCAGCGGCTGCAACCCGACTTTCACGACGTCACGTCTTACGGTTTATAGTGCCCGACTTGCAGTGAATATTTGTCATCGGATGTTGATGGCGGAGCATATTTAGAGCACTCTGTCGGTAAAAATGACACCGGTTTGCATAACTGAAATGACAAATGCTTAGTCACCAAACCAAACAAGCATGCATTTGCTCATTGTGGCTTCACCGAATATATAAATTGATAAATTTGCTATAAATTAGATATATGCTAGCAACTGAGCATAAAAGGTGCAGCATATTTTGATCATTTTTATTGCACCTTATTTTGCCACAAAAAGGTAATTGTGATCTGCTTTTGGGACATGGAGTTTACAGAACAACGCAAGATAGTATAAATCCATAAGAACAAGCTAACAGTTTGCATTTTAATGCATAGATATTAATATGTCTGATTTCAGTCACACTTGATGCAAAGGGCGTTCAATCTCAGTTATCTGCGCCGGGCGGTCTCACCGCTTAGTAGCCCCACTCTTTTACTGACCAAAAATTGCAACGATGCCAGAGGTGTATCATTTATCCATGCTCAATAGTAGTATGTTGATGTTCATCATTCCATCTACTTTAATAAATGATAATATTGAATTTTGAAGGTCCGTATGATGGGTCTACATTACAAACCGTACAATACTTATTCATTCGCATATATGATGCTTGATACAAGCCTTTCATCTAATTCTAACGATCATTGTAAACTAGAAAGGTCGACTTACCATTCCGTTACAGAGATTAGGTGATCCCTTTCTAGTAGTTATTGTTGGTCGTTGGCCGGCTTAACCGTACGACATCGCTTTGTGCTCATTACCAAAGTGTTCAAGGGAAAGGCCCGACTATATTTATCGCAAAGTTCCTTTGTAGTTAAGATTATCAATACATCATCTTTGACCACCATGATATGGGAACAATGATTGATGAAGATGATTTCAGGGATTCGAAAGCACAATTGTTGTTGCGCATATCCCATTACTAAGTCGAAACCGTCACATTGTGTAATCATACATGCACAATCCGCAATGCAGCCAGATAAATTGTCACACCAATTTGTGGGTAATAAGCAGTTAAGAGTTTTTTGAAATGGCTCATTATGGAAATAGTCATCATGTGCAAAATGACAGCTAGTTATTACCCATATCATTATTATGTAGTTTTAAGCAGTATCTGGCGGACGATTAGTGCCGCTTTGGTGCGTGCTACTGGGCTAACATAATAGTTTTACATAGCCTGCCTGAGTACTTAGTTATTTGAGCGACACGGGAAATAACAACAAATCAGTTATTCTGACAAGCGCGATATGCTTATTACACAATCTAGATGTGACCTAACGGTGCGTCAAAATGTAAAATCAAATTTTATTAACTATCGAATATCGTTCTATCCTATCGGGTATGAATACTGAAAACTAAATTATTGAATATTCACAACTTTATGGAAATACCAGGAGATGCTGCTTGGTTGAGGGCTTGCTCGGGACTCCTCAAGTTGGCGGGCAGCAACTGTGTAATTAGGGTCGAGGCTTTAGTTAGTTGACCAATGAGGGCACGCGTAGCACGTCCCTCATGGTATGAAGGTTGTAGGGTGTTAAGGAGATAGGGCTTTAAGGTTTTCTCTGCAGCGCATATTTTAGATAAATGATCCACGACATCTCCCTTTTACATGCATGTACTGCTACAATCGTACTGCTAAAATAGGGTTATTGCTTTCACTTGCTCCAAAGATCAGTTTGATTATCATGAACTTTAGTATCAGTTAAATCTAAAGTGCCTCAGGTGTATTGGTGTTTTTATGACCTAAGCAATTCAATTCGTTGGCAGAATGTCCAATCCTCCCACGGCGCCTCTATATACAGCTTTCGTTGTGGCTTGTCACTAGTTTGCTTGCATTGCACGCCAATCGACGCGCTCTAATGGTGTTCTACCTCTCTTGATTAACTTCTTATAATCCTTTCATGATTTATCTGCGCAGTTCCTCGGCACGAGGTCTGTGTTTTTCAAGACAGTTCACAAATTCTCATATCAGACTCAGCTAATGCAAACCACGTCTCTTGGAAGAAATGCTAACTGTGCTGACATAATGAACATGACAAGAGCAGTGTAAATAGAAACAGTGTTATTGGTCCAGCAGCTGAACTTGATTCGAATGACCATATATAGAAGTAGTGACTAGAGTCGCGTTGGCATCCTAAACACTTTTAGGTTGATCTGTTAAGATTACCTTGCGTGACATTTCGAATGGGATGAGTTCGGCAGGAAAAGGCGCCCTGTGTTGTACAATGTACGTATATTCAACGAAACATGACCATTTGTAATGAATTATTTTCGCCATCTTAATGATTATAATAAGACGAACCAATGCACACACTCACAAACACAAACATCCCTTTAAGAAACAAAATGTATCTTTCGCACGTTGGATAATTTCAAAAGAAAAACTATTTAATCAATGAAAAACACTTTTTGCAGGTTTAGTGTGGAATAAGAACCGTTATTATCGCGAATGGTCAATAATGCCAACTTGAGATTATCGTTACATGAAATTGGCAAAAAAGTTTGGCTATTTCTCTCGAACATTACGCCAAGTGGTCGCTATTCGTGCTAGGATATGAGCAAAATATTATGCTCCTCGACCAGAAAAGGAGCCAAAACCTCCAAAACCACTGATGCAAACCTTGATGCGATCGGATACTCCACGTCCAATTCTCATAGCAAAGTAACACACAACACACGATGAAATGTTCGTTTGCAAAAATGCAAGCCATCGGGTTTATTTATCTACTTTACTCGCCGTCTAGAGTGTTTGGACATGGGTTGTAATTGTAAAGATTGATATTTGCTTCATTGCGTTCGAAAGAATTATAGCTTGTAGTCCGATATAACCATTAAAGACATCGGTTGTTTAAGCAAAGGCAACTGCATACATCTCCTCATGGGTACCACTGGCGCACATTCACCCCTTTGTAAACTATAAACTAAAAAAAGGTACCATTTCGTCGAAACCCAGTGCGCCAGCAGATAAAACAGTCGACGTTACATGCGCTACAGACAGATCGCACTCTATGCTTTGCCTTGGTTATGAATATACTCAGCTGTAATAGGCGATTTAGCTGTTACCGCATGGAAATAGCTATATGTTGCTATCAAGTCGCACTGGGAGTAAGACAGCTTTTCATGTTGCACAATGTGGAAAGTAATGAAACTGAACATCGACATAACCATAAATATTTACACAAAATGTCGCTTTCAAACATCCCTGAATGATGCAATCACACCGAAATGGGGAATTGGCATGCTGTAAATCACACCGAAATGGTGAATTGGCATGCTGTAAATCACACCGAAATGGTGAATTTGCATCCTGTAAATCACACCGAAATAGTGAACGGGCATCCTGTAAATGAATCCAATAGTATCAGATGAATGACGTCATTGGCGTTCATACCGACCCATTACTTTTCGTTTGGAGAGGCGATTGTCTTTTTAGTCAGTTGTAATAGCATACTACCGTTGATGCGTTATCCACACGTTCCAATAATGACAAACAGACGATGTTATATTCCAAATTCGACTAGGTGCTATAACTGCTGTATGCATGAATATCGTATGCTCGCCGGACAGTAATATTGCCAAAGAATTCAGACATTACAGCGATCCGTAAAGTGGAAAAAGATGTTCATGTGATGTTACACGCATATGATAACATTGCTTGATGTATGTTGGTTGCTACGCTTTAGCTAAAACAACCGGATAGCGATTATTAGCAACAGCCATTGTGGCAAGAATTCTTATATCTGAATATAAAAAGTGATAGGTATTGCAATGCCCCTTTGAATTGTTTTATTTGTGTTGCTTTACGCCCTCGTGCGAGCCTCCGCAGCATTGCAGATATCCGTATAAGCAAACAGACTACGTTTGCAAGAACAGCCCTACAGATTGAATTCAAATGTGAAATTATAGAGAGAAAGCTGCATCCGGACTCTTTGTGGTTGATTGATTCATGCTTTGGGAGGGGAATATCATGCTAATAAGCAGCATCCTCCATAGTCCCGTTTGTAAATGCATAATATAGCGCGACACTGTTGCGGCATGGGCAACAAAACAGTAACGCGCGTGCCTCGAATCTACTAGCGCGCCCACCATCATCAGTTATCAAACACTATGCTGCCATCACCTACTTAAAAAATAAACTTAAACTTAGTTTTTACCGACTATAGGTACGATCGTGATCATGATTTACAGAGCATGATGATAGGCATCAAATCAACTATTCACAAAAACGGAGGATCTGTTATTGACTGAGACATTGTCAAGAACATATCGCTTTTGTATTAAAAGTCCACGCAAAGCTACTCAATTCCATCATGGCAATTGGCATCAACGATACCGACTGAGCCACCGCTATGGTTAATACACTGAACGAACTAAATGGTCCCAAATGATCCAGATACCTACATGAGATATACGCTGATGAGCTATGTAAATATTAACTTCGTTGCTGTGCTCACGCGTTAATTGAAAGAGCATGCTATAAGGGCGTCCTTGGTAGGTATTTGTAAGCAGCCGTCATATCATTGTATCTAAATCAACAACTAGTACTAGTATTTTGATAAGTTGTAAAGACAGCTTTTCCGTTATTTTTTGCCAGCCTATTTATGTTGAGCGCTCACTGCGGGGATATAATGTTACGATGACATCTCGCGCAAAAACTGGGTCGAGAGCGCTCGACCTGCCAGACAACTACCAGCATCTATCTATCATTTAGTGGTGAACAGATAGAAACCTCCCGCATCTTACTGTGTCTACTAACAAGGCATAAAGATAAATTGATGGATTCGTTGCTGAAACAATCAGAGGGGTGATTTAATCACAGGGGGAATATGTTTCGCGACAGTCTAAAGGAAGGTCAAATTATAGTAATAAAATTATCAATTATTTATGGGTCAACAATACCACGCGTATACTGCCAGAGCATCCCAGCCAATTAAAAAAGAAATTTCTTATTATTAAATGTTTGCATGTTGGGCCGTACCATTAATAACATTCATAATTTCTATTCCTGTCACCTGTATAGGGGAAAAACTGGAGCTAACAGGACGAAAGACGAGAGCCTGTGCCCTAAACTGAGATTAATGCATAAGGTTATACTCCCAGATGGGCGCCCCCATATATTTTGCCGTTTTCAATATACGGAGGTTTGCACTTACCCGTTCATAGACATTCAAATATATATGTACATGTGTATAAATACATATCCATATCCATATCAATATCCGAACACGTACACGTTAACGTACATGAACAGGTATACATATAAATGCGCATACACAATCACATATACATACATAAACATATATATATATATATATATATATATATATATATATATATATATATATATATATATATATATATATATATATATATATATATATATATATATATATATATATATATATTGCATATATATATATGTATATATATATGCATATATATATATGCATATACATACATATATATAAATATATATATTATATATATAGTGATTTTATATATATTCTAATATATATATATATATGTATATATATATATAGGTATATATATATATATATTTATTGATGATATATGTATATATATCTATATATATATCTATATCTCTATATGATATAATGATATATATATATATATATATAATATAGTATATATATATATATATATATAAATATAGAGATATAGATATATATATATATATCTATATATATATATATATATATATATATATATATATATATATTATATATAATATATATACATATATATATATGTTACTATGTATCTGATATATGAGATATATATGTATATAGAATGATATATCTATATACATATATGATATATGTACATAATATACATATGTATGATATATGTAGAGGATATAGGGTATATATATCTAAATATACATATATAGGGAGAGGGGCATATATATATACGATACATATATAGACAGAGGTATGTATATGTATATGCATATAAATATAGATATATATAAGCATATATATACACACATTTATGTATATTTTTTATATGAATATATATACATATATACAAATATATCTCCAGAGATATATATGTATATCAATATATATATAGAACATATATATATATATATATATATATATATACATATACACACAGACATATATATATATACACACATATATATAGATAAATGTATATATATTTATAATAGAATATATGTACATATGTATATATTTATATAGATCTATATTTATATATATATCGTTTACATATATGTATAGATATATATATTTATGATATTTATATTTATATATATATTTATGTATATTTTATCTTTATATATATATATATAGATATATTATATATAGATCTCTCTCTCTCGCTCTATAGATATGTATCTATATACATATTTATATATATATATAATATATTATATATATATATATGATATCTATATCTATATATATATATATCTCTATATATAATATATCTAATCTATATATATATATATATATCTCGTGGTCTATCTCCACTGCTTAACCACTCAAGCATTACATAAGAAGTGCAGAATTAGCGAATTTGTCATAAATGGCATATTGGAATGTTTACTGCGATTGTTATGTCACGGTTTTCAACTCAGATCGTGCCGATCATAGTTAAATAAAACAATTTTGTCGCAATTTTCATTCGGTCGCATTAGTTAAGTTAATATCGTCTGTGTCGAAATGGCTGTTGGTGGGCCACTACCAAGCGCACATAGTGGTCATGTACTGTTCATACACTATGCTTACCTGACGCGTCCTTGGTTGTCTTTGACCGTTTGGCATCTCAGAAAACCAGAGATCATCATTAAGTCTCCAAGCAGTGAGTACAGTGTTCACAAATGAGATATCTCTGAGATTTCCTCTTCAACACAAGCTACACCAAATCATGGAGCTACATAAACCAACTTGAACCTAAGGCTACGCACCATGACTAATTTGGATGAAGTAAGGACTTGCATGGCTGCCAGATTACTTGTTATGTAAGCAATAATTTAGCGTTCGTCTGACAGTCCACGGTATCGCCATGATCCTCGAACATGTATTAAGATTTAGATACACAGCATATTGTCTGCAAAGTTGGTAAATTATGTTGAGGTGACATATGCATTGAACAAATGTCATAATTAGCACATCAAGTATAAGTAATAGATCAGTAATGACGGGCGTGCAGGCAAATAAGCACACTTTGCAAGCACGTCACACGATCCAGGATGATTAACAAAGTGTTATTGTGTTGACTGATATTGCTTGCCTCCGAATGTGCGGCGGTCGCTTGTTGGCATGACATCACAAATCAGTGCATTCAAAGAGTTCCAACGCAAACAACCAGTGTCAATACAAACTAAATTTAGCTCTCTTTGTTGTTTAAAAAACTAGAAGATGTACAAGGAATTAAACCTTGACAGCAGTCAACATGCAACAGAATATGATGATTGTGACAAGATTTGAGCCTAGCCAACGATTAACATGTATTACATTTGTGGTCTTCGACATTTGCCCTTGTGGGCTTTTCGACATCCAATCAACTTTTTCGTCCTTATAATGACCTTTAACTTTCTTCTTGATTCACACATACGACACTACGACCATTACTCTACCATGTACCATTTGACTGATATATAGCACAATAATACCCTTAGCCATTGTAGACTATTATGAAACACAGATAACAGCTGTAACGATATTTGTTTTTAAACCCGCGGTTCGTGGGGAGATCTATTAAGTAAGCAGTCAAAAATGAGTAGCTTCAGGTTGATGTAACCTCTGTGCATTTGTGATATCACAATAGTAACATATCGAGTACCATAGACGAGTTATTCAGAAGCACCGTCAGTTGAATCAGCATCAACCAATTGGACAATAACCAGGGCCGGTTAAAAAAATAATCATGTTTGCTGCTGTCAGTTGTAAATCAATCCTGGCGTGCCAAGCGAAAAGCAATCTTTCTTTGTATAAAGAGTCAAATTTATGCTATGAACGCTTGATATATAATTGATGCGCTTGGTGCATTGAATAATACAAAATGCTAATTATTCAAGAGCCGTCTCGAGTCCAATAAATTCGTTTTAGTGAGTAAAAATACACAAATGCTGCTAGTTATCAGATTCCAAGCCTACTTTGGGGGAACAATGAATCACTTGCAACAGTTGCACTGAAAAATATCCAGGTAATTTTCCGTTTGGCTTGTCTGTGTTAGAATGAATAACATTCGCATGTCTTGCACGAATATTGAATGTAGTGTATAATTCCACTGTCAATGGTTGTGGCGAGTGTTTGGGTAGTTTGGAGATTGTTTTGTACCCTGTTTGTCGTCATACGGAGCCTGCTTAGCAAATCAATTGTCAACAACCCAACGTAATATGATGACTGGGTTTATTATTCTGTGTGTTACAATGGACGGTATTAAAGCCTCTGGTTTTCATTTGGCGGTGTCAGTAATAATCCTGTATGGCTCTTCAGACATTGTACTAGGGACTATTTACGTGTGCATAATGTGTTCGGACTCATGTTTGCATGAAAACCACTCTAAGCAAGTTCTGTCAAAGCGCGTAAATGGCATCGGTTTGCGAAAGGAAAGGTTGCACTAGAGCTGACTGAACCGCCTCTAAACCATTTAATGCCGTGAGGTGCTTTAAAAATGGTCTTGACAGTTTCAAAGCTATTAAATTAGGACTTTCAAGCGACAGTTATTTGATCCACATGTTCAGAGCTGACTAGTTTAATATAATCAAGCAGTTACTATTACAGGGTATGGATATTGATCTTTCTGCCTTAAGCCACGTCAGATGACAGGGGTTTTTATATGTCGGCCACAGGCAATCTCACAACAGCGAAACCCTTATTGCTGGGGCTAAAAGACCTCACTATCTGACGTAAATATTTGCACATGCAACCTATGCGCAACACCCTGCTCGTTGCACCGGATTTTCAAAAGTCGCAGGGAATTTTATATTCGATTTGCAGGCGCGGATGCCGCGACGCGTTAGAAGACTTCATGTTACAGTAACCATGTGATTTCATTGATATTTTGGCGAATGTATCGGAAGCAGTCAAATGAGTGAGATTGACCACAATGAAGTCGCATCGATGAAAGCGCAATGTAAACGAACGAGAGGCACGCCGCGTAAAACCAGATGGAGTGGCACCGTGGGAGGAATATACCGCGAACGAATTGAATAACACTGCAGCTGCTCAGAAAGCTATAAGCTTACCGGCTTCCGTTATGTAATAACATAACAAGCTTCTCAGGGCGTAACAATGGTTGCATATGAATTAAGGCAACGTCGATAGGATCCTACAGTTTTCGCTACAAAATGTCCAACTACTGTGGGTAGATGAACATCCAAACAAAATATTAATTAACCTTTGAGAATATATCTAATATCGTTAGACTTTTCAAATAGACATCTGCCCTATTTCGTTAGTACTTACTTTATTTTTTATCGCTTGAACTTAATGTTTAAGTATTCTTGCCCAATAATCGTATCGCTAGAATGAATGGCCTTTGCAAGGCTTCTGGGTGTCAGAGATCAATCGGAGTAAGCACGTGTATTAGCTCAGTTGTAGGATAATATATTTGAAATCATTTACTTTGTGCTATGATAGTTGATAAAGTTCTGACATTGGCAAGTTAAACGCTATCTCAATGCAGATAATGTAGAAATCATGTGGGCGATAAATCCAAGACAATCTCAGTGCAGAAAAGTAAACAGTACCATAATACGTGTTATCTATGTTGTTCGGCTTATTTGGGTATGAAATGGCTCAAAATCTTAACAATGATACGAACAATTGAAGATGCTAAAATTTGATATTCACATCAGAATAAATATATATATATATATATATATATATATATATATATATATATATATATATATATATATATATATATATATATATATATATATATATATATTTTTAACTCGAATTTCCACTGGCCTTGTTCACAGGTGTGTTAGGGTAAACTTATAACTAAGCATTTTCGAGACTCATGGAGTTTGTGAGATTTGTTGATTGTTTGTGGTACATTTATGCCGTTTGGAAATGTCATTAGTGTTTACCGCATGACTGCGGGGGATTCTTGTTTCATGTAGGCAAAGTGAGGTATAACCAGAATTTGTATTCCCTTGTTTGTTTGGTGTCTGCTTCAGGTGTGCATGCTTCTGAGAAAATGAAGAACTACAAATCGTTGGATGCGTACAGATTCGTCATCAGTGGTCGGGTTTAGTCTGTGTTCCAATTCATAATCTGGATGTGTAGGGACTTTCACCTGCTTTTCTATAACATTATCCATAGAAAGTAGCGCGTAACAGCAATGCAGAGACAATTTATTTCATTACCAGTCTTAAAATATGATTTTGTTTGTATCAGACTGAAAAACCCACCAGAGACAAAATTAGTAAAGTAAATACAGTAACAGTTAGACATAGGCTCCCAAAGCTTATTTGGATTTATGGAGCCTACCGAGTACAACAGACTACTGTTGATAGCAGTCAGCCGTGGTTTCCTGAGATCACCACCATGTGGCCGAAGCTAAAATGTAAGATCAGGGTTTTTAGTCCTGGGGCCGTATCCATAAAGAATCTTAACTTGAGTCGTCTTAACTTGAGTCGACGTGCTAAGCTGAGTCCGCGAACTCAGGCGTATCCACAAAACAAATTGTTAGCGAACTCAGCTGAGACCGCCAGCTCAAGGCTGGCAAACAGCCAAAAACGATTAGTGGCTATAGTTTCACTCATGTTCCTTCGCGATCATAGTTTGTCTCTGTGTTCATTAGACAGAAAATGGAATAAAGTGGCAAAGAATGGTCGATTTAGACGGAGGAATGGAAGTGGTCTAGTCTGACTATTTTATATAATAAAGTCTAGACCTAGTAGGGTCTAGTAGTCTACTGTCGTTATCAACTTATCGTTTATCAAAACAAAGTAAAAAGGAATAGTCTTTAAACCGGTTGTTTATGAATATGTCACTCACCTTTATTCAATCCCACTGTACAATATTTTATGGTATCAAGTATAATATACGGTGATATCAGGTATAATATACGAATTTCAATATATTCTCAGCAATCTACGGCACTGTAAATGTAATGATTGTTATCTATGAACATGACCACAACGCCAGCGGCACGATGAACCATTGTTTCTTATGGAGACGATTTGCAAACTGGCTAGCTCTTATAATCGGCAATATAATCACGGCTAATCCACACGATTGGGAAATAATTCCATCGACCATGCTTGCACTAATAACATTATAATTTCGCGATGAATACAAACAATCCTTGTTGAGTTTTGTTGTTTGACAGTCCGTTGGAATTCGCGCGTTACTGGGTCACTGCGCGTCATTAGACTATGACGTGTCGTTGTATTTGACGTATAAAGCGGAGTTTTTTTATCGCAAAATAACCCTTGTCGTTGGTGTGCTTTGGGGGCACTTTCAATATCTGCCATTTTATCATGAAGTGGATTTATATACTTGTAGGCTTAGCACCTGCTTTTCTTATATTCAATCATACGAAATGTGAATCTTGGCGCCGTTGTTTTGATAAATGAAGTTTAAGAAATTTATCTGTAACATGACCAATCGTGAATGGATATTCTATTCACTTGGAAACTCCCATCCACTCAGATTATCCCGCAAAACATTCCGAATTCGGAGATAGACTGCTGCAAGCTGCCTCGCTTTCTAGAAAACAACAGCCTCTCCTAAGCGACCCGATTGTTTGTGAAGAATTCCCCCGCTTCGTTTTTACGAAAACAACTTGCTGCGTAAATAATTCAAATAACCCGATAAAAATTGGTGTGTCATACGAAACGAACGGCTGATTATGTTTTGGTTCATTTTAGGAACATACATGTTCTTATTCATATCTGTGAAAGCATTTTCCTGGAAATATTAACGTTGGACCGCCATTGTTAAGTTTGAGCTAGCGAACTTAAGTCAGCTACCTAGCTGACTCAGAGTTGAGCATGCTAGGAGACTTAAGATTCTCTATGGATACGGTTAAGACGGCCAGCTCAGCTTGCCGTCTAAAAAACCTGAGTTTGCGGACTTAAGTTTCTTTATGGATACGGCCCCTGTTGTTGGTGCATCCCACTTAGCCCAACAGACCAACAGTCGGTCGAGTATATAGGTACACTTTACTACCTTTACGTTGACAATTTGATATTTGGACCGCATAATAACAACATGACGCGGGTCTTTGCAATTCTTGCCACTCTTCAAGTGGCATACGCTCTATACACATATATGTTAAAGTTCAGCCAAATATATCCCATAGCGGCTGAGTTATATGCATGTGAACATCCTATCCGAAGTGTTTTCAATTTCTTTCCTCTCTAAAAGATATGGCACAAATTTAAGCTAAAAGTTTTGTTGAAGTTATCTAATAAATCTGCCAATACATTTAGTGAAAACGGTTTATTTAAATTCTTTGCAGGATGTATGTATTTTCTTGTGTTTTCTCCGATTGACCTCTGATTCCGGCAGCCATTTTTCATGTCGCTATTCAAGTATAGGATTTAGCAATATTCTTAACTTAATTGGAAGACACATACACCTACAAATAAAGATTAATAAGAACTAGTGATTTCCACAAAAACGTATTTTATTTGTTACGTTATTTTGTGTTATGAGATAATGCAGGTGATGTTCAATTCCAAAATGAGCCAGTTCCAGACACGAGGTGCTTCTTATAACCCATAATTTGTCCGGCTGCACAGGGGATTGTGCATAGATGATTATGTAATGCGACGGTTCCATCTCTGGTAGAGGATGCACCCGACCATCAGGCATAATTGTATCGTGTTGGATATTCGCAGCACCTATAGGGGTTTCGAAACCCTGCAATCACTCTCATAAATAATGGTCGCGGTATCATGTTCTAGTCCAGGATGACTGAAACCGCAGCATTTAATTTTGTTCCTAGATGAATTGATAATCTTACTTTCAAAGCTACTTTGCGATGAATAAAATATAGTAAAGGGCTTGTCCTGCACTCTCCTGAGTACAACGCAATATATAACTGTTTTTAAGCAGGACAATTACCACTTAAAACTACCAGAATTGGATTACATAACCTCGGTGTGTCGACCTTTTTAGATTGCGATGAGCGTTATTATTAGTTAAGTTGGTTATGAAAGGTCGGGGGCATCGGCTTGAACTGTATGAATAACATGTGACTGCCTTGCTGGAATCGGAGGGCAGCTGTCACATATTTGTGCATCGCCGCTGACAAGAGAAAATATTAGGTTCTTTATGTTGTACGATTCTGGATGTATTTCATGGGCCGATTAGGCGGAGGGAAATAATCTAAAGACGCATGCGCCAGAAAATTAATGAGCAGATGACGATCTTCCACCTACCGGCTTCTATTTACAGAGTTTACGCGCACTCGAGCACGAATTGACATCAAAGGGTCAGCACACAACACCAAACATTAGGTAGACTTACACAGCGGGATCAAGTTGCATAATCCATATAAATATAGTACTTTTATGGGAGTTCTCTCACCTTGACTCTCCGAAACAAAATTACCCATTTCAACGACAATCAACACTTCAGATAACAAGCACACAATCTAATCAATCAAACTAGAATAAATTGTTACGGGAGTTGAGTCGGGCATTATGAATAACGCATATTAGTATCATTGCACTATGTGACTTACTTGTACCGACGCACTGTCCTGCCATATCTTTAATTTGTTACCTACATGCCCATCTATATTTCTTTCGGATTATGATATTAGTTTCTCGAGGGAACTCAAACGTGAACCCCATAAACGTCTCGAGTAATAGATATGCAGCACGCATCTCAGATATCATTAGCTATCCAGTTAGGTGGAGATAATTGTATCATTCAATTATACCTATATATCACGGTCAGATTTCTCCTGTTTATTCTTCTATCTTGCTAAGCATACACCAAATAGCAAATCAGCGTAGATTGTTGGTTGACTTGATGGATAGTTTATAGGATTGCTGGATTATCTGTTAGCTTACCAGTTGGCTTCGTCCATGTTAGTCTAGCAGTTCTTACTTGCAATAAACACATAATTTATATCATCATAACAGTACGTTTTACGAGTGATTGTGGTGGATATTTTACCCCAGACGATCAGAAATTGTGCCATTAATGATGAATTATTCATCTATGTGGTCCCAGTTCATTATAAAGTTTTAACTATGCTTTACCCGATTATTGTAATTCTGCACCTTATGCCTTTAACGCGATAACAGCTATTGCTTTATGCAATTTTTGTTTCAACAGGACATATTGTTAGTAACGTTGCACCAGGCAACCGTCCGCCATAACATTGATGTATTTACGCATATTGCTCCTCCAGCATACCGCTCGGCAAGAGGCTAGGTGAGAGGGCAGTGCTGGGTTGCATCATATTGGTACAGATAGAGGGCTGGCTTACAGGCATTAACAGGTAATATCAAATATACGGTTAGCGCTATCGATCATGCCTTCTTGGCAACATCTAATGAAACGTTCTAAATGTATGGATCTCTTCGTTGCCACAGAGAAGATCACATTTACTAACTTTACACAACGACTTATTGAGTGATTTTAGCAAAGCAAGAATTGGAGCATCCAGCATTTCCTTTACATGAGACGACATTAACTGGCTGTGTAACGCCCGTGCGTTGGACAACACTGGTCTCATAGAGTACGATTGCGTCATGTTAGTTCACCTCGTTAGCTAATAATCATACCATATTACACTAGATCTCTTTGAACCTGTGAGTCATTTACATGACCCAACGAATATTCAAATCCGGTTATGCTTGTACTTTGTTAGTGTATGCAATGGCCCTGTCAACAAACACAAACGTTTCACATGAAATGTTGATATTGTGCTCACTTAAATTCATGGCGTATTAGGTTAAATGCAGCGCATTAAAACAGCGGTACATTTGCACGATGAGACTAATAAGCTGAATTGATGACGGGTTGTATCTTTGATCTTTAACTATGCACAAAGAGATGCATGCAGTTATATTTTGCAGAACGTGGAAAACTTCATCTTCATTACAGTCATTTCAATCAACATCGTATTATAAGCCCATCTCCTTGATTAAAAAGGTCAAGGTCGATTCCTAGTAATTACAATTTTATTCGTTATAATTGCCGAGCCACTTGCGATGTACACAAAAACCATTAGGGGGCGATGACGTTTAACGAAATGCAAGGTTAAGGCGAACTATGGCAACCGCGTATTTGATTTAACACCTTGGCGATGATCGTAACGTAATTTAACTTAATCACAGTCCAATAAAAATAGCTGTTGCATACGGTGATCCTAATAGCATTATTATTTGCTTCCACACATTCTGTGGCCCACAATGTGCTACTTTAGGAAATGATAGGGCAGTTCTTTGAATTGATATATGGTTAAATTGTACGTAGCAACTCTTTTAGGAATATAACTCAACCGAAACAGCCTTTGTGCAGGAGAAAAATTCTAATTTGCTATAGAATTGCACAATTGTTGCACATTATATCATCCAATGGAAAAGTTGAAACCTAATTTGTACTTAATTGATTTAGTTGAGTAGAAAAGTCAGATTATATTGAAACACAATAGGACATACACCAGGATATAAATCATTCTTAAACTGCTCTTTGTTTTTGCTTGGTTACCATGGTATGTCCGTATGATTGATGTTGTAGAGGTAAATGAATCAAACCCAACCCGTTTTTAGTAACTGCGTCTAGTGTCGGTAATGGTCTGTTTATTTCAGGAAATATCCAAGCTGTTTATCGTCTTACAAATACAGCATTTCGCATTTTTTATCGTCAAGTGTATTCATCAGGAAATCAGCATTGCGGATAGTGTCTACCGATGTGCACGTCTGCAACTTATATATTAAGATCGCTTTGGTGTACAAGCATCTCGGTATCTCTGAGTTGATGTGAACAAAACCTTTCAAAAGCATAGCAACAAATTCAATACATATAATCGTGACCCACTTACAATTAATACGACATGTTGTTTTCGGCCGGGTCACAGCCAATTGAATCGGTTCTATTTTTTTATTTCCACGACTGATGTCAATACCTCGCAGGTGTGGATAGGAACGTTTGAATACGAGCGATTCTCTTGTGCCATGTCAACAATATAACGGAGATAAGGCTGTATAGTAGGGTCAGATAATGCCCGGTATTACACAATTATGTATTATGTTCTGGAACTAGTAGGCGTAAATACAGGCATTTCCGATTTAGTGATGCAATAGAATGGGCAAATTATTCCTAACCTATCCCTGTCATATTTATATGCTTCTAGGATTATTGCCTCGCACTGATTTAATTTATATTTGCAAATATAATTGACTTGTTTTATTTCACCGCACGTTGCACCTCTACCGTACAACTAATACTACTTATGGTTCCTGCGGAATAGCGAACGAACCAAAATGCATGAATTTGAAAATAATTTTGCTGCTCTAGCTATTTTAACTACACAATAAACATAGGTT
>CM067347.1:43711714-43749794 GCA_034190875.2 Urechis unicinctus | reverse complement strand
GGGAAGCATGCAGACAAACAAAAAGCATTCGGGGTTGGCTGCTAATTGTCTACTTAAAATGAAAACAAACACCGCACCCGATTCTTAAAGAGCAGCCACTCGTTTGTTTTGCTTGTTTATTCAGAACTCCGCCAAGGGCACGGATATGATAATCCACGAACAATGCTACGCCGCGTTGGCCCGGGAAGGTGTGAGCAGGCCTAACCCACCAGTCAGCGTCAGAACGAACGGGGCGACTCACAAATTGATCGTATTGATGACGATATCTCCAAAGACTCCTTAATCGTTGAACAGAGTGTGAATGCGCTCAGTCAATATTTGGTCCACATTGAGCAAATGAAGGATAGCTTTAACTGAGTCGGGATCGCAGATGTGCAAGATTTATAGATATGGTCTATAATTTTGCTGGCCGGATTTGTAACTGCATCCTCCAGTCGTGCTTATCATTCTGCAAGGGCATCTTGCATCGACTCTTTGCTGGTAATTATCTTGCAAATTATATGTAATCTGCACAATTTGTTTGTTTGTATGTTCACTTTGGATATCAGCATTATTTCATCAAGTGCAATAGGCAATTTAGCTTATCTCTCAGTGACCATTCTCTTCAAAAGCCCTTTGATCCATAGGCTCTGTTAGACGTAGCGACGAATAAATGCACTTAAACATTGTGACGTGAAGAATATAGAGCTAAATTGTGAATGTCATATCAATCACACGGATAAAGAAAAGAAACAAACAGTTCAGGTGTTGTATATATATAATTTTGCATGTGACATAGCAGCAACAGTATTTTTCAAAGAATTCCTGCACTTCATGTTTGTTGTTCAATAAGACATATGTCTTAGTTTTGTTTCGGTTTTCATCAAGCTTTCGCTAGTCATGGATATAACCACATCCCAAAGTAGTAGCAATGAGATGTGCCTGATTATGTTTCACTCTTTTTCCTCAAAGGCTACACGACTGTAGTTGCATATACATCTTCTAGACATATACCAACAATAAATGGTAATAATCTGCCCACTTGCATTTAGTGTGAGAATAAATTTAATATTTAACGATGTTTTTCTCACCGTATTGTTTCTTGAAGACGAGCATATGCAACCGATACGAACGCTCAAGCGAGTTCCAACCTCACGAATGAGTAAAGTCAGGGTATGTGCCAAATGCAGTCTGTGTCTATATAACGGAACGACCATGTCTACAAGTCGGGCTGTGAGGTTACTCATACATACATGAAGAGGTGTGTCAAGTATTGTGGTACATGTCAACCGATATGTGAGCTTTGTTAAAAAATTACTGGTCTATGGACAACATTTAACCACCATAGCAGCACGTTTAATGTTCTAACATGGGCCATATTATACTGACACGTGTCATGGCAATAATCTTAACTTAACAACGTGTATATTAGTGATTAGGATGCAACGGAACTCAAGCTTCTGTATGCACAGCTCACAATTTGAATGCGAGAGCCTTCTGAACAAATATTGACAGTGGCTGTTCGAAAATGTCAAGGCAATATCTGTATGGTCTTTCTGCATCTGCCGAATAGTTGGCTGCATTTTGTGAATCGATGGCTATTTGGCAGGAACCATAAGCAGTATTAGTAGTACGGTAGAGGTGCAACTGGCTGTCATATAAAGCAAGTCATTTGTATTTGCCAATATAAATTAAATCAGAGCGAAGCAATAATGCAAGAAGCATTCAAATGTGACAGGGATAGGTTATGAATAATCTGCTCATTTAATTATATCCCAATATCAAAAACGTCCGTATTTACGCCTTCTAGTTCCAGAAGATAATACACAATTGCGGAATATCGGGCGTTATCGGACCCTTATAAACAGACTTATCTACTTTATGTTGCTGACATGGCACCAGAGAATCGTTTAATTAATCTACCTCTACCACATCAACTACATGGACATAGCATGATAATCAATCAATAACACATACCAATTTAAGACTAATTTATATCCGGAAGTATGTCCTATTGTGTTTCAATATAATCTGGCGTTTCTACTCAACTAAATCAATTAAGTAAAAAGTAGGTTTCCACTTTTGCATTGGATGTGCAACAATTGTGCAATTCTATAGCAAACTAGAATCTTGCTCCTGAACAAAGACGGACTAATAGTCCTAAAAAAGGGTTTCTACTTAAAATTTCCTCAAGAAACACAGATTTCCTGGTGGCCAAATTATAAAGTTGAAAGACTCGTGGGTATTCTGTTGGTTGGAATTTACCATAAGCGTCACACGCGACCCAAGGTATGTGTCCTTGGTAATAAAATTAAGCATGGTTTTCGGAAACAAAAAGCATATGCGAGGGTTAAAAATAAGACTGTCTTATATATAAAAATACAGTGGATCAATCGCTATTCAACGTTTTCAGGTGATCACATGGAAGTTTAATACTCAGAAGTAAGTGCAAGATGGATGGTGTATCTAACGACTGTGATCTTCTCGGTGAATATGCTGACGCCATTACTGTAGATTATTCGAGTCGTTCAATGGAACGACGAGACAAACCATATCATAACAAAAGCCAAAGACATTGCACATTGTGGAACGCAGAATGTGTGCAAACAAGTCATAATGCTTTTAGGATCAACCCATGTATCAGCTTTAGTTAACTTGTTATTAAGATAGATAACGTTTCGATCCTCGCCAGTGTGCTAAATAAAATAAGCGGTATTCATAGTTCACCATAACTTTGCATTTCGTTAAATGCCATTATCCACTAGTGATTTCTGTATATACCCCAAGTGGTTCGGCAATTATGACGAATATAATGGTAAATACTGGGAAACATCCTCGACTTATTAATCGAGGAGCTGGTTTCATAATACGATGCTGATAGAAATGACTGTAATGAAGATAATCACTAAGTTTTCCACGTTCTGCAAAATATAACTGCCTTCTTTTCTTTATGCATTTTAAAGGAAAACGATGCAACCCTTCACCTATTCAGCTTATTAGTCTCATCGTTCGAACGATTTAATGCGCTGCATTTAACCTAATACGCCATGACGTTTTGCAAGCACAATATCACCATTTCACGTGTTTTTATTTAATACACAAACACATTGCAAGCATTAATGTAGTTGAATGTTCGTTAGATCATGTAAATGACTCACAGGTGCAATTGAGATCAAGTGTAATATGGTACGATTCATAGCTAACGAGGTGAACTAACATGACGGAATCGTACTCTATGAGACCAGTGTGGTTCAACATACGGGCGTTTCACGAGCAACTAATGTCGTCTTATATCTGGGAAATGCTCGATGCCTCTATCTTTGCTTTGTTAAGAGTATTGGTGAATCAGCCGATGCTTAACATTAGTAATTGTTAATTCCTATGTGGCAACAAAAAGATCGATACATTCGGAACGTATACTCAAATGCTTCAAGGAAGGCATGACCCATAACGCTAACTGTATATTAAGTGGAATATAAGGTAGCAATATATCAATGTTACTGAGCACGGTTTTCTGGAAAAGGGAGACTTGGCACTGTTATTAACAAAGTATACATTAGAGATAAAGTTCAAACCATCTATGGTTTCAATGTTTAAAATTCAGTGGCAAGAAATTATGCTGGTAATCCAATGCCTCACCTTTGTCATTCAGTGGTGTAATGTTTGGGACCCGCAGTTTGACCACAAATTGTTTTGTCTACGCAGTGGCTACATCAATACATAGCTGAAAGTACGGCAGCTTTATCTACTAAACTCTCGACATTGTTACCTTTCCCGAGGGCCGTCATGCATTGTGATCGGCATTCTATGACATATGTTGTGCTTATGAATGGCCCCACTACTGCGATGTTTCTTGCTTAGTTGGGAAATACATTTTTAATACATACCACAACTTGCCCATATGAAGAACAATATGCAGCGATGATCGTGATAATGACACTAATTGCTAAATTAAGATGAGCGGGGATCGGATAGTCATAACATTTACTGAACTAGGGCAAGATAGATGCATAATTATTCATCATCAATGTCACACTGCCGAAATTGAGGTTTGGCCCTTCTTGCAGTAAAATACCCAGCGCAATCACTTGTACAACGTACTGTTATGATGGCATAAATGATGTGTTTTTGCGCGTACGAACAGTAAGTCTTAAATTGGTGAAGCCATATGGCCAACCAACAAATTATCCAGCCATCCAACTAACCATCCATTGAGCCAACTAACTATCTGCGTTATTCGTTATTTTGGTGTATGCTAAGCAGGATAGAACAGCAAATTGGTAAAATATGGCTATGATATAAGTTTAATAGAATACTACGGTCAAATCAACCTAACTAATAGGCATGTTGCATATGTTATACTCGGCAGATTAATGGGGTTTGCGCTTGGCTTTCCTCGAAAAACTTCGGTAACGAGTACCCGCCTGAAAGCTTTCACGACGTCACGTCTTATACTTCCGGTTTATAGTGCCCGACTTGCAGTGAATATTTGTCATCGGATGTTGATGGCGGAGCATATTAAGAGCACTCTGTCGGTGAAAATGACACCGGTTTGCATAATTGAAATGACAAATGCTTAGTCACTAAACCGAACAAGCATGCATTTGCTCATTGTGGCTTCATCGAATATATAAATAGATAAATTTGCAATAAGTTAGATATATGCTAGCAACTGAGTTTAAAAGGTGCAGCATATTTGGATCTTTTTGATTGCACCTTATTATGCCACAAACAGGTAATTGTAATCTGCTTTTGGGACATGGAGTTTACAGAACAACGCAAGATATAACTAGATAGTATAAATCCATAAGAACCAGCTAACAGTTTGCATTATAATGCAGAGATATTAATATGTCTGATTTCAGTCACATTTGACGCAAAGGGCGTTCAATCTCAGTTATCTGCGCCGGGCGGTCTCACCGCTTAGTAGCCCCACTCTTTTACTGACCAAAAATTGCAACGATGCCAGAGGTGTATCATTTATCCATGCTTAATAGTAGTATGTTGATGTTCATCATTCCATCTACTTTAATAAATGATAATATTGAACTTTGAAGGTCCGTATGATGGGTCTACATTACAAACCGTACAATACTTACTCATTCGCATATATGATGCTTGATGCAAGCCTTTCATCTAATTCTAACGATCATTGTAAACTAGAAAGGTCGACATACCATTCCGTTACAGAGATTAGGTGATCCTTTTCTAGTAGTTTTTGTTGGTCGTTGGCCGGCTTAACTGTACGACATCGCTTTGCGCTCATTAACAAAGTGTTACGAGGGAAAGGCCCGACTATATTTATCGCAAAGTTCCTTTGTAGTTAAGATTATCAATACATCATCTTTGACCACCATATGATATGGGAACAATGATTGATGAAGATGATTTCAGGGATTCAAAAGCACAATTGTTGTTGCGCATATCCCATTACTAAGTCGAAATCGTCGCATTGTGTAATCATACATGCACAATCCGCAATGCAGCCAAATAAATTGTCACACAAATTTGTGGGTTATAAGCAGTTAAGTGCCTTTTGATCTGGCTCATTATGGAAATAGTCATCATGTGCAAAATGACAGCTACTTATTACCCATATCATTATTATGTAGTTTTAAACAGTATCTGGCGGACGATTAGTGCCGCTTTGGTGCGTGCTACAGGGCTAACATAATAGTTTTACATAGCTTGCCTGAGTACTTAGTTATTTGAGCGACACGGGAAATTACAACAAATCAGTTATTCTCACAAGCGCGATATGCTTATTACACAATCTAGATGTGACCTAACGGTGCGTCAAAATGTAAAATCAAATTTTATTAAAATAAATAATCCTATCGGGTATGAATACTGAAAACTAAATTATTGAATATTCACAACTTTACATGCAAGTACTGCTACAATCGTACTGCTAAAATAGGGTAGAATTTCATTTCAAAAGTTCAACTATATCTGATTTAAGTGATATACTTATAGGTTATTTGATATTATTTACGGATGTTCATCCATCTAATGAAGAGGGAGTTGTTGTGGCGTATGATATAGAATTCTAATGACTGCATCTTAATCCTTATGCTGCTCTGGTTACGTACTGATTTGCTAGCAAGCAATGTTGTTAGTCCATGAACGCAGTCAAACTAATAGCTAGCCAGGTAGCTACAGGGCGCCGACCCTGGTTGGGTCATATGTTTGCGTCGGGAAGTGATGAGGTACGAGAGACGATTATTCGTAGGTCGCCGACGTGATTGCAGGTAGCTGAGGGTTGAAGTCCTGCTAGATAATACCCGAGACTTAGTACGAATTTCTATTTTCTTTATTTGGTCGCGGCTGACTGGCACGTTCGGATTCTACTTCTGGTTCTTGTTGTGGGATGAATATGTCGAGTTGAGGAATCTCTGCTGATAATGTTTTGTGTGTCTGATGCTGTCGTATTTATAGTGAAGGTGCGGGTGGCTTGATGTGGTGAGCTGTGATTGATTAATCCGGAGCTTGGGGTCATTCGGAGCTTTAATTGGATATCAAACGGGTCTAAATTAATTGTTAAGGGAATTGACGGGACTTGGATGTTTTCATCAAAGGATTGGGTTTGGTTAAGGACTATATAATTTGGAAACTGACCCGTACGGAACTTAAAAGGGATTCTAAAGGTTTATGTAAATTGGGCAACAATTAATCTGGTACGAGTGAAAAGGGATGAATTTCATTTGCCTAAATTGGTTTAGTGTTCATGTCTCGAGTGGCCGAAAGGTTGTAAATCTAACTTTAACTTTTGGGGTGTTGCGGGGGGGGGGGGGGGGGAGAGATGAGAGGTGGTGTGTGTATGTGTTTGCAAGTGCATGCGTGCATGTATGCGTTTGTTGGGGGGTGAAATATGCCCTTCCTCTGTAAAAGAACACTCCGCTGTCCTTGTGATTTACATTTGTGTGTGAGTTTGATTGAGCGTGCCAGTAGCCTACATGATAGACATAACAATATACAAATTGTGTAGGCAGTAAGATAAAACTACAATTGACATAAATATATATATGAAAATGGGACACATGTCTCTCCATAATTAGAATTCATTAACATAGGAATTTAAGAATGAGATTAATTGGTAAGGTAGACATTATATACATACAATTATTATAAAGCTGTTAAATGTAGAATCAGTCCATATAGTGCAAATCATACACAATTTGTGGTTATGGTTCCACAGTGAGGGTAATCCTTTTTTATTGAGTCATTAAATAGGGGATCCTGCGTCCTAATTAGTTTTCTTTCCTTTGTTGATGAGATTTTTGTTGTTGTGCGCGGTACCGAGGTTATGGCAGTTGTACACTATGCCCTAGCTATTTTGTACATGCAAGGCTACACATTATTTGTTTTTACAGCAATATTATTAACTACTACATTCGTAGTATCTTATGATACTTTAATCATACAAGTAATTTAAATATTATAGATTTAGGTTGTATGAACCACTTAGGATTACGTGAATACATTCAGTATGTAGTAGAATCAATAAGACAAAAACATACAATTGATTTAGAATAAAATGAGTTGTGTACATAAAGTGCAACATGCATATACATATCATAAAATGTGGGACATTTACTAAAAGACTAAATATATACATACACTTTTAAGCAAATATCTGAAGTGCAAACAATGTTGAAACATTTACATTAGTACAAATTATGTCAAGATCTAATATATATCAAGTACATGAAACATTGAATACGTAATACATTTAATACTACAACCGCTATGGTTTTGCTTTAAAAACTACCTGCGCACATGAGAGAGATGTCTATATATAAAAGCAATTACCAGCTAAGTTTATTATCACTTTTTGGTTCAGAGTGTGGAGTAAGTAACGGATAAAGGGCTGGCGCGGAAGCGGGGGTAATATTGGAGTGAGAATTGGGGGATGGGAAGGCACAAGGTAAAATTTGTGTAAGACCGGAATGGCAAAATTGCAAATAAATCATATGATTTGATGACAAAATTGTTTTTGCTAATCGTAACTTAAGCAATGATATAGTCACGGAATTTGGAAGGGTCAAGGTATTTTCGGTCAAACAATTTGTTATGGACGGGTTATCCCACGTTAAATTTAAATTGGCTTTGAAGGTTCCCGAACTCAAAGTTAACGCTGACAGTTCAAATTTTTCTGGTAGCTTCCAGTATTGTGGACAAAAGGTCAGACACAACAAATCCAGAAAACAACAACTAGTGCCGTTGGTAAGAACGAGTTGAAGAGTTGTGTGAGATTTTATTGTGTTGACTAACCTGTAGACAAATGTAACAGTAATTAAAAAAGTGATAGTGATTAGAATTGTAAATGAAAGGTAAGTGAGAATCAAAGGAGGTGTGGCTTCATGCTCGGATGTATTGTTGTGTAGTGATGCGCGGTGGATCTGATTATGTTGCCAATTAAGTGATTGGTGCTCTCCTATGGACAATGCTTTAACTTGCGCTGCTGTTTGTAGAACAGTAACTGTTAGTGTGAGCTGTCTGACTTTGAAGAAAAGTTGGAGTGTTAGGGAAACACTTAGGGTTGTAATTACAATTGAAACGTAGCTGATGACATGGGGGGAGGTAAACCATGATAAAGCCGATTTAGGTTGCCAATTCGGAATAAATCGGGTCCGTTAATGACTGGTAGATGCTGTTATTGAGTTTGGCCTGCAGAGGTATCTGACTGAGACTTAATTTTAGCTGATCATCTGTATTGAACGCATTAAACAAATTGTGATGGTAAATGTTAAAAGATGGAACAGAGAAGTTTAGAGGGTTTTCGAATACTGTATTTGATCTTATGAAGGAGAGTTGATCCACAGAGAAGAAATTGTGCAGTAATGCGAGGTTAACGGGAAAATAAAGGGAAGAGTTCTCGGATCTCGCGCAATTATTGACACGGGCAGGTAAAGAAAAATTGTCAGCGACGACAGAACATTTGCATGGTATATGCAAAATACAAATATTACATCCTGGTTTGGTTACAGTATCTGCTCCTGAACAAGTAAGGGAAAGAGATGTTATATTACTAAGAAGAATATTTCCAGATGATATTTCTTTAATTAGAGGAATAATACCGTTAGATATGAAGCGAAACCTGCACAGTTTGTTTATGGAGTCAGTTTGATCCATAAAGAGGGCGCTTGCACATGTCAAAGTATGATGTTCTCGTTGGGCAAATAGATGAGGGCAACGTTTATAAAATGACTCCTGACACTGTAACAATTCCATCAGAGAAATTTCGATGTAAGATAACGACGATTTAGACACAGCCAAGTATTGTGGGAGGTTTCTAGGTAGAGAAGCATGGACCGTGGTGTGATTTAAAGGTATAGGAATGGCTTTTTATTTGGTAGATATCAAACAGAATGCGAATTGAAACGAACAATGAGTCATTATGTCGAGCGTAATGGACATCTTGTGTATTATAATAATACGTTGGTAACATGTGGAGAACTTTAAATCCGGGATGTTTATGTTGTACCATATTGTTGACTTGTTTGAGCAAGTCAGACAAAAAAGGGAAAGTGACTAATTTTGGGGATAGTTTGCCTTGAACCAGTTCGTAAATGCCATCCCTGAATTGGTCAATTTGGGCATTAATAAAGTTGGCATTTCTACTGTAAGACATCCACAACTCTGTGATTGACAAAACCCTATCTTGCAAAACTTTGGATATCTGAAGCCAACTGAGTGAGTTCGTCGTGATTTTGCTTTATCACATTAAAAGCATTATCTAACCTATGATTCACAATAGACATGTACGAACTCATCCCAGAGGCATGATTCTCAAACGCATGCGTCAGCTTATTAGTTTGGGTCACCATTACATTAATGTGTTCCTTCAATAACTCCACATCTTTCTTTTTTGCTGTTCCAAAAAGGGATTTAGACAAATCTCCTATAAATCCTAAAATAGCTCTATGGCTTCTTGATTTTGTTTCACGTCGCACTTCCGGAATGAGGTTAATGATTTCATCCGTCACATTTTGTGCATGCTTCATGACCTCCGTACGGATGCTTGTGAACGTTGACCAGATTTTCCATAATTGGTCACACGATGCATTTCGCGTCTTACAGAAGGGATATGTGGTTGGTGCCCATTCTTTCGTATGTAGTTGTATGTGTAAGGTGTGCGTCCACACCTGTTCTGCGTTGTTCATGACGCCTGTTCTGTCAAATATGACGCCATTATTCAATCTTTGGACACTGTCTACGGATCGTGCCATCGCGGGACCGACTTGGAGAAGTGTCACTATGAACAAGCTGACTAGCATGGCGTTTGAGAAGGTACCTGCAATTAATGAAACCACTTGATTTATAGTAGCAAGGTATCCAAATAGTTATATTGTTCACAGCCATGTTACAAACTAAATTTAACCGGTAGGTGACACGATTGTTTATTGTTAACCAAAAGGATTGCGCAAATTTTTTTTCTAAATTTAGGCATAATATACCTACAAGGTGTCACGAACGGTTTGACACTAATTTATGAGCCATGAGTGTTAACCAATATAATGGATGCTAGTAATTTTAATTAAAGGATGCTTGATAATATGGGTGTATGGTAATAGATGTCAAACTAGATTAAATGGGGGGGGGGGGGGAATGGGAGTGGGGGGGGGGGTCGGTGAGGAGTAGGGGTTATTTAGACAAATGAAGAAACAATTTGGCTGGCTTTGGGTTTTTTTCTTTTTCTAGCTCGCCTTAGACTCGTTTTGTGTATATGGAATTGCTCTATAAGGTTTAGAGGTATAAATGAAGCTAATTCCCAGCTCGACGCCATTGGTCATTTCCACTTGACCTTGTAGATGATTTGACCGTTTTTATTTTTGCGTTTTCTGAGCAATTTGTCTATTTGTTTGAATATTGGATCATTGCATGTTATGTCGGATTTTCCGTTGAACTGTTGGGATAATGGGGAAGTCATTACGTCATTCAGGTCTTGGTCAATCGCGTTGTGTTTTGTAGACTGGTTTTGTGTGGATTGGTTGTCGGGTGTTTGTTGAGATTTTGGGAATGTCACAGTTTGTGATTGAGTTATCTTATTTGGCAAATTTACATCTAAGTTATCACTTGGTTGTGGGTTGGTAAGGTTTCAATCTGTTAGCATGGATCCTTGAGCGCATAAGTCGATGTGTGCCGCGACGAGCTAATTGGTAGGTATGGTTGTCAGATTGATGACAAATATAGAAAGGCCCAATCCATCGTTTGACTAACTTTGCTGATATGCCTTTGGGTGTTTTGGGGCAATGAAGCCACACACGCTGTCCCACTTGGTAAGGTGGATTGGGTGTTTTACGGTCGTGACTTTTGATGCTTTTCTGTTGTGCAGCAAGTTGATTGTCCTTTTTGAGGCGTTTGTGGACTGATGTCATATGTTGCTCAGTCGATTTTGGCAGACTGAGTGGGGGAAGTAGTGCCGTATCAATTGGCAAATTACACTGTGTCCCAAAAAGGAGGAAGAAAGGGGACTGTAGTGTTGACTGAGTGGATGGATATGCTCTATAAGACATCATTACACTTGGAAGTTTATCTGGCCAATCAGAGTGGTTCCCATTCACATAGGCTTGTAACGAGGCACCTATGACGCTATTCATTCGCTCACAAGTGCTGTTACTTTGTGGGTGGTAGCTGCTGGTTTCCACTTTGACAATTTGAAACAGTTTGCAAAGTTCCTTAATGACATTGGACATAAAGTTTTTGCCGCGATCAGATACGATTTAACATAGAGTTTGATGTCCGATGCCATATTCGGCCAGAAATACTTGAGCCGTATAGCTTCCAAACAATGTTCTTCGCCTTGATGGCCGCCGCCAGCCAGCGAGTCGTGGTACGAGCGTAATACGTCATCACGCAGCGCGCTGGGTACTGCTAGCTGCTTGACTATGCGATCGATTTTTCTACCCTTTCCCCTTGGGGCGTAATGGTGATACAGTAAGTCATCTTCTAAACTACAGTCAAACGACTCAACAACTACTCTGTGAGCCTCTTATTTGTCAGCAGGAAGGATTTTTCGGTTACGCAAGTAATCGTAAATTGGGCCGAAATGATCATCTTCCTGTTGATAATCCGCTTGGGATTTAGGAGTGGCCGCGGTGAGTTGACAAATCAACGTGACGGGGTCGGTCTCATTGTAAGTAATTTGACTGTCAGCAAGGTGGGATAGAGCATTGATACTATGAGCAGGTAGCTGCTTTGTAAGTGGGGTTTTGTAAGTTATGTCGTAAACATGTTCAATTCTGGACAAAGCATCGGCATTTCCATTATTTTTTCCAGCCCTGTAGACAATGTCACAATCAAAACCCTGAAGCTCAATACTCCACCTGAGAAGTTTAGGTGATTTGTTTTGTTTGTGTCTTTTAGGTATTTTAGGCCTTTGTGGTCCGTTAGGATCAAAAACTTTTGACGGCCTTCTAAATACATTCGAAAATGACGTATGCCTTCAATGACAGCCAAACATTCCTTCTCGTGGACAGGCCAATGTTGTTCCGTTTTTGAGAGCGATCTACCAGCGTACGCAATAACGTGTTCCTTGTCGTCACTGTCTTTCTGTCCGAGTATGTACCCGATAGCGTAATCAGACGCGTCAGTGTACAAAATGAATTGTCGGTCATAATCAGGAAATTTCAACACTATTCGATCAGAAGTCAGTCGATTTTTCAGCGTCTGAAAAGCATTTTGACAATTGTCAGTCCATCGAAATGGGACATCCTTGTTCATTAGCTCATTAAGAGGTCTAGCGATGTCTGCAAAACCTTTAATGAACCGTCTGTAGTAATTGCATAACCCTAAGAATGCACGAACACCTTTGAGATTTTTCGGACAGGGATAATTTTGGACTTTGGAAAGTTTAGCCTTTTCCATTTCTACGCCTGAACCGGAAATCATGTGTCCAAGATAGCCAACTTTAGGCATGGCGAATTTACATTTCTCTGGTTTGAGGCGGATGTTTGCTTGTCGCAACCTAGAGAAAATGTCCGCGAGATGCTGCATATGTTGGGAAAATTCATTACTGAACACAAGAATGTCATCTACATACACCATTGCGTATTTTGTAGATAACTTTCGCAAAACATGATTCATTACCATTGCAAACACACTTGGGGAATTCATCATCCCGAATGGAAGACGTTTGAATTGGTAGACACCTTGATGGGTAACGAACGCGGTTTTATGTGCCGTTTTCTTGTCAAGAGGTATTTGCCAAAATCCACTTGCGCAATCCAGTGTAGAAAATAGGGTTGCCTTATTTTGGCCAATGGAGTCAAATACGTCTTCAATATGGGGTAAGGGTTGGTGGAGTGGCTTGGTGACTTGATTCAATTTGCGACAGTCGACGGCGAAACGAAACTCTCCGCTCTTTTTCTTAACTAGCACGACAGGGGCCTGCCAAGGAGAAACTGACTGCTCTATAAGCAGGGGCGTAGCCAGCGATACGCACTTACGCACGTGCGTAACATCAATTAGAAAAGTGAAAAAATAAATATGGCCAAAAGTGGTATCAAAGTCAAAATCTAAGGGGATTAGACTTTACTTTCCGGACCTGTAGATTTCTCCCCCGTCTGTGCGTAACATTCCTTCAAGCCTGGCTACGCCCCTGATTAGGTCCGCGTCTTCCATTACTTCTATCTGCCTTTCTATTTCTGCTTTCTTCTCAGGACACACGCGGTATGGGGGTAATCTAATGGGACTGGCTGTACCGGTGTCTATGTGATGGTGATGAATGTGCGTTGACCCCAATTCTCTTAAATTAGCGAAAACGTCTCGGTTCTTTCTCAACAAAATAAGTAGTTCCCTGTTTTGCTCAGGCGTGAGGTTGGGATTGGAGTCCACAAAGCCCAATTCTTTTGCCGTTGTAATGAACTTGTTGTCTGATTGGCTAGCTGACCCACTAGGTTGAAGACTATTAATACTCTCTTGGGACTTCCAGGCGTGTATTTCATCACCTTGGAGCATAGTAAGAGAAGCTACTCGCTGACCAGCTTTTATGTTAATGACATTGAAGTGAGGATTAAAAAGCCTTAAGTTGGTTAAGCCTTTGTTTGTCGTCGTAACGGAAGTAGCACCTACTAGGCCTGTTTTCGCGGGTAAGCACTTTAAAGGCTGCACCAGATACGGGTGGTTAGGTAGGGTGACGTTGGTTGTAGCTACAGACACAAGTGATTCACTTCTGGGCGGAATGATACAATTGTTAACCGATTTCATGACACACGAATCAGGCACACCAATCATTTTAACAGATACTTGCCCATTTTTTCAATTTACTGCTAGCAAAGCAAATGGTATCTTTGTGAGATAGGAAGAAGTCCATGCCTAATATAATGGGTAAGTTCATTTCCTCAAGCACATAGAAAGTATGTTGAACTGGCAATGACCCAACATGAAAATCGAGGAAAATTTTTCCTAAAACAGAGATTAAATGTCCTCCGACACCTGTAACAGATGATAGATCACATGACGTAACTGTATTCTGCTGATGAATGGAAGAGAGAGTTTTATGAGATATACATGACACAGATGCGCCTGTGTCTATTAAAGCCTGGGCCTTACTATTACCCATTGATACTTGAACAAGATTTCCGGTCAAATCAATTTCGAGCGTGGTCGCGGAGAGTGAAGGAATATGGATCGAAGGTTTGTCAGATGAGAGAATTGGAGAATGATTTAAGGAGGCATCTGTATGTGCTGATTGAGGTGCAATTATACAAGTTGGCATGTTATTCACTGAACACTTAGAAGGATTATTGACTTGTTTAGTCCTTGGGAGACTACGTTTGTTGATGTCAGCGCCAACTTTGATATTTGCCATTGATTGTTGAAATTTGTCAGTATTCCCATTTGTGTAATCTTTAGTTTTCCTTGAAACTACATTTTGATGCCCATCCCCAGAGTTAGTTGTTTTCACCCTTGAGACAGGCGCTGAATCCTAGCGGGGTTGGGGACGGGTGGATCTATTCTTGGGACGGTAGGATGTGGGCAATGACGATGCGGGGCCAGAGGTATTTGAGGCGTGGGGGGACGGATATCGAAGACGTGGCGAATGAGTTAGGTGCTGCTGCTTAATTCGACAGGCTCTCTCAATGTGGCCGGTGCGATTACAATAGCGACATTGAACATTGCTAAAACGACATTCATAAGACTGGTGATTATTGCTACCACATCTATTACATGCAAACCCTGACTGACCTTGGTACCGCGCATACTCATTGGGGTTCCGGTATTTCTGTGGCGATGGTCGATGAGGAGGGGCGCTTGCCACGTTCACTCTCTGTTCCAATTGCTGAAATTTGTTCATGAGGGTTTCGACTGCATGAAGTATTTTGGAATCGCTGTGGATCACTGGAGGAGTTTGTTACGTGGCTGAGGTTGAGATGCACAAGCGGGCCTGGCGCAGAGCACTTTCGATGGATTTAGGCTCGTGTTGGAGCACTAGGGGTTTTATGGAGTCAGGAAGGCCATAAATAAATGCGTCAAGCACATCTATTTCAGATTTGTCCAATTGTTTGCCAAATTTTCTGACGTCGTCGAGGAAATCGTCAAGGGTTTCACCTGGTTGCAATTTACGATTTTTGAATTGTTCAATATGGGTATGGCGCAACCCATCGACTGAGTCAAACCTGTCTATGAATGCCTCTTGAAGTGATTTCGCACTGGTTTTCACAGTATTGGGTAGCGTATGGTACCAGGAGCGAGCGGGGTTGTCCAATAAGCAGGGAATGTAGCCAACAATTTGTTCATCGCTCCATTTGTTTGATTGCGAGTAAAGTTTAAGCGTTTCAAACCACTCACCTGCCCGTCCTTTTGCAAAACGAGGCGGCTGAATATTTGGTATTTGAGTCATTGTTGCGGTTTCCTGGGAGCGGGTTACTGGCATATGAGTCGATGAATCGATGTGATGACCAGCTTGAAAGTGGTCAAACCGCGAATTCTCCACCAATTATGACTTGTTGGGTCACTGTGTTTGCGTCGGGAAGTGATGAGGTACGAGAGATGATTATTCGTAGGTCGCCGACGTGATTGCAGGTAGCTGAGGGTTGAAGTCCTGCTAGATAATACCCGAGACTTTGTACGAATTTCTGGTACGAGTGAAAAGGGATGAATTTCATTTGCCTAAATTGGTTTAGTGTTCATGTCTCGAGTGGCCGAAAGGTTGAAAATCTAACTTTAACTTTTGGGGTGTTGCGGGGTGGGGGTGGGGGGGGGGGGGGGTGGAAAGATGAGAGGTGGTGTGTGTATGTGTTTGCAAGTGCATGCGTGCATGTATGCGTTTGTTGGGTTAAACTATCCTGACTATTGCTTTCACTTGCTCAAAAGATCAGTTTGATTATCATGAACTTTAGTATCAGTTAAATCTAAAGTGCCGCAGCTGTATTGGTGTTTTTTATGACCTTAGCAATTCAATTCGTTGGCAGAATGTCCAATCCTCCCACGACGCCTCTATATCAGCTTTCGTTGTGGCTTGTCACTAGTTTGCTTGCATTGCACGCCAATCGACGCGCCTTAATGGTGTTCTACCTCTCTTGATTAACTTCTTATTATCCTTTCATGATTTATCTGCGCAGTTCCTCGGCACGAGGTCTGTGTTTTTCAAATTCTCATTTCACTAATTCTCATTTCAGACTCAGCTAATGCAAACCACGTCTCTTGGAAGAAATGCTAACTGTGCTGACATAATGAACATGACAGGAGCAGTGTAAATAGAAACAGTGTTATTGGTCCGGCAGCTGAACTTGATTGAATGACCATAGTGACTAGAGTCGCGTTGGCATCCTAAACACTTTTAGGTTGATCTGTTAAGATTGCCTTGCGTGCCTTCATGGGTTCCAGCGACATTTCGAATGGGATGAGTTCGGACGGAACAGACGCCCTGTGTTGTATAATGTACGTATATTCAACGAAACATGACCATTTGTAATGAATTAATTTCGCCATCTTAATGATTACAATAAGACGAACCAATGCACATACTCACAAACACAAACATCCCTTCAAGAAACAAAATGTATCTTTCGTACGTTCGATAAGTTCAAACGAAAAACTATTTAATCAATGCAAAACACTTTTTGCAGGTTTAGTGTGGAATAAGAACCGTTATTATCGCGAATGGTCAATAACGCCAACTTGAGATCATCGTTACATGAAATTGGAAAAAAAAGTTTTGCTATTTCTCTCGAAGTTTACGCCAAGTGGTCGCTCTTCGTGCTAGGATATGAGCAAAATATTATGCTCTTCGACCAGAAAAGGAGGCAAAACCTCCAAATGCGGGGAACCATTGATGCAAACCTTGATGCGATCGGATATTCCACGTCCAATTCTCATAGCAAAGTAACACACAACACACGATGAAATGTTCGTTTGCAAAAATGCAAGCCATTGGGTTTATTTATCTACTTTACTCGCCGTCTAGAGTGTTTGGAGATGGGTTATAATTGTAAAGATGGATATTTGCTTCATTGCGTTCGAAAGAATTATCTTGCTTGGCACGTGCATGATAATATGCCACTTAGTTGTATAAAAAATGCAGGCTGTAGACGAGCCAAGCGGCTGGTATCTGTTGTAATAACCAAATTGAATTCAGTTAACATCACTAGAGGCCGCTTTGGTTGCTCAAAGAACAGGGTGAGCAGTTGATCTACATAAAATTTGCTTTATATTATTTAGTTTTTTTGCTGGAGCTTATAGAGTTTGCGCAATAGCTGCCATGAAAGTTATGTGAAATTCGGAGATTAATATGTTATACTTAGAATCGCCCTTTATCATTAGAGAATATAGGAAATACTTAAGAAAGACTATTCGACCGATAACATACACATAAATTAAAATCACAATGTTCTGCTTAGATTGTGTGATAGACTAGAGCGTATGAATGGCTGCCAATGTACTCATGTGCAAAATGAATTTTGTCTGAAGTAGCGTTTAAGCTATCATGAGTATAAATGTATAGCTTGTAGTCCGATATAACCGGTTGTTTAAGCAAAGGCAACTGCATACATCTCATCATGGGTACCACTGGCGCACATTCACCTTTGTAAGCTATAAACTAAAAAAAGGTACCATTTCGTCGAAACCCACTGCGCCAGCAGATAAAACAGTCGACGTTACATGCGCTACAGACAGATCGCACTCTATGCTTTGCCTTGGTTATGAATATACTCAGCTGTAATAGGCAATTTAGCTGTTACCGCACGGAAATAGCTCAATGTAGCTATCAAGTCGCACTGGGAGTAAGACAGCTTTTCATGTTGCACAGTGTGGAAAGTAATGACACTGAACATCGCCATAAGCATAAATATTTACAAAAAATGCCGCTTTCAAACATCCCTGAATGATGCATCACACCGAAATGGTGAATTGGCATCCTGTAAATCACACCGAAATAGTGAACGGGCATCCTGTAAATCAATCCATTAGTTTCCGTTTGGAGAGGTGATTGTCTTTTTAGTCAGTTGTAATAGCATACTACCGTTGATGCGTTATCCACACGTTCCAATAATAACAAACAGACGATGTTATATTCCAAATTCTACTAGGTGCTATAACTGCTGTATGCATGAATATCGTATGCTCGCCGGACAGTAATATTGCCAAAGAATTCAGACATTATAGCGATCCGTAAAGTGGAAAAAGTTGTTGATATGATGTTACACGCATATGATAACATTGCTTGATGTATGTTGGTTGCTAGGCTTCAGCTAAAACAACCGGATAGCGATTATTAGCGACAGCCATTGTGGCAATAATTCTTATATCTGAATATAAAAAGTGATAGGTATTGCAATGCCCGTTTGAATTGTTCACCGATTCGTTTGTGTTGCTTTACGCCCTCGTGCGAGCCTCCGCAGCATTGCAGATATCCGTATAAGCAAACAGACTACGTTTGCAAGAACAGCGTAGATTGAACAACTCCCCTACAGATTGAATTCAAATGTGAAATTGTAGAGAGAAAGCTGCATCCGGACTCCTTGTGGTTGATTGATTCATGCTTCGGGAGGGGAATATCATGCCAATAAGCAGCACCCTCCATAGTCCCGTTTGTAAATGCATAATATAGCGCGACACTGTTGCGGCATGGGCAACAAAACAGTAACGCGCGTGCCTCGAATCTACTAGCGCGCCCACCATCATCAGTTATCATCACCTACTTAAAAAATAAACTTAAACTTAGTTTTACCGACTATAGGTACGATCGTGATCATCATTTACAGACCATGATGATAGGCATCAAATCAACTATTCACAAAAACAGAGGATCTATTATTGACTGAGACATTGTCAAGAACATATCGCTTTTGTATTAAAAGTCCACGCAAAGCTACTCAATTCCATCATGGCAATTGGCATCAACGATACCGACTGAGCCACGGCTATGGTTAATACACTGAACGAACTAAATGGTTCCAAATGATCCAGATACCTACATGAGATATACGCTGATGAGCTATGTAAATATATACTTCGTTGCTGTGCTCACGAAAGAGCATGCTATAAGGGCGTCCTTGGTAGTTATGTGTAAACAGCCGTCATATCATTATATCTAAATCAACAACTAGTACTATTATTTTGATAAGTTTTGAAGACAGTTTTTCCGTTATATTTTGCCAGCCTATTTATGTTGAGCGCTCACTGCGGGGATATAATGTAACGATGACATCTAGCGCAAAAACTGGGTCGAGAGCGCTCGACCTGCCAGACAACTACCTGCATCTATCGATCGTTTAATGGTGACCAGATCGAAACCTCCCGCATCTTACTGTGTCTACTAACAAGGCATAAAGATTAATTAATGGATTCGTTGCTGAAACAATCAGAGGTTAAATGATACCGCGTTTCCGGGCTGATTTAATCACAGGGGTAATATGTTTCGCGACAGTCTAGAGGAAGGTCAAATTATAGAAATAAAATTATCAATTATTTATGGGTCAACAATACCACGCGTATACTGTCAGAGCATCCCAGCCAATTAAAAAAGAAATTTTTTATTATTAATTGTTTGCATGTTGGGCCGTACCATTAATAACATTCATAATTTCTATTCCTGACACCTGTATAGGGGAATAAACTGGAGCTAACAAGACAAAAGGCGAGAGCCTGTGCCCTACACTGAGATTAATGCATAAGAATCTACTCCCAGATGGGCGCCCCCATATATTTTGCCGTTTTCAATATAATCGTTGAATAAGTAACGGAGGTTTGCACTTACCCGTTCGTAGACATTCAAATATATATATACATTTGTATAAATACATATCCATATCCATATCCGAACATGTACACGTTAACGTTCATGAACAGGCACACATATAAAATGCGCATACACAATCACATATACATACATAAACATACATATATATATAAATATATTTGCATGTATATATATGAATATATATATGCACATATGTATTTGCACATATATATATATATATATATATATATATATATATGTATATATATAGAGTACATATATTTTTGTATATATATGTATAAATATATATATATATCTATATATATATATGCATATATATATATATTTATAAATATATTTTGTATTTATATAGATATAGCTATATATGAAAAAATATATTTATATATATAGATATTTATGTAAATACATATATATATCTATATATATGAATATACATATATATATATATGTATACATATATATATATATATATATATATATATCGATGAACATTTACATGTATATTCATATATATAAATGTCTGTGCATATATATATATGTACATATATATATATATATTTATATATATATATGTATATAAATATATTTATATTGATATATGTATATATATATATAAATATATATCAATATATATATATAGAAATATATAGAAATGTGTATATATATGCATGTATATATGTATATATATATACATGTATATTTATATATGTATATATATATATATGCATATATGTTTATATAAATATATATATATATATAAATATAATTATATATATATATATATATATATATATATATATATGTATATATATATATATGCATGGATATATATATGGATATATGTATATGCATATATGTATATGTATATGCATATGTAAATAAATATATATGTATATTTGAATGCATATACATATACATATATACCGATACATATATATACATATATATGCATATGATTATGCATATATAAATATATATATATATAAACATATATATACACACATTTATGTATATTTATATATGAATATATATACATATATACAAATATATCTCCATATATATATATGTATATCAATATATATATATACATATATGTATACATATATATATATACATATACACACAGACACATATATATACACATATATATATAAAAGTGTATATATTTACATATATGTAGATATATATACATATGTATATATATATTTATATATATATATATTTATATATATATATAGTTATATATATGTTTATATTTATATTTATGTATATATATTTATATACATATATTTTTGTATCTATCTCTCTCTCTATATATATATATATGTATATATATATATACATATATATATATAAATATATATATATATATATATATCGTGGTATCACTTTTGTATTGCTTAACTGTATGCTTAACCACCCAAGCGTTGCATAAGCGGTGCAGAATAAGCGAATTTGTCATAAATGGCATATTGGAATGTTCATTGCGATTGTTATGTCTTGGTTTTCAACTCAGATCGTGCCGATCATAGTTAAATGAAACAATTTTGTCGCCATTTTCATTCGGTCGCATTAGTTTAGTTATTATCGTCTGTGTCGAAATGGCTGTTGGTGGGCCACCACCAAGCGCACATAGTGGTCATGTACTGTTCATAAATTTTGCTTACCTGACGCGTCCTTGGTTGTCTTTGACTGTTTGGCATCTCAGAAAACCAGAGATCATCATTAAGTCTCCAAGCAGTGAGTACAGTGTTCACAAATGAGATATCTCTGAGTTTTCCTCTTCAAAACAAGCTACACCAAATCATGGAGCTACATAAACCAACTTGAACCTAAGGCTACGCACCATGACTAATTTGGATGAAGTAAGGACTTGCATGGCTGCCAGATTACTTGTTACGTAAGCAATAATTTAGCGTTCGTCTGACAGTCCACGGTGTCGCCATCATCCTCGAACATGTATTAAGATATAGATACACATCATATTGTCTGCAAAGTTTGTAAATTATGTTGAGGTGACATATGCATTGAACAAATGTCATAATTAGCACATCAATTATAAGTAATAGATCAGTAATGACGGGCGTGCAGGCAAATAAGCACACTTTGCAAGCAAGTCACACGATCAAGGATGTGTTATTGTGTTGACTGATATTGCTTGCCTCCGAATGTGCGGCGGTCGCTTGTTGGCATATCATCTCTAATCAATGCATTCAAAGAGTTCCACCGCAAACAACCAGTGTCAATACAAACCAAATATAGTTCTCTTTGTTGTTTAAAAAACTAGAAGATGTACAAGGTATTAAACCTTGACAGCAGTCAACATGCAACAGAATATGATGATTGTAACAAGATTTGAGCCTAGCCGACGATTAACATATATTACATTTCTGGTCTTCGACATTTGCCCTTGTGGGCTTTTCGACATCAAATCAACTTTTTCGTCCTTATAATGACCTTTAACTTTCTTCTTGATTCACACATACGACACTAAGATCATTACTCTGCCATGTACCATTTGACTGATATATAGCACAATAATACCCTTAGCCATTGTAGACTATTATGAACCACGGATAACAGCTGTAACGATATTCTGGATGTGTAAGGACTTCCACCTGCTTTCCTATAAAATTATCCATAGAAAGTAGCAAGTAACAGCAATGCAGAGACAATTTATTTCATTACCAGTCTTAAAATATGATTTTGTTTGTATCAGACTGAAAAACCCACCAGAGACAAAATTAGTAAAGTAAATACAGTAACAGTTAGACATAGGCTCTCAAAGCTTGTTTGGATTTATGGAGCCTACCGAGTACAACTGACTACTGTTGATAGCAGTCAGCCATGGTTTCCTGAGATCACCACCATGTGGCCGAAGCTAAAATGTAAGATCAGGGTTTTTAGTCCTGTTGTTGGTGCATCCCACTAGTCCCAACAGACCAACAGTCGGTCGAGTATATAGGTACATTATACTACCTTTACGTTGACAATTTGATATTTGGACCGCATAATAACAACATGACGCGGGTCTTTGCAATTTTTGCCACTCTTCAAGTGGCATACGCTCTATACACATATATATTAAAGTTCAGCCAAATATATCCCATAGCGGCTGAGTTATATGCATGTGAACATCCTATCCGAAGTGTTTTCAATTTATTTCCTCTCTAAAAGATATGGCACAAATTTAAGCTAAAAGTTTTGTTGAAGTTACTATTCTTTGCAGGATGTATGTATTTTCTTGGGTTTTCTCCGATTGACCTCTGATTCCGGCAGCCATTTTTCATGTCGCTATTCAAGTATAGGATTTAGCAATATTCTTAACTTAATTAGAAGACACATACACCTACAAAAACAGATTAATAAGAACTAGTGATTTCCACAAAAACGTATTATATTTGTTACGTTATTTTGTGTTATGCCATAATGCAGGTGATGTTCAATTCCAAAATGAGCCAGTTCCAGACACGAGGTGCTTCTTATAGCCCATAATTTGTCCGGCTGCACAGGGGATTGTGCATAGATGATTATGTAATGCGACGGTTCCATCTCTGGTAGAGGATGCACCCGACCATCAGGCATAATTGTATCGTGTTGGATATTCGCAGCACCTATAGGGGTTTCGAAACCCTGCAATCACTCTCATAAATAATGGTCGCGGTATCATGTTCTAGTCCAGGATGACTGAAACCGCAGCATTTAATTTTGTTCCTAGATGAATTGATAATCTTAATTTCAAAGCTACTTTGCGATGAATAAAATATAGTAAAGGGCTTGTCCTGCACTTTCCTGAGTACAACGCAATATATAACTGTTTTTAAGCAGGACAATTACCGCTTAAAACTACCAGAATTGGATTACATAACCTCGGTGTGTCGACCTTTTTAGATTGCGATGAGCGTTATTATTAGTTAAGTTGTTTATGAAAGGTCGGGGGCATCGGCTTGAACTGTATGAATAACATGTGACTGCCTTGCTGGAATCGGAGGGCAGCTGTCACATATTTGTGCATCGCCGCTGACAAGAGAAAATATTAGGTTCTTTATGTTGTACGATTCTGGATGTATTTCATGGGCCGATTAGGCGGAGGGAAATAATCTAAAGACGCATGCGCCAGAAAATTAATGAGCAGATGACGATCTTCCACCTACCGGCTTCTATTTACAGAGTTTACGCGCACTCGAGCACGAATTGACATCAAAGGGTCAGCACACAACACCAAACATTAGGTAGACTTACACAGCGGGATCAAGTTGCATAATCCATATAAATATAGTACTTTTATGGGAGTTCTCTCACCTTGACTCTCCGAAACAAAATTACCCATTTCAACGACAATCAACACTTCAGATAACAAGCACACAATCTAATCAATCAAACTAGAATAAATTGTTACGGGAGTTGAGTCGGGCATTATGAATAACGCATATTAGTATCATTGCACTATGTGACTTACTTGTACCGACGCACTGTTCTGCCATATCTTTAATTTGTTACCTACATGCCCATCTATATTTCTTTCGGATTATGATATTAGTTTCTCGAGGGAACTCAAACGTGAACCCCATAAACGTCTCGAGTAATAGATATGCAGCACGCATCTCAGATATCATTAGCTATCCAGTTAGGTGGAGATAATTGTATCATTCAATTATACCTATATATCACGGTCAGATTTCTCCTGTTTATTCTTCTATCTTGCTAAGCATACACCAAATAGCAAATCAGCGTAGATTGTTGGTTGACTTGATGGATAGTTTATAGGATTGCTGGATTATCTGTTAGCTTACCAGTTGGCTTCGTCCATGTTAGTCTAGCAGTTCTTACTTGCAATAAACACATAATTTATATCATCATAACGGTACGTTTTACGAGTGATTGTGGTAGATATTTTACCCCAGACGATCAGAAATTGCGCCATTAATGATGAATTATTCATCTATGTTGTCCCAGTTCATTATAAAGTTTTAACTATGCTTTACCCGATTATTGTAATTCTGCACCTTATGCCTTTAACGCGATAACAGCTATTGCTTTATGCAATTTTTGTTTCAACAGGACATATTGTTAGTAACGTTGCACCAGGCAACCGTCCGCCATAACATTGATGTATTTACGCATATTGCTCCTCCAGCATACCGCTCGGCAAGAGGCTAGGTGAGAGGGCAGTGCTGGGTTGCATCATATTGGTACAGATCGAGGGCTGGCTTACAGTCATTAACAGGTAATAGCAAATATACGGTTAGCGCTATCGATCATGCCTTCTTGGCAACATCTAATGAAACGTTCTAAATGTATGGATCTCTTCGTTGCCACAGAGAAGATCACATTTACTAACTTTACACAACGACTTATTGAGTGATTTTAGCAAAGCAAGAATTGGAGCATCCAGCATTTCCTTTACATGAGACGACATTGACTGGCTGTGTAACGCTCGTGCGTTGGACAACACTGGTCTCATAGAGTACGATTGCGTCATGTTAGTTCACCTCGTTAGCTAATAATCATACCATATTACACTAGATCTCTTTGAACCTGTGAGTCATTTACATGACCCAACGAATATTCAAATCCGGTTATGCTTGTACTTTGTTAGTGTATGCAATGGCCCTGTCAACAAACACAAACGTTTCACATGAAATGTTGATATTGTGCTCACTTAAATTCATGGCGTATTAGGTTAAATGCAGCGCATTAAAACAGCGGTACATTTGCACGATGAGACTAATAAGCTGAATTGATGACGGGTTGTATCTTTGATCTTTAACTATGCACAAAGAAATGCATGCAGTTATATTTTGCAGAACGTGGAAAACTTCATCTTCATTACAGTCATTTCAATCAACATCGTATTATAAGCCCATCTCCTTGATTCAAAAAGGTCAAGGTCGATTCCTAGTAATTACAATTTTATTCGTTATAATTGCCGAGCCACTTGCGATGTACACAAAAACCATTAGGGGGCGATGACGTTTAACGAAATGCAAGGTTAAGGCGAACTATGGCAACCGCGTATTTGATTTAGCACCTTGGCGATGATCGTAACGTAATTTAACTTAATCACAGTCCAATAAAAATAGCTGTTGCATACGGTGATCCTAATAGCATTATTATTTGCTTCCACACATTCTGTGGCCCACAATGTGCTACTTTAGGAAATGATAGGGCAGTTCTTTGAATTGATATATGGTTAAATTGTACGTAGCAACTCTTTTAGGAATATAACTCAACCGAAACAGCCTTTGTGCAGGAGAAAAATTCTAATTTGCTATAGAATTGCACAATTGTTGCACATTATATCATCCAATGGAAAAGTTGAAACCTAATTTGTACTTAATTGATTTAGTTGAGTAGAAAAGTCAGATTATATTGAAACACAATAGGACATACACCAGGATATAAATCATTCTTAAACTGCTCTTTGTTTTTGCTTGGTTACCATGGTATGTCCGTATGATTGATGTTGTAGAGGTAAATGAATCAAACCCAACCCGTTTTTAGTAACTGCGTCTAGTGTCGGTAATGGTCTGTTTATTTCAGGAAATATCCAAGCTGTTTATCGTCTTACAAATACAGCATTTCGCATTTTTATCGTCAAGTGTATTCATCAGGAAATCAGCATTGCGGATAGTGTCTACCGATGTGCACGTCTGCAACTTATATATTAAGATCGCTTTGGTGTACAAGCATCTCGGTATCTCTGAGTTGATGTGAACAAAACCTTTCAAAAGCATAGCAACAAATTCAATACATATAATCGTGACCCACTTACAATTAATACGACATGTTGTTTTCGGCCGGGTCACAGCCAATTGACACGGTTCTATTTTTTTATTTCCACGACTGATGTCAATACCTCGCAGGTGTGGATAGGAACGTTTGAATACGAGCGATTATCTTGTGCCATGTCAACAATATAACGGAGATAAGGCTGTATAGTAGGGTCAGATACATCGTTGTGTATTACAAGAACAGGTTTGGTGTACTTAATAGACGCTCAAGACGTCTTTGGATTTATAAGACGTGCTTAGGTTATTCTAATTTTAATATAACTATTAAAATGCATATTTCATAATATGTCCCGAGCTACTTTAACAAAAGACAAACTGGAAAGACCATTTATTTTATGCTACAACGTTACATAGATAATAAAGTTACAGATCATTAAAAATAATATAGGCAATTGCAAAATCAGTTTGAAATATGAACCGCAGTCAAAAGTCACACACAAGTTTGATATATACAATCAAATTGCCGACTTACTCACATGGGAAGGATGATCTTACCAATAAGGCCACGCGTAGCTCTATTTTATATTCAAAACGTAGGGATTTAACTAGATATTCAATGATACATTTACACTTAGCTGAATGAACTGCAGCGTCAGAACAATTCAATAAGCAACTATTGCCAAAAATATTTGTTGACTTGAATACGACCATTTACAGCCATAAATAAATTCAACACACCGTACGACGTTAGTAAAGCTTCATTTTACCTTTTCTTTGTGAGAAGTAATATTGTGAATTTTTGCTCTTATCTGAGCGTTGGCTTGTCGGACGAGCATGGGAATTTCTCCTTAGCTTGCATGATGACCTCGGCTTTTACCGACCGTTTGTTGATAATGACGTCCTTAAACGAGGCGTAGAGGGTATAGATATGGGATAACTAAGATATATGTTTTTAGTACGATTCATTCAACATATTAACACAAGAAACTGTAAGATGCTTTTGTGCGCAAAGCCCCTAGAACAATATACGTCTGCCTGAATCCCTATCCTTTTTACCACTTGCTTCTATTCGGGCATCTACTTCGACGTCACCCGTAGCACAACAGTGTCTGTGCAATACACAAATACAGCACTTAATATTGATCTGTCAGTCCCCAGTACATTTGAGTTTTCATGGAATACCTATTTTGTAATGTGGTTTTATTGAGAGGTTATATGACGAGAAAACATTTTGTTAATGAAATGACCCAGCTTGAGGGCCAATTGTGGTGAATCGGTTTCCATGGATACACTTTTCCCGCTTTGTACCACTGGTCTGAAGTGTTTACCAGTGAAAAATGCCATAAGAGGTATTGGTGTGTCCGTGGACTGGTTCATATTCTGATGTACCCTTCCCAATGTCCGCACGTTTGTCCTCATGTTATCCATTTCCTTCTTCAGTTGTTGAGACCATCTTGCCGACAAATTTCATCTAATCCAACATTGTGCTCGCATTCTGTACAATAGTTGGCCACGGGTTACTCTGACAAGTCTCTATATGTGTCCACAGAGAATCTTTAGGAACAAATGCATAAAAAAAATTCGTATGGCAAGACATTGTGCGGCTTGTACTGTTTTGTGGCATCTTCACGTGGGCGTCTACTGATAATCAACTGTCCCTCTCTGACTTGCAAGACCTGTATTTTTACTAAATAACAGGCGTGCTAAAGTTATTAGGATGTCAGAAAGTACAAGAAACCAATAGCAACTCGATAGCATTTTTATGTGGTAGCAATTAAATAATTTCGCACAATGCTAGGGGTATCATTATGTTATTTCATTCTTATTTCACAGTGGATACCGTTTGACTCGGTGTTTACAAATACATGTGCATTGTGGTAACGTGGCGGATAGTGTCGGCTGGCTATATTGAGAACAATGGATGATTGCGGTGTTGTTAACAGGGGTGGAGACACTTACTATGATGTGAACAATTTTCAATATCTTACCTTTGTTGTGTGGTATCGGAAGAATTGCGGGATTATACAGTGCATTATCTTTCTGACTACTGCGATAATGACCATGAGGGTAACGTTGTATGTGAGAACCGTGATGTTGGGAATAGATTAGTTTGGCTATATTAAGGATACTGTAGCTTTGAAACGGTGAGGATAGTATAGGTTTGCGATGTTGAGTATAGTACAGGGATCAAATGCTGAGGATTTGTTTGCGTGCCAGTGTTCAGGATAGTGCAGGGATTGTGATGTTTTAGATATTGCAGAGCTTTAATATTGTGCAAAGCGTAGGGTTGCAATGCTAAAGATATTGTAGGTTGGCAGTGTTGAGGATAGTGTCAGTTGGCACTGGGGAGGATAGTGTAGTTTTGCAATGTTGAGGATAATGTATGTTGACACTGTTGAGGCTAGTTTAGGTTGTCACTGTTGAGGATAGTGTAGGTTGGAACTGTTGAGGATAGTGTATGTTAGCAATGTTAAGGGTATTTGAAGTTGGTAATGATTAAGGATATGGTGGGGTGGCAACATATGGATATTGTAGGTCGGTAATGCGCAGGATAGTGTTGAGTGACGATGTGTAGGATGCTGTAGGGTTGCAGCGTTGAGAATAGTTTAAGGTGTCAAAGTTGAATACAGTATAACGTTGAAATGCTGAGGGTAATGCAGAGGACAGTGTTGAGGATAGTGCATAGCGTTAATGTTAAGTATAGTGTAGGTCAGCAAATGAAGGATTTTGTAGGGTCGCGAGTTTGTGAAAATATAAGAGATTAGGAGAATGCAGGGTGACGATTTAGTTAATAGTGTAGAGTGACAATGCAGAGCGTAGTATGTGTTGGCAATATTAAGGATGGTGTATGGTGGAGAGCGTAGTATGTGTTGTTGACAATATTAAGGATGGTGTATGGTGGAGATATTGAGGGTAATGTACGATGTAGATGTTGAGGATACTATCGGACGGGGATGCTGTTAACGAGGATGGAGACACTTGCCACTATGCGAGTTTTCAATATAAGACCTTAGTTGAGGGGTATCGGCATAACTGTGGGGTATTTATAATGCCTTACATTTCTCACATATGTGATGTTGTTTTGCGGGTTGAGGTGTTAGTAATAACGGCCGTTATTGTTAATAGAATTTAGTGGCGATGTAAAGGAGAGTGAAGGTTGCAGTTTTCAAGGATTGTATAGGATAGTGATGTTAAGGATAGCGCAAGTATGGGAATTGGCAAAATGTGCCGGATGGCATTGTCGATGATAGGGTATGGTCACGATATCATGGACATATTACAGTGGCGACGTTGAGGACATTATTGGGTGGGGTTTTTCTAATGCCTCACTATTCTCAACTATGTGTTGAGGTTTTTGAGGGTTGAGGTGTTGATATTAACTGCAGTGTTGTTTATAGAGTTTGGTTGCAAGATAATCTCCGGTGGTGATATACTTCCGGGCTTACTGGGTGTCCCGAGCAAGCGTAGGGTGGAGTGCACTAGATGCGGAGTGCACGAGGTGGGAAAAATCGCCCGGAGCGAAAGGATTAGCAAGTCCCTCGTTTCCTTAAGTCCACATTGCAGCCATGAGGTTACCAAATAATACACGCAAATGTATAATAAGACTAGTCCGAATTGATGAAGACATACGTCATAGCAGGTTACCCTTAATTGGGACGGCCAAACCGACTGCAGCGATGTAGGGGTCCCACCTGGGGGGATCAAAACGTCTCGAGAAGGAAAATAAAAACGGGTGGTGTCCGGACGGGTCAGAAATCTGTTGGCCTTGCACGAAGCTGGCCGATGGTGCTCATCAGTGAGCTCCTCTCTCTCGGTAACGAATTAGAGAAGAACGGAAAATGCTCGAGAAAGTATCTAAAGGAAGCTTGGGTGGATGAGGTGTTATTAATAACTGCCGTGTTGTTAATATAGTTTAGTGGCGATGTAAAGGAGAGTGAAGGTTGCAGTTTTTAAGGATAATATAGGATACCGATGTTAAGGATAGCGTAAGTGTGAGAATTCTCAAAAAGCTAAGGAAGGCATTGTCGAGGATAAGGTAGGGTCCTGATATAGTGAGCATATCACAGTGGCGATGTTGAGGATACTGTTGGATGGCGATGTTGGAGAAGGATGGCGATAGGGCAGCTATGTTGACGAAATTGCAGGTTGCAATATGGAGTTTAGTGTAAGCTCGGAATGTTTTGGATATTGTAAGGTGGCAATGTTTAGAATAGTGTAAGATAACGACGTGTAGGGTTATATGTGGTAGCAATTATGAGGATACTGCATATTGACAATATTCAGGAATGCGTGATGTGGCGATGTTAAGGTCAATGTAGTTTAGCAATAATGGGGAGGCAATGTTGAGGGTTTTGTTGGGTAGAGATGTTAAGGGTAGTGTATGGTGAAGATATTGAGATAAATATAGAACGGCGAAGTAGTTAACAGGGATGTAGACACTCGCCACGAAGTTGGATGATGCAATATAAGACTTCAGTTCAAAGGTATTAGCTAAATTGTGGGCATTTCTAATTCCTTACTATTCTCATTTATGTGTTAATGTTTTTGAGGGTTGAGGTGTTGATATTAACTGCAGTGTTGTTTATAGAGTTTGGTGGGGAGATAAAGGATAGTTAAGATTGGGGATGGTCAGGACAGTGAAAAGTTTGCGATGTTTAGGATTGTGTTGGGGGGCGCAGATGTGAAATTTATAGGATGGCAATGTTGAGAATTGCTTTGGGTCGGCGCTGTGTAGGACTGTATAGGATGGCGATGTTAAAGATAGTGCAGGGGGACGGTGTTGAGTAAAGTATACAGTGGCTATGTTAAGGGTGTATGATGGCAATGTTGAGGATAGAGTAGGGTGGCCATGATGTGTATTGTATTAGTTGGCAATGTTTAGGATGTTGTAGGGTGGCAATGTTTAGGAGAATTTAGGGTCGCAATATAGTGGATTGTATGCAATGTTGAGGATGATGTAGGGTGGCAATGTCGAGCAAAGTGTTGGGTGTCGATATTAAGGAGAGTGAAGGGGCCATTTGTAGTATGTATAGGGTGGCGAAGTTAATGGAAGTGTGTGATTGCAATGTGGAGGATGATTCAGGGGGACGATGTTGAGGATGTCATAGAGCGGCAATGTTAAGCATAGCTCAGGTTAGCGATGTTGAGGATAGTGCAGGTTTACAATGTTGAGGATATTTTAACTTAGCAATGTTGAAGAATAAGTTGGTTGGCAATGTTGAGGTTAGTATAGGATGACAATATTGTGGAATGTATAAGGTGGCAATGTTTAGGATGGTGTAGGGTGGTGATTCTGTTGAAAGTGTACGGTGGCAGCGTTAGGGTTAGGTTAGTGTATTGTGGCGATGTGGAGGATAATGTCGGATGGCTATATTGAGAACAATGGATGATGGCGATGTTGTTAACGGGGAGGAATACCCTCACCACGATGTGGGAAATGTTCAATATCAAACCTTAGGAGTTTCGGCAGAATTGGGGGGAAACACCTTTGATCGTAGAAATAGCGGTTCTTAACAAGAATATGATCATTCGATGATAATGGGCTACATATTGATGGGCTTTGGCTAGGAGTGGTGCACTGTCTGCCTGCTCGTTGCCAGGAATTCCGACATGACTCAGAACCCACACAAGCGAAATATTCTTGCCCCGTTCAATTTAAGTAGAATCAAATAGTATAACATTAAAAATAAAAACATTACGAAAATAACTCCCTTTGGTTGCCTCCAGGGCAGACAAGGACTCTTAGAAGATGATAAAACGTCGTTTACGAGACTGGGCAGTGCGGCCCACAGCTATAGAAAGAACGTTTAGCTCAGCGTGAAAATTTGACAAAATAGGCGGTTAACGCATACGGAACACAATTGAACCCATCAGAGCCGCATCCCCAAATCGGTCTCATTCTTTTGAACCGTCTGCATAATGGCCGTGCGCCCCGATTTTTTATCTTTCTTCCCGCGAAACCTGTAAAGAAAGGCAGATAACTCAGTGTTCGTTTTGCTGCCATCCGACAACAACATTAAATTTCTGGGGAAGACGCAAAACTACGTGATTTCTTTGTACCTGTATATGTCATAATCAGGAACGTCTACAGAACGAATGTTCGCGCTGGTTTCAGGAGTTACTTAAATGTTGCGTTTAGTAGTTATGTCATCGACGGCTCGATCACGGGAAATCCAGGCAAACAATTCATGTTTTGAATGTTTTAAATACAATTCGAGTGAGCGAAGTCAGCAGCTACAAAAGGTGCTGTAAAACCTCCCTGCCCGACCACCTCCCTAACCCGATCGCCTCCCTAACTCTATCGATTTTTTCCAGTCCCGTTTGCCGGCCTATACTTTAGCATTGTGATAGAATTCTCTAACCCGATCACCTCCCTACTCTGTAAGTCAATCGATCATTATGGTCCCAACGCCCCATTTGATATTCCCTAAGTCGATCGAATATCGGCTGGCGGAAGGATTAGAGTCACCGGTTGATTGCAATTAGCAGAACACACACACTCAGGCGATAACGCCTGCGGACTGAATAGCACTCTTGACATGTGTGAAACATGTTTGCGGTTTGTTATGTGTTGTAAGAGTATGCACTGAAGCTTTGATGATCTTGACCACAAAACTCCCTCTTGTTACAACACACACGTAAGATACAAGTAGCGGCTCTATAAGGTGTGGATATTGGTCTTATGAATCATTATCTCACTGAGCGTCATGGCAGCAACACGGAAATAGGCGAAGGAGCTTACACTTTACGGAAAGTAGAACTTATCGGCACGAAGGTACGCGAGGGCAAGAGCAATCAATATCTTTGGTATCGGATAATCAACAGTTTAAACCATACTGAAACGTAAAGCTGAATACATTATGGCATATGAGGCTAATGAAGAACCAAGTCGCAAGCGCATTCGGACCCGTGTTGATAGCGAAGAGTTAGAATGTGCCATATGGACTTTGTTTCAGAAGGCCAGCTCCATCAACGTTCCTGTCAGCGGGCCTATGTTGCAAGAGAAAGCCTTTGAGTTCGCCGCTAAGATGAAAATTAAAGGTTTAAAAGCATCGAATGGCTGGTTTGAGAAATTCCGTTCTCGTCATAACATAATGCACCACGTTGTCAATGGCGAGAGTGGGGAAGTGCCCCAAAGCAGCGTGGACGATTGGACCAGCAAGCTGCCGAGCCTCATCCGTGGCTATTTGGCGTGGTTTCAACATGAGCACAGCAAATGACCTGCAGGAGGACGACCACTCCCACGATATCCCCCTTGCACAATTACTCAAGTACTTAAGAGCGAACATGACTGACCCCATCACGGAAACTGAGTAGTATGTCGCTCTAGACGATTAGGCGCCGACCACGGAGGAACTGAAGGATGACTGGGAGGATATTATTGTCTCTCAAATCACTGGCGTTTCACAAACGGCTGAGAGCGACGACGACGACCACGCGGCCTCCACCACACAAGAAACGACAACCATGACCTTCAGTGAGTGCCTTCAGTGAATAGGCGACGTGATGATGTTCTGTCTAGAGAAAGATCTGGGGGACATGATGCCATTTGTCCCCTCCCTTCATAACCACTAGAGAGGAATGCCATCGCAGCTAAAGCAACCGCCAAGCAAGTTTCGATAAAGAAATTTCTGCAAAAGTGATTACTTGTACATGTATATTTGAATATCTGATTTTCCAAATAAACAAAAACCTACATTGTATTATGAAAACATCTCTTTTTCTGTTTGTTTTTTTTCGCCACGAGCAAAATATCGGATGGATATTCTGTAACCCGACCACTTCCCTAAGTCGATCGATCAGCGGCAGTCCCATCGTCCGTCGACTTAAAGAGGTTATACTGTATATGAAATAAGTATGGACAGCTCCCAGTTATTCTGTTAATGAAAGGTGAGCGTACGCCAAATGTCATTCTGACTGACGGACGAATATAATGTCTGGGTCGATATATTTTTCATGCGGCGCGATGCTAGTAGGTGGCCTTTATCAGTGGCCTATTTCACGTACATACCTTAGTCAACTATCATGCTTAGCCGACTGTGATAAGCCGACTATCCAACTTAATTGCGTTCCACGCTCAGGGTAGGGGTGAGCCGCCATGGGAAACAAAAACAGGACAATATCTATACCAAGCCAAAGTGAGAAAATGGAACCATTTACATACCAAATCCTCTGAAAAAGACCCATTCATATATGAAAATATTAAAAGGGTCACCAATACATACACCAGAATTAATGATCCCTAATCTTATCTAAACCAACTCGAGGAGCTACAAGGTACATTGTAGACGCCGTTAACAATCCGCAGAGTTGAACACGGGCGAAGTTTTAGCTGAAATTCCTGACATTGATAAAATTATGCATATGAAGCTATTCATTCGGTTCGCTACTCGTTTGGATTTGAATCAAAGGCGCCGACATTTATATATTATCGAATTTCCAATACCAAAAAAGGTCACAAGCCAATTACTCTAGAAACTGGGCAAAAATATAAAAAAATCGCCGGAAAAAAAGAAAATTGTATCATTCACTTTACATTTACTACACCGTAGTGTAACTATTATTTCCTAGTGATAAGCTCTCCATGATTGAGCTATGCTGTTGTTAGAGTAAAGAAGATGATAAGGTCAGTGAACGTAACTTCTTCATCCAATGCACATCGAATTGCCTCAGGTCAATTGAACCTCTCGCAGGTCCCATAGATTTTAGTCTAAAAAGAAATTTGTATCATTCACATTACATTTACTACTCGTAGTGTAACTATTATTTCCTAGTGATAAGCTCTTTATGATTGAGCTATGCTGTTGTTAGAGTAAAGAAGATGATAAGGTCAGTGAACGTAACTTCTTCATCCAATGCACATCGAATTGCCTCAGGTCAATTGAACCTGGCGCAGTTTGCATAGATTTAAGTCTATGCTGCTTCAAGAGTGAACAGGGTTATTAAATGATCGCTTTCAATGCCCCCACTTACGACCGCTGAACTTTTTTCAAACTAAATAATAGATCTCTATGACGTTTCAAAAGTGTTGGTGACACGCACGGCGCAATGTGTTGACCAGGTTGTGGCTGCCAGCGCGAAATTCTGACGCTGACGGCAATTATCGAGCAAAGCTGATAGCCAATGATGTATTTATCGTAAACGTCTAGTGATGAGGTTATCAAAAAGAAGACATTCGGATATCAAAAAGCCTTATTCGAGCTTGAACGAAACGGGCCATGACACGCTTTCATCAACATTCATTCATCCCTTGCATTTATTTGCCACGGAGCTGGGGGATAAACAGACCGACAGACTGATCGAATACATTGCACAAGCTCCAAACTTGGTTCAAAAGTGCTATAAAATACGGGTAGCCGAACAAATTTGCAACAGGAAGATAAAGATTCCACCATTAACTCAGTTTCGCTAATAGACGGTTACAAATAGGGAAATCCTGGGGTTTCCCTGGGAAATCCCCTGGCAACGCGCGTAGCTGGCTAAGCATAATCAACGTTGCTAAGTCGACAACCTAAATCGTTCGTGATACGCTTTAGTCGACTAAGAACTTTGACATTTTAAATGAGTCATCTACGGAAGGATAGTTGGATTCGGACTAAGGCCGGCCGGGTACGCAAAATAGGACACAGCAACAGCGTCGGACACGCAGGGACATGTTCGTAGCGCACCTTGTGTCGACCACCGGAGTAGTATAGGAGGCACAGGATACACCGGAAAACTTTTTGTATATGTTATACCAGAGCCCCCCCATGACCTGCCCACCCCCCTTGTTCCCCCCACGCGTTGACCACGTGATCATGTGACGTGTTTGGACTTGTTTGGACTTGTTTGTCACGTGGTGATGCTATGTGACCACGTGATATGATGTAAGGCCTAGTTTAGGTGTGTTGTTGAGTGTTTAAAGGTACTGAGTGGGGTTCTATAGAAATACATGAGAATAACAATGGGTTGGGTATATCCTATAGTTTAAGACTTCTAGTCAAATGATGTACCCACGCCACTTGAGAATGTGACGTAACCCTTTGGGGATAACAATGGACTTGGGAAGACGTGTTTGAACATGTTAGTAAAGTTGAAAGGGGTGGTGGTGTTGAAAGTGAACCATGTGATATGATGTAAGGCTTTGTTGAATGCTTTATAAAGAGCTGGGTGTCAGACTGTTTTTCAATCACTATGGAGTCACCAATACCCCTGAGCTCTCGCGTGACCATTCGTGTGTTGAAATGTAAGAATGGAGCTCCATACGTGAGGTTGGAGGTGGAGCGAGTGAGTGAGTGGAAAGCGATTAATCCCGATTTTCGACCTGTTATTTGGCCGCCTTGTAAGTGAAGCACCTCGTCTGAAAGAGGTAAACAAAGTATATTTAGCGGGCGATCAGTACTTGGTCAAGCGTTATTTTGCTGGTCGTCATTTGATTGGCGTTCAGCATTTCAGAGGGGAAGAACGAATACCTGGTGGTTGGCTAATCACAGAGGCGGAGTTTGATAAGCTATTGAGTGAAGACGTATTGCCCCAGATCTGTGAGGCGTTACAGCTACAGGATATATAACTGTGAGGCGACAAGTTTTGTGCATCTGCCCGCTGGTTGACCACAAGGTGAAGGATAGAAAATGGCAAAGACAACTGAAACGATGGTGATTCCAGTCTACACTCGCGACTTCTGTCAATTTTCGTTGACGTTGTGGAATAAGGACAGAGTAATACTTCTTGATACGGATCGGAAATTACAGATAGCTTTGGATTTGAGAGACTTTTTGTACGGTGGCTATGAGTTATCAGCCATAACAGAGACCCTAACCGCGGTAGAAGCGGGGACGCATCAAGAACGGGAGGTTTCCATGGGAGCCGAAGTCTCTATTAGTGTTCAACACCCGACCCCGCTGGTGATAATAAAACATGACCAGGTAAAATTGCGTTTAGATAGATTTGCTTGGCGCATGTTGGTTGACAGTTGGGAGGACTTGAATGATCGATTTGGAGCAACGAAACAACGCCAGGAGTTACTGGAGGAGTGTCTTAAAACTGTCTACGTGGATCATTTGGTAAACTTGGTGAACCTCGTTATTAAAGAAAATTGTTACGGTTGTCAAGTGGTCCATCCAAGTCAAGAACAGCACGATGTGTGTTTGATGATGGAACGGGAGGAGCAGGTGAAGCT
>CM067347.1:43692142-43711614 GCA_034190875.2 Urechis unicinctus | reverse complement strand
ATATATTTGGGTTCTGGATGAGTCCATTTTCTTAACGACTATGATGTGATGATCTGGCTCAAGAGTGATTTCTATCTCGTAAGATGAGCTTTGTTGACCACTAACATTGGTATCATATTTATATGCGACAATTATTCAGGAATATGAAGGCGCCTCCCGTATAATTTTTATTTCAAAACCCCACTCGATTTTCAGTAATCCCGTTAAGCGGTTCAGAATGTACCAGCATAATTTACTCATGATCGGAAGAGGAGATTCCCCCCCTGATTATAGACAATGGCGTGTATGTGTGTGTCGGGCGAACTCAATGCTTAAGTTCGTGTTAAGCGTGACAACAAGCTATTAGTGAGGTGTCATGGTCGTATAATAAGTATCAAGCAGAGGGAGTCTTGTGTGTGTGAGTGTCAGGAGAACTCAAATCTTAAACTCGTGTTAAGTATTATAACTAGCTGTTAGAATATTGTCGCATGATGAGCGTTATGCGGGGGTGGTGAAAGCTGTCGTCAATCTCCCCCATAACTGAAGGAAATTTTTTCATTTCATACACAAACTGACTTGAGGAAAGATCTCAATATGGAACTATAGCTGATTCTTTTGGAATTAGCAAAGTTTGGGAATGTTTCCTCTCTGTAGGGGTAAGTTTGTTTTTTATCATCAGCCCCATTTAACAGAAATATCAATTCGTTTCGCGCGCCATTTACATCGGGATGCGTATTTCGTCAGCATTGCATTTGATTGCGTTATACTTATTTTGGCGTCATTGTCTTAACATTTTTAACACATGAATACTTAAGTGCTCCATCACACAAACGACCTCCTTCACACGTTAAAACTTCTTCACACTTTTCATCTTTGCCTACATACTCAATTCCATTGCTAACCGCATGAAGGTTACGTCATTACCACCTGGCTTGGGCTTATTACATGATCAAGGATCTTTAACTCAATTGGTGCACTTCAAATACATTCTCAACGCCTTGTTATTCCCAAGTATTGTATTAGGAAAGGCTCATTATCATTAAACTTCGACGACATTCTTAATCCTAATTGTCATTCTCACTAATTAACATATCAATAGCAAACTTCACAGATCTTCTTCACTCCAGCCATATTCGCATCTATTACAGCTTACAACTTATTCCCATTGTTACAATTATAATCCCTTCCACAAGATATACTTAACACCCATTGTTATTCTCAATCATGAATATTCACTTAACCTATTTACTAACATGTTCAAACACGTCTTCCCAAGTCCATTGATATCCCCAAAGGGTTACGTCACATTCTCAAGTGGCGTGGGTACATCATTTGACTAGAAGTCTTAAACTAAAGGATATACCCAACCCATTGTTATTCTCATGTATTTCTATAGAACCCCACTCAGTACCTTTAAACACTCAACAACACACCTAAACTAGGCCTTACATCATATCACGTGGTCACATAGCATCACCACGTGACAAACAAGTCCAAACAAAGTCCAAACACGTCACATGATCACGTGGTCAACGCGTGGGGGGAACAAGGGGGGTGGGAAGGTCATGGGGGGGGCTCTGGTATAACATATACAAAAGTTTTCCGGTGTATCCTGTGCCTCCTATACTACTCACCGGTCTCACTTTTGAACTAATTTAAAGAAGTATATTTGGCTGGTTCTCCAATTGGTCAATCCACAAATGTACCATACAACAAATCGGTTATCTAAAAGCTACGTTTAATATAGAAATATCTGATGGAATAAATGAATACATTTGAAACTCCATAAGGAGAACAGATCATGAAAAATACACTGGGTGATTCAAGGCAATGCCAGTATTGTTATCAATATCTGCTGCAGAAATAAGCGACGTACCATTCGAAATGTGAGGCGTGGCTACAAGAACGTACTATATTATTTACATCATCATCCAATACTATTTAAACTTCTTCGGAGCTGGTAGGATCATATTCTTATGCGGATATCAACAGCCCCAACCATCCCCAATATTTGCCTTGTCTTTATTTTTTTGTTAGTCTTGTAAGTCTCATTCTCATAGATTCCAATGACGTGTCCATAAGATGAAACCCTCGTCCGGAATAAGTTTAAACCAACTTACTTTGATCGACGTCGGCTGAATCTAGGCCTACGGGATGCTTCCTTAAAGGTGCGCGATGTTTAGAAACTGAAGGGTTCCCACTCAGTTTGTGCTGTTTCTGGTGCCACCTTTGACTGGTTTCCACATTTATATACTTCTCTGTGTCGATGCAGTTTATTAATTGGTGGTCTGTATTTACTTTATGACATCAATTATCCACAAACCTAACAAGGTAACCCAAAGTAAGGCCGGTGCATACACACGCTTAATTGGGCTTAAGGAAGTCCACGAACCCCGCTGCGCAGAGCTGGAGCAAACATGTCGGTTGCCTTGAGTAGGGAAGAGGCAAAGAATAACAGAAGACAGTAAAACTACGAAGGCTAAAAGAAAGGGTTTTGAAAACGTGACACAAACCCTGTGGGAGGGAGCTGGGACAGGAATATACATTGCTAATGAGTGAACGAGAGATAGCGCTGATCAAGTCGGAGCACAAAATATCGTGGTGCTGAAGCAGGGCGTAAGACCGCCTGCGCGAAAAGCCTCGAGGGAGGCCGACATCCTCCCTGCCGCAGTACCTCACTTCCGAGAGCCCTGATACCTGTATACTCGTCTTTCGATCCGTTAGAATCTACAGTAACTCTCTTAAAGGACTAAAAAGACCTTTAAAAGCCACACTCGACCAACATACCTCACAAGACTTAGTTTTGGTTCCTGTCAGGGTTTATTTTTCACACATTGACCAGTAAGTTACGCACAATTTAGGCAATTACTTGATGACTTCGCGCAACGGAAACGGTCAAGTAAATAGAAATTGCAGTCACTGGCGGGCATGTCAAGTCGTAATGTCAGTGCGCACGTTTCTCCTACGTATGATTGACCAAATTGACAATCTGACGCGAGGTATATTATCCTTCTTGACAACGAGTTTTAAGCTGGACGTTGGATGGTGGCAGGCGTTCTTCACCACGATCAATGGCATATTAGCCTGGCCAGATCCAAGGCCCGTAACCGATTTGAAAACTGTTAGATCAATGCTTGACCTAACGTCGCTGCGTAATAAATGCTTCTGGTCTAAAGTATCCCACCCCCCTTTTACGGCTGCTTTCAAGCCTTTTTAACACCTCATAAGGTGCGATTTTATTGTACACCCTGGCGGCCTAAGCCACGGGGTCGTAGTGCAAATTCGCTTGTCCAAAACTATTACAATGACACGCGCCTTCTGCTGCACATGTAACGCCTCACTTCAGGGCCCCGCTCTCATGACAAGGCCCAGTGATAGGGGACGTCCATCTCCTCTGTTGTACAAGGTTTTTATCTCCTAGCTCCGGGATATATTGGGCACCATCATCTTCAATCCTGACCTTCACTCGGGTCATAGTATCCGACGGGGCGGTGCCTCTTGGGCGGTGCACCAGGGTCTTCCAGGGTAGGCTTTCAAAATTCTAGGATACTAGACGAGTTGAGTCTACGACTCTTATCTCACTCTCACAGCTTAAACATCCATTATAAATCAATTTGCCACTCACCTATCCTATTGAATACCATTGGCTCCTTGGGCATTATCTTAAGTAGTTTTCTTTGTTTTGCCATATTACATAATAGTAATGATCATTTTGCACTTAAGTTAACGAACTACGATATTTGGGCGATGTTGTATAATAACGTTTTTAATCAATTAATATCCCTTGCTGCTCACTTTCATTTGACTTGCTCCCCGAATATATCTGAAGTTAATTATTAAGGTCTGCACATTAGAATAATACGAACATGGTGTATGCAACAACAGGCATATAAACGAGACCAGATCAAAAATCTTGGCCGTGTATCTGGCGCGTTGCCTGAACTAAATCGCCATTCATCACCTGTAAACCATAAACATCTTATACGTTATGCAATGAACATTATATTCATTCGTACCTTTTGTTACCTGCATGTGAATATATCAGAAATATTCTTTGAACGAGTTGAATACATGGACGAGATGCATTGTGGCACAAGCGCGGGCCACTATAGGCGCCGCATCCCTTGAGTTAACGATAACCGGACCTCTAGCAACTGCCCTTACAAATCGTCAGTTTCCATAGTTTTCCTGTCACGGATACCGCAACGTTGAAGCTATGGATTCATGTCCCCAAGAGGAAGGCGATGCCAAATTTGACGGTGGATCGCATGAAAATCGAAAGCTTCCTTCATTATTCTGAAAATGTCGAAACTTAAGCGGTCAACTTTCCCTTCGATGTTAGACTATGGTTCCTACAACCCAAAAGCTACCGATCGCCCTCCACATTCCCCCGAACAGGCTAGAAGAGAGGAGAGAGGAGGTGAAAAGCTTAACCAATCCGGGCGTGTCCTACCGACATTCACAGTTGGAGCATAAACTAAAACAACGTTTACTTCAGTATTTACAGCATGCACGTTTCACGGATTATCGCCCATCGAACTCATTATGTAAAATGTAAATGAAACCATTATATCCATGGTGTGGGCGACTCTGATTTCGATGACCAATTAACCATTAAACTCTCTGGGACAGTCATTAAAGATATAGCAATGTGCTTAGTGCCATTTCCAATAGACCAAAAGCAACCTAGAAAAGTATTCATGTAGAACCTCAACTATTTATAAGTATTTGCCTACAGTGATTTTTAGCGGTAATTGTCGGATTACGCTTATACATGTACATCAACAATTGAAAGTCTGTAATCTTATGACGAGTCTATGTCGATCTCTTATATTTTCTATACCCTGATGAAGTAACAAGGTACGGAGTGAATCATATATTAACAGAACACCCAGTGTCACTAATGGGGAGTTAAACATATTTTTATTTTTCAGTCAGTTTGTGGTTTTGATGCTGGGTGCATAGATTTCCCGACGGCAATGTTTGTTTAGTAAATCAATTATTAAAAAAGAAACAATTCCTGTTGCGTAGCAGAAATTGGATGTCGTGGAAACGCGCACTGTTTGTTGTCAAACAGAACCCCAGGATCATACCGGGTAAAATCGCATGCGCTCCGTTAACTATTGCAGATATGTGACGTTAGCGTAGAATCAAACATATCTGCCATGGTCAGTGACCCTAGCCTTGAGGTCACCCGAGTGAAAAGTTGAATTGTCTTGGATCACCACATGTTGACAGGGAAGAGAAGGTCGTAAACAGGGGCAAATAGTTGTCCTCAACCTGGTATCATGGGATGAGATTAGGGCCCTACCCACACGACATTACCGTCGCGCGCTATTCCTCGCCAGCTGCCAGACATAGCCCGCCTGATCGAAATGATAGGCGTCTAGAGTTAAATCGCAAGCAGTCGCTGAAATGCCTGATCATAATGATCGTGCTATTGAGACTTTAATAGCCCCTCCTTCTCCCGTGTTTATCGCCCTCTTCCGCTCTTATCGTTCGCTTTCCTCGCGCGCTCTTTTCCTGTCTGAGCTCATCTCCCGCAGGTTTTACGACTTTCATCGTAGTTTATACCGGTGCGCGGCCTCTCGTGGTCACTCTCTCGCTGAGCCTGGACTCGCTTCATTTGGCTGTCCTTCTTCTTCCCCAACCCACCTCCAATAGTCTATTTCCCGGTAACCCCTATTAAGCATGCACGCATGCGCAACAGCGCACCTGGCGTAACGAGGGGCGTGGTCTGGGTACAAACAAAGAGGCTCATGTACGCGACAATGTCGGACAAAACAGATTTCTCGTGTTGGAAAGTTGATCAACTGCGGAATTTTTTGAAGGATAGAGGAGTTACCACGACGGATTACCGGCGTCAAGCTTTAGTTAAACTTGCGGAGTGTGCAAATGGACTTAATTTGCCCTGTGATCCCGACTTCAGTCATGTTAGTGAGAAGCCCGACGACCGTTTGGAAAAATTTGGATTGCCCCCGTGCTCGGATGCTAGTTTGCAGTTCTCCACTGACTTTTCTGTGGTTCCGGAGATTACTCTCTACGACATTTTTAACTATTTTAATAGCATCGCGCTCTGATTTCGACAAGAGAAAAAGTCAAAAGCTACAAGTCTTTCGAAGACTACAGACTTTTTGCCGATGGTCATGTGCTCCAGCTAGAGTTTTGCCAGGTGACCAGCCGAGAGGGAAGGGTGTGTTGTGTTGCTCGTGGCCGAGTAAAGCCAACATGCAAGGACAAAACATACCTAAAGACTGACTCATACCAAGCCTGGATTGCTATTGACTGTGAGCTGTGCGAAGTCCTCACAGCCTTCTGTGAATGCCAGGGAGGGTGAGTTGAGCCTCCCATATCACCTTGTCCGAGTTGGTGGGTATGTCTGACCTATCAAAATAACACTCGAAGTCGTAAGTGGCTCGATAGGGATAGGCGGATTCCTCCACTTCAAACCCACCATCGCGAAGTACATCGAAAATAGTGGGTGGTGGGTGGTAGACCCCGCCTGGATATCGATACACGGTCTCCGCAATACATGTGGCTTGGTGCCGATGCAGCATACCCACTTGTTTCCACAGTTTGCCACATGTGGTGCAAGCGTAAGACTTGCAATAGCGATCCCGGTTCTGTATATAACTGAAATGCCCCTCGTGGAGGTTGAGGTACATTGCTTCAGCATAGTTAGTAGGGGACCGCCTCACAAGTGTGGCAACCTGTCAACAAACAATCATGTAAAATATTCAGTTACGAATTACAATTTCATTGAGTAAAGCTTCACTTAAATTATTTATATATCAGCTTACCTGCTCTTCAGTGCATTGGTACACGAAAATGTTAACATCGAAACGCTCCTCCACTTTTTCGAGGTCGGCCCAAGGAACACCGACAAATGTTTCAATGTCCCCAGTAGGATAGGCCTCTCGAAAAAGCTGTTTCGTCAGCTGGGGCCCCACGGTGCAAGGCCAGACAACGAAACAGGCATAGCCTGTCAGTGTACGGTCTTCCAGAATTCCTGTCCGTGACCAGCCCTAGGATAGCCTTGTTGTTCTGGATATGAGGAGGTAGTTTGGTAGGGGCAAAACCAATAGGGTGGTCTAGTAACTTGCTGACATAGACTGTCAGGTTCGTTACTTTAACAACCACCCACTTGGAATTGGGGCGCTGATCACGGGCCCCTGTCAGAATGTCCCCCTGTTCGATCCGCCTCTCGAAAGCTTCGATATCATCCGCATTTCTTACTGTGACCGGTGCCGGAAGTAGCCGGGCATTATTTATTGAAGAGTGAAAGTAGCGGAGTTCACCACTCTCATTATTCCTCAAGATAAAGCCGTAGCTGGCATTTTTTTTGATGGCCACTTGTTGCTGATCGAAGACGACCTCTCTCAGTGTGGGCATTGGAATGCGCAAATCGAAATTAAAGACATCCTGCAACGGCCGTATACGGACGTAAGTCCGGATGGCATTGCCGTGCCTAAGTCCCAGCGCCTCGATTCCGGTTGCCAGAGCATCTGAAAGAAAGAAAGAGAGAGAGAGAGAGAGAGTTAAACAAATCACCTCATTGATTCTAATTAATCACAAGCAACAATATGAAAAGATCATACCTGGTTCATCTTCATTCCCCATCATCCCAGCACCTTGCTGACCGTCGTCGATTGCCACGTTTGCTTGGTTAGCTTCCACTGTCAAACAGAAACAACTAGTGCTAGGCCGAAATTCCATCGTAATATGTTGATATATATTTGTTTTATATATCTTGTTGAGCTCACGTTCAGACGCAATTAATAATCCATGAATCGTATACATACCTATTTCACCGGGAAAGCCAGCTAATTCGCCAAGAGCTTGATGCGCTTCGTTCAACACATACTCGTCCATGACACATGAGAACTCATTGTTATTGACATCACTATCCCACAAAGCCAACACAAATAAAGATTAAAGAATAAGAAAACTAAATACATAGTGAATTTGATATCATTCAACATGATTCTGCTACTAATGACAGTGTTATATATGTCAAAACCTCGACTGATATTTTACCTTGATCGCGCTCGTATCCCACCATACATGTAATCGATTCCTGGTCATTTGGATCCTCCCAAAGTACTAGAACCAAATGACAACAATCTTTAGTCTGAATACAGCTATTTCAAGATAAACTCTTAATTAGCCTTTTTTTTTTATTATTATTATTATTTAGTTGTAGTTATCATCGGATATCGCTCTGAATTAAATTCACTAGGATAAATAATATTTAAATGAAAAATTCATGCTTACACTCTGATGAACTTGAACGATGACAAAAGCGTTTTCTGGCTGGCTCCATCTTGGATCGTCTTGGGTCTAGTAGCTGACTCAGATTGTAATTTTTTTTCATTCATTACAGCCACTTTATATTAGGACACTGCATTCAAGCGTGAAACAACGCCGAGTGCCGTGCGCAAAGGCTTTAATTAGGCTGATCACGGGCTGCGCATGCGCTGTGAGGTTTCGGGGTTGCGCATGCGCTGTGAGGCCTAAACCTCATTTTTACTTCCAACTTAGCTAGGACCGAACCTCACCGCTTCAATTGGGTGCGCCATAATGATGAATCGAATTGGTGAGTAATACACTTTTCACTTTTAAAAGCTAGTACATTTGTTTCACAACACCATCAGGATGGATGAAAATACGAGTGTGGTTAATACATTTAGCTAGTCAGTCCCCCATTTTCCATGTATTTCGATCTTAGATCCATATACACTTCACCTACTTCACTTATTTAAGTGAAGCTTTACTCATTTTCAACCAGTCGAACTTGCTTTCTGCGACGGCTATCAACAAAAATAAATAAATGAATAGATAAATAATCAGATAGATATCACGATATATATATATATATATATATAAATATATATATATATATAAATATATATATATATATATACAACATATATATATATATATATATATATATTCTATATATATATCTATATCTATATATATATATATATCTATATATCTATATATATCTATATATATATATATCTATATATATATCTATATATATCTATATATATCTCTCTATATATATATATATATATATATATATGAATATGACAAATGAATATACTCACAATATATTTGGGTTCTGGATGAGTCCATTTTCTTAACGACTATGATGTGATGATCTGGCTCAAGAGTGATTTCTATCTCGTAAGATGAGCTTTGTTGACCACTAACATTGGTATCATATTTATATGCGACAATTATTCAGGAATATGAAGGCGCCTCCCGTATAATTTTTTATTTCAAAACCCCACTCGATTTTCAGTAATCCCGTTAAGCGGTTCAGAATGTACCAGCATAATTTACTCATGATCGGAAGAGGAGATTCCCCCCCTGATTATAGACAATGGCGTGTATGTGTGTGTCGGGCGAACTCAATGCTTAAGTTCGTGTTAAGCGTGACAACAAGCTATTAGTGAGGTGTCATGGTCGTATAATAAGTATCAAGCAGAGGGAGTCTTGTGTGTGTGAGTGTCAGGAGAACTCAAATCTTAAACTCGTGTTAAGTATTATAACTAGCTGTTAGAATATTGTCGCATGATGAGCGTTATGCGGGTGGTGAAAGCTGTCGTCAATCTCCCCCATAACTGAAGGAAATTTTTTCATTTCATACACAAACTGACTTGAGGAAAGATCTCAATATGGAACTATAGCTGATTCTTTTGGAATTAGCAAAGTTTGGGAATGTTTCCTCTCTGTAGGGGTAAGTTTGTTTTTTATCATCAGCCCCATTTAACAGAAATATCAATTCGTTTCGCGCGCCATTTACATCGGGATGCGTATTTCGTCAGCATTGCATTTGATTGCGTTATACTTATTTTGGCGTCATTGTCTTAACATTTTTAACACATGAATACTTAAGTGCTCCATCACACAAACGACCTCCTTCACACGTTAAAACTTCTTCACACTTTTCATCTTTGCCTACATACTCAATTCCATTGCTAACCGCATGAAGGTTACGTCATTACCACCTGGCTTGGGCTTATTACATGATCAAGGATCTTTAACTCAATTGGTGCACTTCAAATACATTCTCAACGCCTTGTTATTCCCAAGTATTGTATTAGGAAAGGCTCATTATCATTAAACTTCGACGACATTCTTAATCCTAATTGTCATTCTCACTAATTAACATATCAATAGCAAACTTCACAGATCTTCTTCACTCCAGCCATATTCGCATCTATTACAGCTTACAACTTATTCCCATTGTTACAATTATAATCCTTCCACAAGATATACTTAACACCCATTGTTATTCTCAATCATGAATATTCACTTAACCTATTTACTAACATGTTCAAACACGTCTTCCCAAGTCCATTGATATCCCCAAAGGGTTACGTCACATTCTCAAGTGGCGTGGGTACATCATTTGACTAGAAGTCTTAAACTAAAGGATATACCCAACCCATTGTTATTCTCATGTATTTCTATAGAACCCCACTCAGTACCTTTAAACACTCAACAACACACCTAAACTAGGCCTTACATCATATCACGTGGTCACATAGCATCACCACGTGACAAACAAGTCCAAACAAGTCCAAACACGTCACATGATCACGTGGTCAACGCGTGGGGGGAACAAGGGGGGTGGGAAGGTCATGGGGGGGCTCTGGTATAACATATACAAAAGTTTTCCGGTGTATCCTGTGCCTCCTATACTACTCACCGGTCTCACTTTTGAACTAATTTAAAGAAGTATATTTGGCTGGTTCTCCAATTGGTCAATCCACAAATGTACCATACAACAAATCGGTTATCTAAAAGCTACGTTTAATATAGAAATATCTGATGGAATAAATGAATACATTTGAAACTCCATAAGGAGAACAGATCATGAAAAATACACTGGGTGATTCAAGGCAATGCCAGTATTGTTATCAATATCTGCTGCAGAAATAAGCGACGTACCATTCGAAATGTGAGGCGTGGCTACAAGAACGTACTATATTATTTACATCATCATCCAATACTATTTAAACTTCTTCGGAGCTGGTAGGATCATATTCTTATGCGGATATCAACAGCCCCAACCATCCCCAATATTTGCCTTGTCTTTATTTTTTTGTTAGTCTTGTAAGTCTCATTCTCATAGATTCCAATGACGTGTCCATAAGATGAAACCCTCGTCCGGAATAAGTTTAAACCAACTTACTTTGATCGACGTCGGCTGAATCTAGGCCTACGGGATGCTTCCTTAAAGGTGCGCGATGTTTAGAAACTGAAGGGTTCCCACTCAGTTTTTGTGCTGTTTCTGGTGCCACCTTTGACTGGTTTCCACATTTATATACTTCTCTGTGTCGATGCAGTTTATTAATTGGTGGTCTGTATTTACTTTATGACATCAATTATCCACAAACCTAACAAGGTAACCCAAAGTAAGGCCGGTGCATACACACGCTTAATTGGGCTTAAGGAAGTCCACGAACCCCGCTGCGCAGAGCTGGAGCAAACATGTCGGTTGCCTTGAGTAGGGAAGAGGCAAAGAATAACAGAAGACAGTAAAACTACGAAGGCTAAAAGAAAGGGTTTTGAAAACGTGACACAAACCCTGTGGGAGGGAGCTGGGACAGGAATATACATTGCTAATGAGTGAACGAGAGATAGCGCTGATCAAGTCGGAGCACAAAATATCGTGGTGCTGAAGCAGGGCGTAAGACCGCCTGCGCGAAAAGCCTCGAGGGAGGCCGACATCCTCCCTGCCGCAGTACCTCACTTCCGAGAGCCCTGATACCTGTATACTCGTCTTTCGATCCGTTAGAATCTACAGTAACTCTCTTAAAGGACTAAAAAGACCTTTAAAAGCCACACTCGACCAACATACCTCACAAGACTTAGTTTTGGTTCCTGTCAGGGTTTATTTTTCACACATTGACCAGTAAGTTACGCACAATTTAGGCAATTACTTGATGACTTCGCGCAACGGAAACGGTCAAGTAAATAGAAATTGCAGTCACTGGCGGGCATGTCAAGTCGTAATGTCAGTGCGCACGTTTCTCCTACGTATGATTGACCAAATTGACAATCTGACGCGAGGTATATTATCCTTCTTGACAACGAGTTTTAAGCTGGACGTTGGATGGTGGCAGGCGTTCTTCACCACGATCAATGGCATATTAGCCTGGCCAGATCCAAGGCCCGTAACCGATTTGAAAACTGTTAGATCAATGCTTGACCTAACGTCGCTGCGTAATAAATGCTTCTGGTCTAAAGTATCCCACCCCCCTTTTACGGCTTTACGGCTGCTTTCAAGCCTTTTTAACACCTCATAAGGTGCGATTTTATTGTACACCCTGGCGGCCTAAGCCACGGGGTCGTAGTGCAAATTCGCTTGTCCAAAACTATTACAATGACACGCGCCTTCTGCTGCACATGTAACGCCTCACTTCAGGGCCCCGCTCTCATGACAAGGCCCAGTGATAGGGGACGTCCATCTCCTCTGTTGTACAAGGTTTTTATCTCCTAGCTCCGGGATATATTGGGCACCATCATCTTCAATCCTGACCTTCACTCGGGTCATAGTATCCGACGGGGCGGTGCCTCTTGGGCGGTGCACCAGGGTCTTCCAGGGTAGGCTTTCAAAATTCTAGGATACTAGACGAGTTGAGTCTACGACTCTTATCTCACTCTCACAGCTTAAACATCCATTATAAATCAATTTGCCACTCACCTATCCTATTGAATACCATTGGCTCCTTGGGCATTATCTTAAGTAGTTTTCTTTGTTTTGCCATATTACATAATAGTAATGATCATTTTGCACTTAAGTTAACGAACTACGATATTTGGGCGATGTTGTATAATAACGTTTTTAATCAATTAATATCCCTTGCTGCTCACTTTCATTTGACTTGCTCCCCGAATATATCTGAAGTTAATTATTAAGGTCTGCACATTAGAATAATACGAACATGGTGTATGCAACAACAGGCATATAAACGAGACCAGATCAAAAATCTTGGCCGTGTATCTGGCGCGTTGCCTGAACTAAATCGCCATTCATCACCTGTAAACCATAAACATCTTATACGTTATGCAATGAACATTATATTCATTCGTACCTTTTGTTACCTGCATGTGAATATATCAGAAATATTCTTTGAACGAGTTGAATACATGGACGAGATGCATTGTGGCACAAGCGCGGGCCACTATAGGCGCCGCATCCCTTGAGTTAACGATAACCGGACCTCTAGCAACTGCCCTTACAAATCGTCAGTTTCCATAGTTTTCCTGTCACGGATACCGCAACGTTGAAGCTATGGATTCATGTCCCCAAGAGGAAGGCGATGCCAAATTTGACGGTGGATCGCATGAAAATCGAAAGCTTCCTTCATTATTCTGAAAATGTCGAAACTTAAGCGGTCAACTTTCCCTTCGATGTTAGACTATGGTTCCTACAACCCAAAAGCTACCGATCGCCCTCCACATTCCCGAACAGGCTAGAAGAGAGGAGAGAGGAGGTGAAAAGCTTAACCAATCCGGGCGTGTCCTACCGACATTCACAGTTGGAGCATAAACTAAAACAACGTTTACTTCAGTATTTACAGCATGCACGTTTCACGGATTATCGCCCATCGAACTCATTATGTAAAATGTAAATGAAACCATTATATCCATGGTGTGGGCGACTCTGATTTCGATGACCAATTAACCATTAAACTCTCTGGGACAGTCATTAAAGATATAGCAATGTGCTTAGTGCCATTTCCAATAGACCAAAAGCAACCTAGAAAAGTATTCATGTAGAACCTCAACTATTTATAAGTATTTGCCTACAGTGATTTTTAGCGGTAATTGTCGGATTACGCTTATACATGTACATCAACAATTGAAAGTCTGTAATCTTATGACGAGTCTATGTCGATCTCTTATATTTTCTATACCCTGATGAAGTAACAAGGTACGGAGTGAATCATATATTAACAGAACACCCAGTGTCACTAATGGGGAGTTAAACATATTTTTATTTTTCAGTCAGTTTGTGGTTTTGATGCTGGGTGCATAGATTTCCCGACGGCAATGTTTGTTTAGTAAATCAATTATTAAAAAAGAAACAATTCCTGTTGCGTAGCAGAAATTGGATGTCGTGGAAACGCGCACTGTTTGTTGTCAAACAGAACCCCAGGATCATACCGGGTAAAATCGCATGCGCTCCGTTAACTATTGCAGATATGTGACGTTAGCGTAGAATCAAACATATCTGCCATGGTCAGTGACCCTAGCCTTGAGGTCACCCGAGTGAAAAGTTGAATTGTCTTGGATCACCACATGTTGACAGGGAAGAGAAGGTCGTAAACAGGGGCAAATAGTTGTCCTCAACCTGGTATCATGGGATGAGATTAGGGCCCTACCCACACGACATTACCGTCGCGCGCTATTCCTCGCCAGCTGCCAGACATAGCCCGCCTGATCGAAATGATAGGCGTCTAGAGTTAAATCGCAAGCAGTCGCTGAAATGCCTGATCATAATGATCGTGCTATTGAGACTTTAATAGCCCCTCCTTCTCCCGTGTTTATCGCCCTCTTCCGCTCTTATCGTTCGCTTTCCTCGCGCGCTCTTTTCCTGTCTGAGCTCATCTCCCGCAGGTTTTACGACTTTCATCGTAGTTTATACCGGTGCGCGGCCTCTCGTGGTCACTCTCCGCTGAGCCTGGACTCGCTTCATTTGGCTGTCCTTCTTCTTCCCCCAACCCACCTCCAATAGTCTATTTCCCGGTAACCCCTATTAAGCATGCACGCATGCGCAACAGCGCACCTGGCGTAACGAGGGGCGTGGTCTGGGTACAAACAAAGAGGCTCATGTACGCGACAATGTCGGACAAAACAGATTTCTCGTGTTGGAAAGTTGATCAACTGCGGAATTTTTTGAAGGATAGAGGAGTTACCACGACGGATTACCGGCGTCAAGCTTTAGTTAAACTTGCGGAGTGTGCAAATGGACTTAATTTGCCCTGTGATCCCGACTTCAGTCATGTTAGTGAGAGAGCCCGACGACCGTTTGGAAAAATTTGGATTGCCCCCGTGCTCGGATGCTAGTTTGCAGTTCTCCACTGACTTTTCTGTGGTTCCGGAGATTACTCTCTACGACATTTTTAACTATTTAATAGCATCGCGCTCTGATTTCGACAAGAGAAAAGTCAAAAGCTACAAGTCTTTCGAAGACTACAGACTTTTTGCCGATGGTCATGTGCTCCAGCTAGAGTTTTGCCAGGTGACCAGCCGAGAGGGAAGGGTGTGTTGTGTTGCTCGTGGCCGAGTAAAGCCAACATGCAAGGACAAAACATACCTAAAGACTGACTCATACCAAGCCTGGATTGCTATTGACTGTGAGCTGTGCGAAGTCCTCACAGCCTTCTGTGAATGCCAGGGAGGGTGAGTTGAAATTAATTACTGTTTCAGTTTGCACCTGATGCATTATAAATATCTTACTCAAGATAATATTCTAAACATTAAAATAGCCTGAAGCTCCATCCATAAACATGGTCTAACAGCCCCATAATCAGCATCTTTTGTAGTCCAAATAGTGTAGGGTATATTGTGAGTGCTGTGCTAGATAGTGTATCATAAAAGTGCTGCAAATTATTTTGCCATGTTAAATGGGGAATAGCAATATGTGTGTTTTACCCCTCTCGTCCCTGATTTCAATATGTTATATTTTTCACTTCATTGTTTGTTTCATAGGGCTGATGGAGCATGCCGTCACGTGTCTGCCATGCTCTATGAAGTTGAATCCTTCGAAAGGAAATCTTGTACTGATGGGGCCAACCAGTGGGCAAGACATTCAAGACAGCATGACCATCCTGTGCCAGTACAGGATATGACGATTCGAAGTGTGCGGTGAGACAAATATTTTGGTTCATTTGAGACAACATTAGCTGTATTTATCCCAAGCTAAAGTTGTCAGTTAGGATTATAAAGACTATGAATAATTCCTACTATCATTTTTGTATCTGTTCTAGGTATAGAACCACCCTCGAATCACCGCTTGGTCAAAAAGTTGATGACTTTGACCCTCGTCACCCAAGTGACAGGTTGCCTGCCTCAGAAGACCAGCTACAGGGCCTGGCACACCAAATTAGACAGGTATGGATTAAATGCTTCAGTTGACTGCACATATAGGGAAAAAAAATTGCATAAAGTTTTATTTGTTTAGAACTGATTGTACAGAATAAATAACTGCAGAATTGTAAATATGCAACCAGAATTTAGTAACTTTATTGATTCTTTCTGTTGAACAGATTAGCCCTCGCGCTCAAGTCCTCGAAATACTGGAGGACCCAAGTAAGCACATGTCTGAGTCTCCAGCGCCAGAGCCCACATGCCTCTCACTGGGTGTGCTGGCTAAAGAGTTTGTTGGGCAGATCATTGAGTCTGCTCAAGCCATACCAGGAGAAACTACAGTTACCTGCACTGCAGATGATTTTGTCAGATTTTTCAAATACACACCCCCGCTGAGATTCAACTCATTGCTTCGGACACTGAAGGGCAAGCTGAAAACTCTGCCTGGCATGCAATGAGGCGAGGAAGAATAACAGCCTCAGTGTTCCACCAGGTGTGCACCAGGATGCACACCATTGTGAACCAACCAGACACTGATCCATCTGTTCTCATTGCCAAAATAATGGGGGACAATGCACCAGTTACTACGCCAGCTCTCGAATGGGGTCGCAAGAAGGAGAAGTGTGCCCGTTCGTTATACGCCACAGTCAGTAGAAAGATGCACAAGCACCTTAAAGTTGATACAGCAGGACTTCTTGTGTCTTCAGACAGACCCCATATGGCGTGCTCTGCTGATGGCATTGTGACTTGTTCATGTCATCCAAAAAGACTACTTGAGATCAAGTGCCCATACGCAATGAGGAAAAAACATCCGCGATTGGCAGCCATGGAAAAAGGGTGTGTTGAAAGTGAAGGTGGGGTTCTTCAACTCAAGCACAACAGTGCTTACTTCACACAAGTACAGGGACAGATGGGAATTTACGGTTTGCATAATTGTGACTTTGTGTTGTACACAATGAAAGGAATCCACATCATCAGTGTACCCTTTGATAAAGAAAAGTTTGAAGAAATTGCCTGCAATATGTCACTTTTTTTTTCATCATTTCTGTTTCCAGAAATTATAAAGTTGGCACAGCAATAGTGTTCTTGTTTTTTCTGTGGATAAATGTTTTGATGTATAGTTTGTTTAAATTTATAATATTTCTTTTCATGTTCCTGTCGTACTAGCCATAATGTATATAAATAAATGGTACTCGGTTAACTGCAATAGAAGTGTGTTTTTATCATCATTTATTATATAATCGATCCAGAGAACATACATTAACCAGATCAAGCAATTTATGTTATGAATATTAAGATATCAAAATTGGACCTTTACTGACCAGTCAGCTAAGTAACCAGAAAACAATGTTGGGTATAGCATGGCTAACAACCTTTGAGTGAACACATGACAAATGATATTCAAAATGTACAATTGTTATGCTCAAAACAATATTCATTCTACTTGACAAGCTTGGTGTCCATATTAGCCAAAGCACTGCAAACAACTAAACAATCATCCATAATGCGATGCTGTTTTAGTGGTATGACACCAGACAAAATATTGAAGGTCTTCAATCTTCCTATTGCACGTTCAACATGAATCCTGAGAGAAGCAATACGACGGGTCCGTATTACTGCTGGCTTGCTGGTCCAAAATTTTCCCGTCCACATGCCCTGGCCCACTCTCTGCATTTTTCTGGATTGGAGCGTGGCTTTGGAAACGGAATAAAAAACACGCCATTCATTCTTTCACGGTCTTTATATCGGCTGTCTGAGTTGCACCTTCCCCAGCAACAATGTTTTGTTGGCATTTTGGTTCGATATGATCGTTTATTATAAGGCAAAAACAGATTCAAACAACAATTTACGATACGCTACAAACTGTTCATACAGCGTTGCTAGGGACAAGCTTGTTTCACGTAGCAACAAGACGGGGTACGAAAAGAACTACTTCCGGGTCACCGGGAAATGGTCTATTCTAAACCCTTTCGTTTCCGCCATATTGTTTTTCTTTGCCTCTTCTTTACTCCTGACAGCCAGGCCTTCCAGCTTTTGCATATTAATGCGTGATCGGTTTCGATATTGCTTGTTCACGTTGCTAATGTTCTTTATGATGGCAAGTCATTTATTGTTTCCCCAGCTCTGCTCAGCGGGGTTCTTGGACTTCCCTGAACCCAATAAGGTGTGTGTATGCACCGCCCTTCCTTTCGGTTTCCGTGGGAGGTTTGACGATAACAATGACATAAACCAACAACCAGACAGTCATGGATGAACAATCTGTGAAAGTGATACACACCTATGGAAATCCACAAAGAGGGCGGCCCCGTCTGTGCCGGTAATCTTGCCCTATGTTTCTACAGCATGAGGCGTATATGACTTTTATTCCAATACAGCTAGAGGAAGTCCTCTCACAGATCAGCTATCGAGAAGGAGCAGCCACACGCACCAGCTTTACTAACCAATAACATCATCGTTTTTTTTTACATAAGCTCAGAAATAGCCAGAATTACGCCGAAATCAATTCCAGAATGTGTTTGAAATTAGGATATACTATTATGCAGAAGAAACCGGAAACACTACCAATGCATTTATAGAGCGATTTCGGAGCTGCAAGCAATGCAGCGCACGACGAAGTGATGTCGCCTTCATCATTCGAGGGTGGTGTTGTAGATACGTCCGATGTATACATCCACATCATCCATAACCTACATAAGTTGTATCCAGGAAATCGTATGGAATTGATTACTGGTCTTCGCGACGGATCCATGGCTTATGATATTGCTGACCAGGTCTCCCCCTTGAGCTCTATTCGATTCCGCCTAAGCCTAATTACTCTGAAAGTAGCCGTGCACGACGTCTTATTGACGTCGTGCTATGGTCGTAACCGTACACGCGGTGAACGATACCCAAGTTTCCATTTTACACGCTGATGACACAAATGTACATATGAAGAATAAGTATACGTGTCACTTTGTCAATTATTACCGTTTTACAATTCCTACCAAAGAGGGGTATGTGTGTTCAACAGTATCGCATTGACAATTGAAAAAAGATAACACATGGATTCCCGCAGCATGGAGGGGGCACTTGGCCTTGTCCTGAGTAGGGGTGTGCCCCGGTATCTCGAAAACCCGTACCCGTCTTACAGGGTGAAATTGCCAAAGCATACCTCGCCATACAAATGCGAGACCCAACAAAACCCGTCGCACTTGCCGAGAGGCCGAAATTACATACCCCGGCATATGTATACTACCTCTATATACTTAAGTGACCCCCTCCCCCCTTGGACCTGCAGCCACATGGCGAGTGAAACTGAAACTGCGTAATGTGACGTCATATATCCAAAACGGGGGTTGGCGTGAACGAAAGTTGTGATTCTAGAAGTTCATATTGAC